>JALIGW010000006.1:42446262-42913762 GCA_023053685.1 Diadophis punctatus similis
AGAGAGAGAGAGAGAGAGAGAGAGAGAGAGAATGAGAGAATGAGAGATACACATACATACATGCACACAGGAAAAGTGATAGAAATCTCAAATTACTTATATCTTCTCAACAGACACATACTGATTTTAAAAGTTTTTGATCTAAAATATTGCATCTGAACCCCTCACCAAAATCAACTTCTCAGCTTCTAATCAATAAAATTATATTGAGAGTTCAGAAATATCTACTTCTGCTTAGTTTGATATGTCAAAATAAAACCACATCCCCAACTTTTCTGTTTTGTGGTTTCACTTTTACTGTACTGATTTTACTGTACTGTACTGTACGCACTCTACATGGGGCTACCCTCAAAGAGCATCCGGAGACTCCAGCTGGTACAGAATGCAGCTGCGCGTGCAGTAGTGGGTGTACCGAGATACACCCACGTAACACCTATCCTTCGCCAGCTGCATTGGCTACCAGTCAGCCTCCGGGTGCAATTTAAGGTGTTGGTCGCTACCTTTAAAGCCCTACATGGCTCAGGGCCAGGCTACCTGCGGGACCGCATCCTACCACATACCTCCCTAAGACCGGTTAGGTCCCACAGAGAGGGCCTCCTCCGGGTCCCGTCGGCCAAACAATGTCGGTTGGCGGGACCGCGGGGGAGGGCCTTCTCTGTGGGAGCCCCGTCCCTCTGGAACCAACTGCCACCAGAGATCCGGACCATCCCCACCCTACTGGCCTTCCGTAAAGCCTTAAAAACATGGCTCTTCCGGCAGATGGGGTGAATAGGACAACCAGATTCCCCCTGAATGTTGTGTTTATAATGTCTTCTTTTTAATTATATTTTTAACTTAAATTAATGACAACTGTTTTTAAATGTACGCCTCTTATTCATGTTGTACGCCGCCCTGAGTCCCACGGGATTGGGCGGCCTATAAGAGCGTTTAAATAAATAAATAAATAAATAAATTTTTTTTATTGCCATACTCCACACAATGGTTACTGTTTAATCCTCAGAATTTAGAACACTTTTCTCACATGATTTAGATTTCCAAAATGATTTCAGGGAGAGAGACTGGGATCATATACTTTATCCTGCCAAATTTCACACAGTCTCTGCTTATAAAACATGGAAATATATATGCCTTCTTACATAGAGGTACCATCAGTCTATCCAGGGACAATGGATGCCATTTACTGTATTTTTCGGAGTATAAGACACACCTTTCCCCCCTAAAAGAGGGTGAAAATTTGGATGCGTCTTATACACCGAATGTAGCCCCGCCCAGCCTCTCAAACGGAGGTTTCAGAGGCTGAAAACAGCCTGTGAAACCTCCGTTTCAGAGGCTTTTTTTCAGCCTCTGAAACCTCCATTTGAGAGGCTGGGGTGGAGCTACAACAGAGGTTTCACAGGCTGGAAAAAAGCCTCTGAAATGGAGGTTTCACAGGCTGGAAAAAAGCCTCTGAAACAGAGGTTTTACAGGCTGGAAAAATGCTTCTGAAACAGAGTTTTCGCATGCTGGAAAAAAGCCTCTGAAATAGAGGTTTCACAGGCTGGAAAAAAGCCTCTGAAACGGAGGTTTCACAGGCTGGAAAAATGTCTCTGAAACGGAGGTTTCACAGGCTGAAAAACAAGGCACAGAGCTCACAACCAACGAACCTGTTGCTAAAGTTCACCTCTGGGAACAGATGATTGAGGGTATTCAGGGAAGCCATCCACCCCCCAATCAGCTTTTTTCTTATTTTCCTCTCCAAAGACTAAGGTACGTCTTATACTCCGGTGCCTCTTATAGTCCGAAAAATACGGTAATTACACTTCCTCACTATGCTCATTCTACATGTTTTTCTAACAAGGTGAAAAAAGTTTTACACTTTTGATTAAAGAAAATAAATGACTGTGAGGTTTTCTGGATAACCAAATGATCATTTTAAAAAATCTACTTATACCTACTTGTGATGGAAGGGGTCTAGGGAGGATGTAATGTGCTACAGTAACACAGCAGATTCCTAGAAAGAAGGGAGGGGGCTGAGACAAGGGGCAGCACAGTCCAGAGCTGGATTGTGGGAAATTAAAGAGTCTTATGATAGCCATCCTAAAATCCTGCAGGATTTGTTAGGTACTATAGATTTAGTCTGGCAGACCCCAGTGGAGAAGGGTATTCCAAAAGGTGGGACCAAAGGTGGGTTCCTCCCGGTTTGGACCGGTTCTATGGTAGTAACTTGGTGGCCTGGGTCGCTGGAACCGGCAGCGACCCAGGCCTGCCACGTCCCCGAACCAGCTCTCTCGGCGGCGTCATAGGCAGCACCATTTTGTTTTTTGCTTCTATGCACACACAGAAGCTGTTTTTTATAGTACTGTGCATGCGCAGAGGGTTATTTCTGGGAAATGACGCGTGCGCGAGCAAAGCTCTCTCTCTCGCGCAAAATATGCACTTCCATCGCGATGTGAACTGGTGGGGAAGGTAAGTAGAATCCACCCCTGGTATAAATGTCACTGATTTTAAAATATATAAAATTATTATTTATTAGGATTACTTTAGAATACTGCACTTTTCCAAAGTATCAATGAGGTTGTATGAAGGTTCAAATGATGTTGAAATTCAAAATAGATTAGGACAGAATTATATTTCTGAGTTGTTTTGAGTTTGTTTTTTGCTTCTGCGCACGCACAGAAGCTGGGTTTTTAGCATTGCGCATGCGTGCACATGTGCGCAAAGTGCATGCGTGGTGCGTCAGGAAGCGAACCGGCAGAAAGGTGAGTCAGAACCCATCCCTAGGTGTGACAGCTACAAAAACAGCATCCTTGCTAGGTCCTGTAAGATGGCAACATTTAAGAGGACAGACTAGGAGTGTACCCAATCTGGAAGAGTGGGTAGATGTTTGTAAGGAGCTGTAGACCCATAAAAAACACATGCAGGCCTTTAATGATAAAAGCCAGTATAGTGAATTGTACACAGAAGGAAACTGGAAGCCACTGCAACTTACACGGTTGTAATGTAGACAAAAGTAGGGTACACCACACTGGGTGTACTTTTGCATTCTGAACCAGTTATAATTTCTGCAATGTCTTCAAAAGAAGTCTAATGTAGAACATACTGCAGTAATCCAAATGGGAAGTGACCAAGGTATGCTTTATTTGTTTGTTTGTTTGTTTGTTTGTTTCCCACTTTTATAATTTATATAAACAATGCAAGGCAGCAAACATATCTAATGCGCCTTCTTTCTCCTATTTTCCCCACAACAACAACTCTTGATGCATTGAGCTGGGAGAAAGTGACTGGCTCAAGGTCACTTACCTGACTTTCATGGATGATCATAAGCAAGGCCTCATTGATGTTCTGAATTTTAAAGAGGGATTTTTTTATTGTTTACAAATATAGGACTGAAGGATTTGAAATGAGACATCATCAGCTTGATTACTAGATGGATCTGGAAAAAAATGACTAGAAATATTTTGTGGGAACAAACAGTAGCTGCTTTATTCTGTGGCCAAAGAGATTATGTATATCCCACAAAGTGTGTGCAAATCCACTGTCTATCTAGCTGTGAGAGATGCAGCCTGTGACATTGCCAAAATTTATATATAATGATGTGCCTTAAAAAGTTCCATGAGAATTACATTATACTGTAAATCTGTTGAAGCCATGCTTATTTCAATTCAATGGCAACTCAAGTTTAATGCAGATTTAAAAGGTGAGAAACTGAAGCTCCGAACTAGTTTTGTGCTGTTTATTTTAATATTTGACCTTTATATGTGTATTTACCACAACCCCAAGATCTTCTGCATGAGCTAAGAATTTCTCAGGGAAAAAGAAGTATTCTCAAATAAATAATTAATGTGGCTGGCTGGTTCTTCCTTGTGTGCAACTCCAGTAAAGTGATGAATTACAATTCTTGGAGTCTGTATTTGTTCAGGGTCCTTAGGGGTTCTGCAAACTAAGGCTTTACAGATGGTAAACAATTTTTAAGAGTTGGTAAGTCATATTTATGGAGATGGGAAACCTTGTAAAACTGGCAGTTTTCGATATAGATTTAGGGGAAACAAATAGAATGTGTACCTAGATTTGGCTCAAGGTTGTTGGTTTTTTAAGGAAAGCACTATTAATTCCATGATCA
This sequence comes from Diadophis punctatus similis, assembly GCA_023053685.1. Taxonomy (NCBI): domain Eukaryota; kingdom Metazoa; phylum Chordata; class Lepidosauria; order Squamata; family Dipsadidae; genus Diadophis; species Diadophis punctatus. Next base: position 42,450,362 of record JALIGW010000006.1, read on the forward strand.
TCTCTTATATTGCTTCAAGAAGGATAAAACAAACCTTAATTTGGTATTCCAGCTTTATAGTTGGATTTTACAAGTGCCAATACCAAGGAAATAATATTTTACTTTCATTTCAGGCCCATATTTGCGCTATTTTATCATTACACCATTTTTCCATATGTTTCCTACCTGTTAATCCCATGAGCATCCTTTACTTGGGCTAGATACAGATACTTCATAACTATGTCTGTGTTGGGAAAATCCATCTGGCTCAGTTCCAAGCCAGGACAAGGGCACTGGAAACAAAATGGAGGCTGGAGGCTGATTGGAAAGAAAGGGCAGCTGACAAAATGGAGTTGAGAGTGGGTTTTATATACTTTCTTTGAGCTTTGTATTTGAGCTTCCTGTTCCTGTGCAAGAATATGTCCTTTAATATTCTATTGGCTGTTGTCAAATTCCAGTGGGGTCATGGCTGACTTTATAGGCAAAATGGGAAATGCAAATCCTGGGGCCTTGTCTGAATTAATTTTGTCAACCTTTTGTTTCTTGCTTATCTGAGTTTCTGTCTTGATCTAGTCTTTCTGAATGGATTATCAAATCTTTATTTCTAAAAGCTGGCCTCTTCAGTTTCTGCTTGGGGCAGGGAAACTGGGCCTGGCTTCTGCTTGGAGCAGGGAAACTGGGACTAGTTTCTGCCTCCCTTAAGATTTTATTTTTATTTTTCCTTTAGGAGAAATATTTTATCCTGCCTTTTTAATATTTCCCAAAATATTTCATTCTTTGGGGCGGGTGGGGTCCTACATCTCCAAGTCAGCCATTTTGTGAAGAGATAATCTCTTTTCACTGCAATTGTATTACACTCAGAGGCATCCAAATCAATGGTCACTGGCTTCAGAATGGTAGGTGTGTCCAGATGATCAAAGTCCTATTATTTTTAATGTGTGTTGAAACCACTGCATACATAAAAATGCTAGGGCTTTGATTGCCCAATCTCATCCACCATTCTAAAGCTAGGGATTGTCATTGTAGACATTGTATCTCTGGTTGAGCTTTTTATGTGTTCTCAAATTATTATCAGCTTGAGAAGGCCATTTAAACTAGAGATGTCGATTAGGCACTAAGGAAAGAAATGCCAGCTATCCAACAAAAGATGTCATTTTCAAAATATTTTATTTTTACTATCTTTAATGCTGGAACTGATAAATGATAACTCCAGGAGATGTCTTCGACCATATTTCAACACAGATTTGCTGAAAATCAGCAAAAAGAATCTGTAATCAAGGAAAAAGTTTAAAAAGTTTTTTTTTATCTAAAATACAACAAAATAATATATTATTCAAGATGTTTGAAATAGAGAATTAGAGATGGTAAACAGAAATGTCACAGATTTTAAGAAATATTTAATACATTTTTTAATGATTTAAAACCATGATAAAAAATGAATCAGGTCTACTGGACCGTAGAATTTAATATTACAAAATGTAATATTAAAAAAGATAGAATATTGTCCTTCCTTTGTTGAAATGCAATGTATTTGAACTTGTAGGTTGTATGTATGTTGCAATCATGGCTATTGGAATTCCTTTTTTGTTAGTTATGTGTATAGGTCAATTATAACATTACAGTCTGGAATTTTCCAATGTATGAGGAATTTTTTGAGTAATTTGATTAAAGATTATAATTAAAATAGTAAAAATTAAAAAAGAAAAGTAGAAGGGAATAAAAGGTTCGAAGGGAAAAGCAGGAAAAACATAAAGAATAGAAAGGAAAAAAAGAAAAGAAAGAAAAAATATAGTAAATAACATATAAAGATTCCCAACTTTAATCAAAACAAGTACAGGTAGTCCTCAACTTATGACTGAGCCCAGAATTTATGTTACTAATTGAGAATTTTGTTAAGTGCATTTTGCCCCATTTTATGATTTTTCTTGCTATATTTGTTAAATCAGTGTTTCCCAACCTTGGCAACTTGAAGATGTCTGGACTTCAACTCACAGAATTCCCCAGCCAGCGAATGCTGGCTGGGGAATTCTGGGAGTTGAAGTCCAGACATCTTCAAGTTTCCAAGGTTGGGAAACACTGTGTTAAATGAATCACTGCAGTTGTTAAATTACTCACACAGTTGTTAAGTGGCTTCCCCATTGACTTTGCTATTATGACATGATTATGACATGACCCAGGACACTGCAACCATCATAAATATGAACCAGTTGTCAAGTATCTGAATGTAAATTCCATGACCATGGGGATGCTGCAGCAGTCACAAGTGTGAAAAATGGTCATAAGACACATTTTTTTCAGTGCCTTTGTAACTTTGAACGGTCAGTAAACAAACTGTTTTAAGATGAGGATTCCCTGTATAAACAAATTTAGTGACTTTTCACCTTTTTGTAAATTGCTACCCGTGTTTCCCTGAAAATAAGACCCTGTCTTATATTTTTTTGAACCCTGAAATAAGCGCTTGGCCTTATTGCCATACACTCAAAAGCCCGATTGGGCTTATTATCAGGGGATGTCTTATTTGGGGGGAAACAGGGTACAAATGATCTTTTCTTCCTATATGCACAAAGATAAGTGGGTGATGTTAGTCACTCTCTATCAGCTCTAGGAAGGAGTCAATGGCAAACCATTTCTATAAAACTTTGCCAAAAAAACCCTGTTGTTCATGCAGTCTCCAGGCTGACTCAAAGGCACAAAAAATTACAAATGCACGCACACCAGGGGTGGGTTCCTGCCGGTACGCTCTTACCTGTTGGTCGCCGCAGAGCCGAAGAAGCCATTGGCGTTCGCGGCACGGGGCTTCCCCCGCCCACTTTCCCCCGCCCGCCTGGACACCGCCATTTGCGTTCTTTTGCCCTCTGCGCAAGCAGAACGCTTTGCATATGCGCAGAGGGCAAAAGAATGCAAATGGCGGCATCTAGGCGGGTGGGGGAAAACCGGGCAGGAGAAGCCCCGCGCCACGAACGCCACTGGCTTCTTTGGTTCTGCGGTGACTAACAGGTAAGAGTGTACCAGCAGGAACCCACCCCTGGCGCACGTGCACGCGCGCGCGCACACACACACACACACACTATAGTTATCTTGAGAACAGAGTGTGGTTTAAATTCGGCTATCAATGAATGTTAATAGTTATGGAAGAATAATAGGATTGCCCAGATCATTGTGGCCACAGTTCATTTAATAATGATACTCCACTTGCTTGAGAAAACACTTTGTACAAAACCTGTTGGAAAGTGAAAAGAAAGAGGGAGGGGAACTGGATGCAAGTAGAGTTAATTACAAGCCAGATTTCATTCTCCCAACAGATTTCTTTATGGTTCAGAATTGCCAAAGTATGCATGAGCCAAGGTCAGCCAATCAGGAGATGAGGATAATTTTGTTTTCTTACTACTACACTTGCCAGCAACTAAATGCCAAACAAGCAAGTACGGAACAAAGATAAATTAAAATGGACAACTTATTTTGAAAACTGTATGGTAATAGGTAGAATGTCTGAATCCTGGCAAAATTATAACAAATAGCAATATGTTTAGTGCATAATTAATATCATGACATGGATTCATGTCATATTCAGATGACTTTTATATATCCATGTATTTCAATTATTTGTACATCACCTATTCTGAAACTATTTGATGACTGTTTGACAACTGGTAACTATTTGAAACTTTGCACCTTTGCATTCATATTAAGCATACATCTCAAAATACTTTACTACTAATATAAAATACTCTTCAAATTTTGTCACAAAATTTATGGGAAAAGCAAGTTTTGTTTTGTTTTTCTCCACAGCAGTATGGAATTATTGCTTAGTCTCCCCATTAAAGCAAGATTGCTCTTTATACATTCTGTGGTGTTCATTATTCCATTAGAGGAGAATAATATTTCTGTGTCTGCATATTCAGTAAATAGCAAAAAGTTGCAATCAGACTTAATATACAAATGTGAGCTGCTTGAATATCATATTTGCATTTGTCTCTGTACTAAATTAGGAAAATAAAACAGTGAATATAATAATATTTCAGAATCACCATATATTATGCAATATTAAGAGACTTCTGTAATATTGATTCAATTGATTCATGTTTTAGTTTGTGATAATCCACAATACAGTGTCCTGAAACTGCTACTGTATATTACTATAATATAGTTTGGTACATGCAACAAAGACTACAAAATCTATATGTAACAGCTTTGTGTATACAGTAGCTAATTCATGGTTATATTTTACATATAAGACATAAGACGTCTGAGTATACAGTATATTTCTAGCAATCTTAATTCTGATATTATCATATAATAGTATTATCCATATGAATTAGCAGAAGTCCTGCAAGCATATTATGAGATAGAATAATATCATGATTTTTTCATCTTTTAAGATGCTAGACCAGTGTTGGAAAACCTAGAAACTGGAAAAGCAGATGATCATTTGGTTTCCAGCATGCTCATGCGTGTGCAAAGACGAGCTGTCCAGTGCACATGCGCCAGCTCTGCCTTGCCTTTGGGGCTCTTCGCTTCTCCCTGCCCGCTCCCCTCCTCACTCACCTAGTCCCAGTCGGGGTGGCAGGACATCCCCACCAACGACCCAGTTCCGCAGCCTTGGACAGGGAGAGAAAGTTGGGCGGGGGTGCCGCCTCCCTCTGCTGTGAAAGCCGGAGCCCTTTCCCAGCCTTGGAGGTAAGGGGCGTCGGCATTTCCGGGGCTCGGCTTGGGGGAGCAGCAGATGGAGGAGCCAGCGCATCCCCCTCTTATCCCTCGGTGGCACCTTCCTGCTTCCCGCTGGCTCGGCATGCCTCTTATCCCTCGGTAGCATCTCCATGCTGCACTCTCCTCCAGCCCTCCTGGGGCAGCTCGCCTCCCCGACCGCGGCTCCTCCTTTCCCTCCTGGCTGCTCCAGCATCGCAGCTGGAAGCGGCAGGGTGAGAACTGCCTACACCCCGCACCCCTTGCAGCGGCAGGAGCAGCAGGCAGGGAGGCGGCCGGCCATCCACCCAACCAGCAAATGCTGCCCCGTGTGCCCGAGCCACCCAGGTGCTCTGGACCACGGATGTGCATCAGTGCTGCGGGCTGGAGGGCTGGGGCTGGCAGCTCTGCTCCCCTTGCTCTTCTGGATTCAGTGCGCCAGCCACCTGGTCTTCATGCACGCGGGAGTGCCAGAAACTGAAAGAGCAGCCACACGGCATGTATGTGCACACTGGGAAGATGATCTTCCAGCCAGCTGGTCTTCGCGAGCACATGAATGCCGTAAATCGGAAAATCATCTTCCCGGCGCACGCATCATGTTCATCAGGCAGCTACTCTTTCAGTTTCTGGTGCTCCCACACACCTGAAGACCAGGTGACTAGCACACCAGAACCCAGAAGAGCAATGGGCGACGGCTCATGTGCCCAGAGAAATGGCTCTGCATGCCACTTCCGGTACACATGCCACAGGTTCTCCCTAACGGTGCTAGACAGTCTTAGAATTTTGTAAGAATAATGTGGATATTTTCACAAAATATGATCCAGGAAGTAAAGGATTGGAGTGATTCCCACCATTCACACTCCAGAAAGTTATTAGTACTTAGAACCTGCCCTGAACTCAAAAGATTCTAAAATTTAACAACAAAATATCAGAATGAGTTTCATAATCGTTAAAAGCAAGGGGGGGGGATAGACTATTTCATAAGGTAAAAGCTATTACAGAGAATGTCTGCCATCTCATTCACAAAACCCATGAGGACAAATAACCTCCTTCTATGACCAAGTCAGATAAACAGGTTCAATTCATATCATTGCCTAATATACCCTTTAGAACTTTCAGGACAGCACTTTGAATTGGTCCTGGAATATAATAGTTGTAATAAAGGTGTACATTAGGTAAAAATAAATAATAGGCAGATGACCAGGGGACAGATTCTGACAGAGCTCCTAATTTAAGACAGCTTTGGAGAACCAAGCAGGAGCTGTAACTCAGCCATACTTGCATTTTGTCTGTTTAAAAATGGCTACCAGAAGCCATTATTTATTGAGAAAGCCTTGCCAGTCCCAGAACTATGTTCTTGTGCTCTTGCTTCCTGACTTCATCTCTTTGTCTTGAACCAACTGATTAATATTTTTGCATTTGACTCTGATTAGACTAAATTTACTTCTCTGAACCTGTGCTCCATCTGACTTGCTGTCCTTTGATTTTTCTCTCTGTATGATGACATTTCCAACAAGTTTAATGCAGCTGTTAAATAGTATTTTTGTCACCATATTTTATCTTTGCTTCTTTTTTTGAGCATGTGGATATACTTACAAATAAAGTATTGGATTGCAGCTATATTTTGTTTCAATCTAATAATGGTCTTATAGACTAGAAGCATTCTTTCAAAGTTATATTGAAAACTATAACCCCAGATATTCAGGCTGCCTCTTTGAAGATCCATTAAGATGTAATAGTTCCATAAAGCATCTGATGGCAAGATGGAAAACTATGTGACACCTGAGTGTAGGTGCATTGAGATGGATATCATTTTATGTTTTTTCATTTTCTTTTCTTTTCTATCCAATTGTTTCAATCCTGCTTTTTATTGGGTGGATAAGCCACTAACAGTCTAATGCCTTAGAATGGCATATAAACCACACCATATATACAAATAAAAAAAGCAAGCAAATAAATATATTAATAAATGAACAATTATCAGCTATCATTTCAAATAAATTAAATAAAAAGTAAATAATGATTACATTCTTAATAAATTTTTATTTAACATTCTGTTGAAAGAGATATCTACAAACACCTAAAGGCATTCTAGAAGATTATGTAACTATATCTTTCAAACAGTTATGCATTGCTTAATTGTAGTACACTACATATTTTAAACATGTTTTGCAGGGGTGGGTTCTAATTTACCTCACTGCCGGTTCACTTCCTCCCGCGCCACGTGGGCGTACCGCATGGGTGTGCAGGCGCTTTGCGTGTGTGCGCATGCGCAGTAGCAAAAAATTCAATTTTTTTAAAAAAGCCAAAAACAAGATGGCAATACATACGCAGTACCAGAAACCCGGCTTCTGCGCATGCACAAAAGAAAAAAAAACCTGGGAAAAAATTCCCCCCAAAAAATAAATTCAAAAAAAAAAAATCCAAAAAAATTCAAAGAAAAGATGGCGGCCTCCATGGACCAGCACCGATAGAACCGGTTCCATGACATCACCAGTGGGTTGCTACTGGTTTGGGCGAACTGGTCCAAACCGGTCCAAACCGGGAGGAACCCACCTCTGATGTTTTGTGTTGTCATTGATAAAAGGCCAATTATTACTTCCTTACTGCACTTGAACACAATCATGCCTTCTGTCATTTGTGGAGTAAATTATATCTTCTTCTACGTCTCCTGACCTGGCTGGGAAATTTATCTCTGATTCTACATAAAGACTAGTGTTTTTCTTTCTATGTTGATGCAAATAGGATAATGTGATCCATGTGTTCTGCTTCATTCTATGTATTCCGGAGTCTAGTGTGCAGACTTATGGGCATACCTAGTAGCCTTTACTATGTGCCTTTAAAAGACATTTTGCACTGGGTTGCTTAACTGTCTACCTTTAAAGGCTTTTTTTTTTCATTCTGGGGGGAATATATTTAGCAGTTGAATGGTGAAACACTAACAAATACTTTGCTTGGTTGGGTTTTAATCGGGGTGAAATTGACAAGAATCTTGCCATGTTTCTCCATATACCCCAAAGGACAATAAAGAACAGGGGTTTTTTTTGTTTGTTTTTAAGAAGTCCTTAAAAGACATGCTCACTGATCAGAAAACAATTGGCACTTGCTTTTCTGGCATGAATAAAAATGGAGAAGAACAGTAGTGGGTTGTAAATTCTGTCGCTACCGGTTTACGTGCATGCTCGTGCGCACATGCGACACTTCTGCGCATGCACAGAAGCGTCCCAGGTAGGTGGATGGATCCTTCCGCCACCGATGCTACTGGTTCACTGAACTGGGTCGAACTGGGAGCAACCCACCGCTGGAGAAGAGGCTGTGCAATCTATACAGACTACTGTGTTAACTTTGTTTGGACATAATATTTTGCCATTTCTAGAATTGAGGAATGGGGTGAAATTCTAATAGACATATTCTTAAACTGGGTTAATTTCAGTTGAAATTAACTTTAAAAATAATTAATAATTAAAAGCTGAAGCCTGCCCTGCAAGAAAGCCCAATGAATTTACAGACTGAATGTATGACATCATCCTTGTTTTCTATAGTCTCATTTGTATTATTCTACTACAGCTTGCCCACCTCAAGAAAATATTCAAGCTATTTTTTATTCATACTTAACTGTCCTGATCATACATGTCACAGAAGGCACAGACATGTTTTCTAACTGGATGTCCTCTACAGTTTGATGGCGTTGTGGGTTTTTTTGGTTCTTTTCCTGTTAGTTATCCTCTGTATTTCATTTATGATGCAGTTATTATTTCTATTGCAGAGTAAGCTGTTGACTTTTTTAGTCACCTCAAAAGGATTATGCGGTAAGTATCTTAAATAAACCCAGTTACAGTACCTTGCTGAAATCTATTGATTAATGGGAGCCAGCTTTGTTATTAAGGAAAACCGGATATTGAGGGTCAGTAGGTTAGAGTTAAGATCACTATTCCAACTGAATACCAAGACACATGTTGAAAGTCATATTGGCATAATGTAGGAAGGACTAGAAATAATTTTGGTAACAGAAATCAAAGATAAATAGTTCTGTTTGTTTTCAGTTCACTTGAAGCATTTTGATTACATATATTGATAAAGCTTTGTCTGAGGGCTTTTGAGCTTATTTCTTTCTTTCTTGGATTGGACCATAGTTCAAAATATATCCACAAAATTTCTGCTTGGAGACATGAAGCTGAAATGCTGTAGCAAGAATGTTTAATTTATTTTTTATCCAACTCTTTGAAAGAGGTTTCAAAATTCCTGATAATTAAGCTATCTTTAAAGATGACACACAACAATCCTACACATGACAATTAAGTATTTTGACACTTCAGCAATTCCCACATCCATAAGAGATGACATTCTCACATTCGTATAAAGTTCTTAATTTTGCTTCTAGAATTCTCTTTTTAGTATATTAGTTTATTATATAAAGAAACATATAATGTTGCTTATAAACATATTTCACATTACATAATAAATATATTTTAAATGTCATATTTTCATTTTTCATGAAAGAAATGAAATCAGAGTTTTGGTTCTGCTTTGATTCTTTTTAGCTCATATTAATGGAATATTTACTTAACTTGATAATAGACAGATCAGCATTCTGTTTGGCTGCTTAGGAAACCCATTTCAGGATCTATGAGCATCTTGGTTGATTTGATATCTTACTTGCAAGCAATCTACGATCCAATTACTTTGCTTTGGTTTTTATTTGTTCTACTTTTTAGATGCTCCTATTCTTTGTCTCATTTCTATGTCTATGGAGATTCTCAAACTAAAGATTGATTTGATTTGATTTGATTTGTGAGATTTATATACCGCCTCACAGTGCAAGCACTCTCTAAGTGGTTTACACCACTAAGCAATGTATATTTACATTGCCCCCAACAATCTGGGTCCTCATTTTACCTACCTCGGAAGGATGGAACGCTGAGTCAACCTTGAGAAGCTTCTTGAATAAGAAGCAAAACGTTTTCAAAGAAAAAACTCTTTTGGAAAGATTTTTTTTTTGAAAAAAGCATCTATGGGGTCTTATTTCTATACATTTCACTATACTTTTGACTTTATAAAACACTACAAATGATCAAAGCACACCCAGAGAGAGACACACATAACCAAACTAGAAGTAATGTTAATTGTTTTTATGTTTTTTTGCACACAGTATACTAAAAAAAAAATAGCAAGCGTGGCAGTAGTATTGATTGTTAGGATTTCAGTAGGCAGGAATATGGAGTGTTAATTCTTTTTTATTAAGCTACTAGCCTAATAAAAATAATTCCTATAAAACTTGTGTTTATAATGGAAGGAAAACGTCCAACCAAGTAAATGATTTTACAATTGAAGTGCAACTGAAAGGGAAGTTTAAACTGAGCATTTTTTTTTTATCATATTCTTTTTTTAAAGTGTGAAACAGTAGGCCAGGATAAGGGCTGATACAAACAAAAAGAAAACCTACACTTAAACAAATGAGGGGATTGAATCTGGACAGTAAGATCAAGTAATATGAACATTATATATAAGTGAAAAATATTTTTTTAAAAAATCTAGTACATATAGAATACATTTATAGGCATAGAATACAGAAAATAACTATTTACTTTTTCTTTTCTTTTCCCTTACATGAAGTCTTGTACTGAGTCACTTGCCCTCCATTTTAAAAGAATCATGACCTTGGCTCAGACTCAACCACTTTCTTTTATCCAGGCACTTCAACCTGCTACAAAAAGTATAAGGGGGAAAAGAAGCACTTCAAGTCTGCTTTTCTCAGTAAAGCTGCTAAAAATGTTCAATTTTTATATGTGAAATTTGGTTGATTTATCACCTATCATGGAACAGCAAAAATTCTGTGGAGGAGCACAACTTTAATACAACCAGGGCTTTTGTTTTCTTTACTCCATGCCTGATGCAATGTTTGCAGGACAAATGAATATGCTTTGTCTTGCTGTATTTTATCCTTCTGGGTTTAGAATCTAAATTGTCTTGGGTTTCTTCTCATCTTGAATATAAGCCCAATAAGAGATGAGAAACCACACATAAAATTGATATGACACATTATTTAAGCTCAATGTGCTCTCAGTATCTCTGGAAAGTGAATTTGGGTTATGGGGATATGTAACTCTGCTTTGCTGTGGCAGTTCCCATATAAAATTTGTATGCACTTTGAAAAGTAGGTGTTCTTAAATAAAATAGCAAGTAGGTGGTGGAATTTCATTTCTTCTATCATCCACTCCTTAAAGTTAGGTTATTTGAATATCTTTAAGTAATTCACTTTAATGGCTTGATCAGATTGGATTTCATTTTTTTTGATCAAATAAGTACAACTAGTAGGAACTAAAATTATATTGAAGTTGGAAAAATAAATGGTAGCTGATGGAAGTAAAAATATATTCCAAATTAGTTCAGCATTCACTTGAGACTTAAGGATTTATACTCTTTTTCCTTTCACTATTTTTTACCATTCAAAATCAGCTTCCTAGCTGCATGTCCCTCTATCACAGCATACTGGGTTCATAATGTATATTTGTGTGTGTACCCCCCCTCTCTCTCCACACACACACGCATACACACACATCTCTCTCTCTCTCTCTCTCTCTCTCTCTCTCTCTCTCTCTCTCTCTCTCTCTCTCTCTCTCTCTCTCTCTCTCTGATACTATACGAACTATAGAAAAGGAAAGGGGGAAATTATGCAATCTAACAAAATATATTTGGATAGAATTCAAATATTTAACTGCACATTTTAGGATCATTTGTTTCAATATCTAATACCTACTCATGATATAAACAACTGCATGAGGAAGTAATACATAGCAATACATAGCAATAGCAATAGCACTTAGACATATACTGCAGTCAGATGTGGGATTTACTTACTTTCCCTACTGGTTCACAAATGTGAGCGCGCGCATGTCTGCGCATGTGCTTGGACTTATGCACATGCGCAGTGCTCACGCATTACATTGGGGTAGGTGGGCAGAGCATCCCACAGTCATCGCTATCAGTTCGTGCGATCCAGAGAGAACCGGCTGAATACCACCACTGATACTGCTCCATAATGCCTTACAGCACTCTCTGAGTGGTTTACAATGTCAGCATATTGTCCACAACAATCTGGGTTATTTTACTGACCTTGGAAGGATGGGAGGCTGAGTCAACCTTGAGCCAGTCAGGATTGAATTCCTGGCTGTGGGCAGAGTTAGCCTGCAATGCTGCATTCTAATCACTGTGCTACCACATGCATAAGAATGGTATTAAGCAACAAACTCAAAAAGACACAAAATTCTTTGGATATTATGCCCAGGCAAGATAGCCTAGGTTTATTATATTTAAGAAAATGGAGACAATGTGATTCTTCACTGAAGCAGTAAAACATGAAAAAAAATGTTAGTTACATGAAGCTTCTTCCTTCTTCCTTTCAATTGCCAAAGCAGAAGAAGCTTCTTTTCACTTACATAGAAGATACTGGAAAAAGCAGAAGGCTTGTTCTCCATCCCGATTCATGCTATATTGCAGTAAGTTGGAGGTGGCAAGAAGCATGTCTTCCCCCAAGGTTTTGTGAGAGTCAGGAGAAAAATGAATAGCTAGTGCTATTGGAGAAACAGAGTGACTGTGAACCACAACAAAAACAGAACAACATTGTCATTTTGCTTCACTCTTGCGAATAAGACAGCCAACTTTCCATCAAAGTGAACATCCCTTCAAAATCTGCACAAATCAACTCTACCTGTATATACTGGTCTATGGAGGGAAAACAAATCCTTAATATGGATTTTGTATTTGATTGTAGTCTTTTTATTTTACTATGGCTGATTATACAATATTGTGCTGATTCATAATATATGTCTCTGATCGTCAGTTTATACAAAAACACGTATCTGACCATGAGCACTCTGTGATTTTCTGTTTATTCACAGTTAATTGATCATTCACTTAATTTTTCTTGAATTAAAGAGTATAAGGGTTAGGATTAAGGGGAAGGTTAATGTTTTTTCAGAATATTTACAGGAATATCTACAAACAGATAATCTTTGTAAGATATGTGAGCTGTTACTAGATATTTTCTGTTTTCACAAACACTGAAACTCATGTGAGTACATGTCTGATTAGGAATAGATTGAAAGGATCATTTTTTCCCTAAAATACAGCATTTATAGAGTGAACCTGACCATTCTTGGTTTCAATATTTGCACAATGCTTATTTCAAACTTCCTTAATTTGAGAAAAACTGAAATGCAAAATAATTGACCCAGTTCCAAAATGATTAATTAATTTTTCACACATACAATAAATACAAGTGAAGAAGTATTCATTTAATATGGAGCGGAGAAATGGCAGGTTATCTTGGCCATCCTTTAGTATACTAACTGAAAATATTTAAATTGAAGACATACAGAAGGATTTCTCCCCCCCTCAAAGAAATGTGGAGACCTTAATTATAACTATTCCCTACAGTCTTAAATAACAATATCTCATTGATTGTGGGTTTCTAGCTTGACCACAGGAAACCTGAACTCATTCAATGACTCAAGCATCAGAGAGCCTTGCTCTTTATGGTACCAACAAAACAGAATCACTTAAGTGAGGAATGGAATCACGCTGTGCATTTAATGCACTCTTTTTCAAAGGAAAATGTGCTTTTAAATGTTTTATTTATATTATAGGTATTTTATATTCTTTTCATTTTAAGAATAATTCATAAAGATGAATTTGTCAGGTTAGTAAGAGAGACAACTAATAGAAAGAAAACGACACATCTGATTCTCACAATAAGAATCGGACTAAAGTGTTTGTTTCATTTATTTGTGTTTTTAATAACTTTGATTTCCAAAAATACAAAATTAAAAGATAAACAGATAAGAAAAAAAATGTTTGGGGAAAAAGGAAGACACTCAAAAAAAGAGAAGTGCAAAAAGAAAAGAGAAATTAAGAAAAATAGAAAAAGAATTACTTCCAACTTTTTTTGGTCCAAACATGAATTAAAAAATATCAAACTCTTACTTCAAGGTTAAAATTTGTCTATATTATTTGTATAATCCCATGTATTCTTAATCACTGGATCCCCAAATCAACATTTCATTTCTTTCATTTTTTTTTCTTTTGCAAAAAATCCAAGTGGTTTCCAAGTAGGAATAAAAAACTAGTCAATCTTTTTTTCAACGCTGTCAATATCACCATCTTTGCCAATTAGATCACCTTTACCCTTCATTCTTCTGTTGTAAGTATTGGTAAGTCTTTTTGCTTTTGTGCATATAAAAATCTTGCTACTGTTGTCATATATAAAGGCAAAGTTTCATAAGTTGTTTCTATCTGTTTGACCATTAATCACAAAAGAAAAGCCTCTGGTTTCAATTATATATTCACTTTTAAAATGTTCTGAATCAGAATGCATGCTTGCTTCCAATATTTCTAGCTTTCTTGCATGATCCCAAAAGATGGAAAAAAATTACCTTCAATTTGATTACATTTCCAACAAATACTTGAAACTCTCATGTACATTTTATCCAGTGTCATATAACTCATTTTATAAAAATTCTTCTTAAGATTATAACTCACTATAAATTTCAATCCTTACTTCCACATTTTTCTCCCATTGATCCAATTGTACAGTATATTATAACCAATCCCATTTATCATAATTTCTTTAATGTATTCATCCTGTTTCCATTTTCAATAAAGATTTGTACATCTGAACAATAATATGATTACATTGGTACACTACTCAACATCAAATTTGATTTACTGTTTTGAAATTCATAATTTTTCTTATCAACCTTAGTATTTATTTGAATTTTGGCAATATTGATGTACAACTTTATTAAAAAATACCTTAAATTGTATTCTGAAGTCTACCAATATACATTCAAGAGGACAGAACTGATCTTATGGTTTTTGATATTCTGGGAAGTCCATTGGCCATGGATCAGATTATCAATGACTTCCTTCACTATCAGAACCAATTACCACAGTGTCAGAACAAAATAAGTATTCAGAGGGGCGATCAATATGACAAATAAATTAAGTAAGTAGCCGAGAACTTGCCCAAATGAGCTTTTCCTGCAATTTCTGCCTTTTACCTGAGCACTACGATTTGGATCCCAGTTGATTTATTACTTTCCTTTCTTAATATGAATTGTACATTTCTAGCAGACCAGGAGAATTTCCCATGGACCTTTCCCTGGTAAGATTTCTAACTGCACTATCTAATATTTCAAAATTACTATTATTGCACCTACCCATAATAGAAAGTTTGATCCTAACATACACTTAAATTATCAACATATAATCTAAAACCCTGGAATTTAATTCTGTATATAGTTGCGGGCCTTGATTACAGATGCAATTAACTTTTTTTGTCTTGCTACTTAAAACCTTGGAAACAGGATATACACACAAGCTACACATACAACACACCACACACACACACACCACAGAAGAAATTTACTAAACTTACTAAAAGTCATGCTTGTGGTTTCACTTCTATGACTACTATATTCATACTATAAAGAACAGCAAATAAGGAAGTAACTCATTTACAAACAGTAGCTAAACTACCTTTAATGCATAATTTATATAAGCTAATATTTCTGATTCAAAATGCTGTAGCACAGGGGTGGCCAAACCGTGGCGCATGCGCCAAACGTGGCGCATTGGATGATTGCAAGTGGCGCATTGCAATCATCCAACAGACAGAAAAGGCTGACGCTTATTATGCAGGAAGAAGGGGATCGGACAATAAGAAGGTCGGAATCACTTTCGCTCGCTAAAATTTAGCGAGCGAAACTGATTCTAACCTTATTGTCCGATCCCCTTCCTGCTTAATTCTGGAGAGAGCGCGCAGTTCAAACTCCGGCAGTGACGAAACGAAGCGACAAAGTTGGCTCTTCTATGACTTGTGGACTTCAACTCCCAGAATTCCTGAGCCAATCATGCTAGCTCAGGAAGTCTGGGAGTTGAAGTCCACGAGTCATAGAAGCGAATAGCAGAGGAGGAAGTAGTCAGTCACAAGCGCCGGCCCCCTGTGGAGCGTCTGGAGTGGGATCAATTTACACCAGCCACCCGTTTCTGAGGAGCAAGCTTCAGAGAAGGGACTTCTTGGGAAAACTGCCGTTGCTGCAGAGCAAGCTTCAGAGAAGGGACGTCTTTGGAAACCTGCGCTTGGTGAGTTTCTTTTAATTCGTTGTTGTTCTTGTGAAAGTATGGGGTTTTGAGTGCAGTATGGGGTTTGAAATTACCCAATACCTTTGCACACTGAGGCATGGCATAAAAAGAATGGAGCAGTACATGTTTCCATAAAAGAATCCAACAAGTATTTTGCACAGGACTTCCCCATAATTACATTCTCTTCTAAAACATCCAAAATATATTGCCAATTTCTTGTTCCAGCAATTTTTTAGTATCACTAAAAAAACTCACTGGAAATTAGAGGGAAGATTTTAAAATCTCAATACGTATACAAACTTTTAAATATAAACCAATGACTTGATAGAACATTATTATTATTGATATACATTTTATATTGCTATATTATTTTCATAATGTAAATTACTGAAAGAGGTGCATAAGCATATTGCACATGCTCCATTTGTAGTAATTTTACTTCCAAAGAAAACATAAGAGGTAGCCCTATGAATATAAATAGAGCTAATATTAAAAACAATATTCTAGAAATATAAGCAATCTCATACTATTCTTTTTTAAATTAATCATTTCTGATATATAATAGTTAAATGGACATTTGTAATATTTTATTTCTTCCCAGCTGGCCTTAAAACTGGCTTTGCACCATTACTAAGCACTGAGCTAAAAGTCTGCCCTATTTAACTAAACAATTTTCATTGAAGAAACAAAAAAGGAAAGATCTGTAAAGTAATGAATGATCCTATTAGTTCCACCAGACTAAAATCATATATTCTATGTATGACTCAGGGGTGGCCAAACTATGGTTCTTTGAGGACCTGTGGACTTCAACTCCCATAATTCCTGATTATGGGAGTTGAAGTCCACAGATCCTCAAAGAACCATAGTTTGGCCACCCCTGCGATAGATCCAGTTGTTGCCATTAATATGGTAAGCAATTTTCAGAGGGAACCAGATTACGAAAAGGAGATCTGCCAGAGCCAAATTAGCCATATAGTGATGGATTCCTTGCGCCTACTTATTTTTTTTAAATAGGTGTCATAACTGAACCCATCTTAATATTTTCAACACAAAACTGATCTCAGTTCAGTTCGTACAGCCTATGCTTAATTTCCTGTTATCCATTACAGTGCAAAAGAAAATGACCAAAAGAAGCCACAAAAGTGATTGTAAGCGTGAATTCAATGAACAGTGGGAAAATGAGTTGCTATTTATATCAAGTTCATCAGGAAAACCGTTTTGTATTGTTTGTGAAAGTACTCTCGTCCAAGAGATTATTTCTAACTATTGTAGATTGGTGCTCCAATAAACGTGTCTTTGGAAATGGCGTAAATTAATTAATTGAATTGCGTGATTGAGTTATTCCTTTTCTTCCCTTAAGCAAAGCAGATCCTACCCCTATCCCTATTTTACAACCCCAAACGCAAAAGTAAGAAGGTAAAAAACGTGCTTGAGTTGTATGGCCGCCCTGAGTCCTACGGGAGTGGGGCGGCATACAAAAATGACCAAATAAATAAATAAATAAATAATGGCGGATCTGACCTCATCTGCGAAAAAATTTGGCGGATGGTATGCTTAAGGTTGGCCACCACTGCTGTAGCAGTTAATAGGGCATGCTTGAATATGAATCAGCAGGTATCTTTGTTTTTCAATCCCCAGTTTCAGACAAATGAACAGAAAGATTGCTGATAGGACAAAAATCTAACGTGTTTAGTCTCTTGAATACAGGAATTGCTTACAAACTATATTTTTAAAATTATGCCAGTAAGATTCATATACTGTATATGCAGGACTGATTTACATAGAAATAACCAAATACCACCAAGCTAGAAATAAACATATTAAGTTTAAAAAATAGGATATTTTCTTGTGGCACAAAAATAGTTGTAGGGAAAAAAAGCTATTTTTATCACATTTATTATTTTCAAATGATTGTTAATAATTCAATTTTTCTCTAAGAAATCTAAGTTAATCACTTAAGAATTATTTTTTTATATAGAGAGTATTCTTGTAGGCACATGAATGATCCCTGGTTAGAGTAGGTAGTATTAAACAGAGACCAGTGCAAGCTGTCATTTAAGGGCATTACCATTGCATCTAGCAATGCACATTAATTCATTAATTCATTCTACTTGTCTACAGCAGTATATGGAATGATTCATGACAATTTATGCCATGCATAATCTAAAAGAAAAAAGTTCAATAAGAAACACAATAAAATGACAAAATAGATACAGTTAACAACCACAGATTCCAATGTTATCAAGTCCAACAATCCAACATGAACATTACATATATCAAAAAAATATTATATCTTGGCAGCCGTGTAGTACAATACTAGTTTCAGTGTTAATCATCATTCAGTGTTAACCATCATAACAATCAATTAACCAAGCAACCAATGAACTTTTGTGCCTTGCAATTCTCAACTCCCTTGTATGGGGAACACCAATCACCAATATTGTCATGTGTGAGTGTGTGTGTGTGTGTGTGTGTGTGTGTGTGTGTGTGTGTGTGTACTTGTTTAAACTATAGTTTGAATTCATTTTTCCCCTTGGGAGATTAGTCTATCTCTTAAACAGGTAAGGATCTTCAACAGACTAAATGCTACAGTCCACTCTGGTACACAAGGAAGCTGCTTCATAGAAAGTAGTTTGTTGAACTACTCCCTGAGGATTCAGGCGGCGTACAGCATTTTAAAGAACAACTAAACAATAAAATTATTAAAAACAATTTAAAAGAGTTAAAAAAGACATACAAAACCGTGCATACATGGGGGAGACCTCAGATGTAAAGTTGTCTCAAAATCACCCCGCCTGCAGGAAGAGCCATGTCTTAATGGCTTTTCGAAAGGCCAGCAAGGTGAGGATAATTCGGATCTCTGGGGGTAGTTGGTTCCAGAGAGCAGGAGCCCCTACAGAGAAGGCCCTCCCCCTAGACCCCGCCAGCCGGCATTGTTTTGCTGACAGGACCCGGAGGAGACCCACTCTGTGGGACCTAACCCGTCGAAGGGAAGTATGAGGTAGGATGTGGTCCCGGGGGTAACCTGGTCCTAAGCCATGTAGGGCTTTAAAGATGATAATCAACACCTTGAATTGCACCCTTGAATGTTCAAGGAATTTGAAAAAGAATTCCCAGATCTAGATAAATTTTCAAAGGCTAATGGCAAATATCCATAGCGCCTGCCAGCTAGTCAAGGAATGCACGTAGAGATGGTAAGCAACATTCAATTAATGTGCTTCCAGATGTACTGAAAGCTCTGCATTGGTTTTACTTTGAAGTTTGTTTTTTTCTTTAAATATATCAACTACAAACACTCATGCTGTTGAAGAGTTTAGAGGTAAATCTTCAGAAAATTGTTCACTTGAATAAAAAAAAGTGACTTGCTCAGTTGAAAAGGAAGCTGTTAACTATAATTCTTCATTTCAAATAAAAGTGTCACAACTACTGAATATTTAAGGGAAGAGTTATAGGTTACAATTCTCGCACCATGATTAATATATTATCAGTTTTTATTATGTGGTAAAACATGGGATTATATTTGATACCATATTGCTGTTATGGGCAATAAAAATGAATAGGCCTTAAATCAACTATTTGCCACAAGTATTCTCTGTTTGGTAAATAAATTACTTAAACAGGCTTGTGAACAATGTGGAAATAATACTTTAAAAATATGAAGCTGCTGTTGTTAAATGATTGTTAAAAATATGACTAAGACACAAGAACTTGAATTAGTAGAAAAACTGGACATTCAAACTACAAAAAAGATAAGATACTTGGGAATACAAATAACATCAAGGTGCGCTACATTGAAAAAAGATAACTATGAAAAATTGATAGAACAAATTAAATTGGATTTAGACAAATGGACAAACCTTCAACTCTCCTTTATGGGTAGAATAGCATTAATAAAAATGAACATATTACCAAGACTATTATTTTTATTTCAATGTATACCGACCAAACTAGAAAAAAAATTCTTTCAAAATTTAAATAAAATTACACTCAAATTTGTATGGCAAAAGAGAAAAGCAAGGATCAAAGCAAAACTGTTACAAGATTCAAAAGAAAGAGGAGGATTTGGATTTCCAGATTGGGAAAATTACTATTTGGCTACCAAATTAATATGGATAAAAGATTGGATAGAATTAAAAAACCACAGATTACTGAAATTGGAAGGACACGATCTACAAGCAGGCTGGCATGCCTTTTTGTGGGAAGAAAAACACAAAAACCATCAATACTTTCTTAGACATTACGTTAGAAGAGCACTAATAGACGCATGGATAACAATAAAACGGCAAAATTACATAAAGATCCCTAACTGGACTTCAACCTTAGAGATGATTTCCCATCCAAATTTTATGAACCTAGGGAAAGTGATAACATATAAACAGATAATAAATGAAACCGGAGAGTTAAAATCAAGGATAGAATTAAAGGAAGAAGGGGTCAATTTAGAATGGTGGGCATATCTACAACTGCAGTCAAGACACGGAAGAGATAAAAAAAAACCAGGAACTGAAATGGAACCAACAGAACTAGATAAAATAATTTTAGGACCAGAAGAAAAAACAATTAAAAAAACTTATCAATATTTCCTAGAATGTGCCCTATTTGAAGAACAGGTTAAAGAAACCATGATAACTTGGTGCAGAGACTTTGGGTTTAATATTGCTTTAGAAAAATGGGAAGAATTATGGCAAAGAAATCAAAAACTAACATTGGCCACTTCATATAAGGAGAATCTATATAAAATGTTTTACAGATGGCACTTCCCGCCAACAAGATTAGCAAAAATGGGCATACATCTTTCTCCACTATGTTGGAAATGCAAAACACAACTAGGTACATATTACCACATGTGGTGGGAATGCCATAGAGCTCGAGACTTTTGGATAATAATTAAACAATGGTTGGAAGAAATATTAAAAATAAAATTGGATCTTAAGCCGGAACTTTTTCTGTTAGGAATAACGATGGATAAATATGACAAAAATATATTATATTTAATGTTACATATACTGACTGCCGCAAGGCTAATTTATGCTCAAAATTGGAAAAAACAAAACATACCCACAGAAGAAGAAACTTTACATAAAATACTAGCATGTGCCGAAATGGATAGGTTAACGTTAGAAATGAAGGGAAAAGATGAAACAAAATATACCGAAACTTGGAACAAACTGTATCATTGGTTGGGAGAAAGGAAAACCAAGATTGAAAACTGAAATGGTGGAGATGAAAGAAAAAAAAACCAAAACTATAAAACTCACTTTTTGTAATTTAAGACAAACAATGAGATGTAAATCACCGGAATGTAAATATGTATACTAGATCAAGATCCGTCATGTACTTGTTTATTTTATGTTTACTGTATGTTTTGCCTTTTGTTCTTTTATCTGTTCTTATAAATAAATTTTTTTTTAAAATTAAAAAAAAAAACAAAAAAAAAACATGAGGACCATCTGATTGAGCTTTAAAATATAATCTATATTTCATCTATATAGGCTGAGTCGAACCAGGGAACCTGCCTCCCCAGCACACCCTTACCTTGATGAGCCTGCCTTCTTTTAAAATTTTTTAAATTGTATTCTCCTTCTCTGAGGTGTGGTATGGGTGTGATTGAGTATGGGGATGAGTGAGATGGGTGTCTGAGTATTTAGAATGAATGTGAAGTAATGGAAGAGCTAGGGACTGGGATTCTGTTCCCCCCCGCTGAGTGTGGAAGCAGAAGCGGGGGGGCAGGGCTCAGTTACCCTATCTTGTGAGAATGGTATGTATGGCCTGCAGGGAGGGAGGGAGACCAGCAAGGGGGGAAGGGGGTCTCTGATAGGGACGAGAGCCGGAACAGCTCGGTCATAATGGGAAGAGGCAGATATGGCGGGAGCAGAGGGGCAGGCTGCTCTCGGGGAATAAGACCTCACTGCTTACAAGCGATCCCTTGTTCCGGCCCCTCCGATGTGGTTCCATCTTGTTCAACCCGAGTACCTGGCAACCAGGGTTTTCAGGGCCCTGGGCTCAAGATCTTGCTGCTTAATGCCAGGTCAATTGCCAACAAAGCCCCCCTGATATGTGATCTAATCACAGAAGAGGAGGCAGACCTGGTGTGTATAACTGAGACCTGGATGGGCCAGGAGGGGGGAGTAGCTCTCTCCGAGATATGCCCAGACGGGTTCTCAGTGCAGCATCATTCACGACCCCAGGGAAGGGGGGGAGGAATGGCAATGATAATGCGCCGAAATCTGCATCCTTGTAGGATCCCTGCCCCGGAGATTGTTGGGTGTGAGACGCTCCTTCTGAAGTTGGACTTAGGGGTTCAGGTGGGCCTTTTCCTAGCGTACCTGCCTCCCAGCTATGTTAGTAAGGCCCTGCCTGAGCTGCTTGAGGCAGTAGCCGGCTTGGCGGTTGAGTTCCCTAGGCTTATGGTGCTGGGGGACTTCAACCTGCCTTCGGCTGGCGAAACCTCTGGGGTAGCCCAGGAGTTCATGGATTCCATGACAACTATGGACCTGACCCAAGTAATCCAGGGTCCGACTCATGAGGGAGGCCACACGCTCGACCTAGTGTTTCTTTTGGGGCAGTGGAGAGATGATCTGATAGGGGACATAGTCACCACCCTGCTGTCATGGTCAGATCATTTCCTACTGAGGTTGGATTTCGCAGCCCCATTCCTCCCCCACAGGGAGGCGGGACGGACTAGGTGGTTCCGCCCCAGGCGCCTAATGGAGCCAGAAGGATTCCAGAGGGAACTTGGGGAAATACCTGAAACTCTGGTACACAATTTGGCTGATTCCCTGGTGGCTGCTTGGAACACTGCAGCATCAGCGGCATTAGACCGGATTGTGCCTTTGCGACCTCTCCGCGGCAGTGGATCCTGGAAAGCCCCCTGGTTTACCGAGGAGCTCTGGGAGATGAAACGCCAAAAGAGACGTCTGGAGCGCCGCTGGAGAGCCAGTAAAACCGAGTCTGATCGAACACTATTAAGAACCTACATCAAGTCTTATTTAGTGGCGATAAGGGCGGCAAAACGATCTCATTTTTCTGCTCTTATTGCGTCCGCAGATTCTCGCCCAGCCGCCTTGTTTAGGGTGACCCGCTCCCTCCTTGCCAAAGGGGGGAGCGAGGAACACTTGCAAGGTAGAGCTGAGGAATTCGCGCAGTTTCTGTCAGGTAAAGTCGCTCAGATCTGGTCGAACCTGGACTCCGGCTGGGCAGAGTCCATTGAGGTGACGGGGGCAAGTCTTAGTCCACTGTTGTGGGAGGAGTTTGGGCCTGTTTCTCCTGAAGATGTGGACATAGCCGTGGGTGCGATGAGTGCTTCCACCTGTTTATTGGACCCGTGCCCCTCCTGGCTGGTTTCGGCCAGCAGGGAGGTGGCACGAGGCTGGATCCAGGCAGTTGTCATCGCTTCTTTGATGGAGGGATACGTACCACAGCCATTAAAAGTTGTGGTGGTGAGACCCCTCCTGAAGAAGCCTTCCCTGGACCCAGCGGACTTGAAGAACTTTTGTCCGGTTTCCAACTTACCTTTTTTAGGGAAAGTTGTTGAGAAGGTGGTGGCTGCTCAGCTTCTGCGACTATTGGAGGAAACGGATCATCTAGACTCCTATCAGTCGGGTTTCAGGCGCGGCTTCAGTACAGAAACTGCCTTGGTCGCCCTGATGGATGATCTCTGGTGAGCCCGAAATGGTGGAAATTCCTACATCCTGGTGCTACTTGAACTCTCAGCGGCTTTCGATACCATCGACCATGGTATCCTTCTGCATCGTCTCGGCGAGTTGGGAGTGGGAGGCAACGTTTTGCGGTGGTTCTCCTATTATCTCGCCGATAGGATGCAGTCGGTGTTAACAGGAGGGCAGAGATTATCCCCTAGGCCCCTGTCATGCGGGGTGCCTCAGGGTTCGGTCTTCTTGCCCATCCTGTTTAACATTTACATGAAACCGTTGGGGGAGATCATCCGTAGACACGGGGTGAGTTTTCATCAGTACCCTGACGACACCCAGCTGTACATCACCACCCCGTCTCAATTCAGTGAGGCAGCTGATGTAATGTGCCGATGCCTGGACGACGTTAGGACCTGGATGGGGAGGAACACACTCAGACTCAACCCCGACAAGACTGAGTGGCTTTGGATATTGCCTCCTAAGGACTACGACAACTGTCCCTCCTTGGTTCTTGAGGGAGGGAAATTAATTCCCTCTGAGCAGGTCCGCAATTTGGGGGTCCTCCTAGATCCACAGCTAAAATTAGATCAACACCTTACGGCTGTGGCTAGGGGGGCCTATGCACAGGTTTGCCTGGTGCACCAATTGCGGCCATACTTGGAGAAGGAGGCTCTACTCATGGTCACTCATGCCCTTGTCACCTCCCGACTGGACTACTGCAATGCGCTCTACATGGGGCTACCCTTGAAGAATATTCGGAGACTTCAGTTGGTGCAAAATGCGGCTGTGCGTGCTGTGGTGGGTGTGCCAAGGTACACCCACGTTACGCCTATAATCTGCCAGCTGCATTGGTTGCCCATCAGTCTCCGGGTACAATTCAAGGTGTTGATCATCATCTTTAAAGCCCTGCACTGCTTAGGACCAGGTTACCTTCGGGACCGCATTCTGCCTCATACTTCCCTTCGGCCGGTTAGGGCCCAGATAGTGGGCCTCCTCCAGGTCCCGTCAGCCAAACAATGCCGGCTGGCGGGCCCTAGGGGGGGGCTTCTCTGTGGGGGGGGCGTGCTCTGGAACCAACTTCCCCCAGAGACCCGAACCCTGCTGACCTTCCGAAAAGCCGTCAAGACATGGCTCTTCCTGCAGGCAGGGGGTGAGCCTAGTTCCACCTGAGCTCTCACCCGGTATGGCTGATGGTGAACATTTTTAATCTTTTTGTAATTTTTAATTGTTGTTTTTAACTGTTGTTTATTATTAGTGTTCTTGTATAATTTGCTGTACGCCGCCCTGAGTCCCTCGGGAGTAGGGTGGCATAGAAGAACCAATAATAAATAAATACATAAATATAGATACGTAGATATAAATAATGTTCTAAAAAGAGTTTATCTTTATTAATTTTATAAATCCTAGGCAATTGTGTGGTCCAATACAACTGACAATGGAGTAATATCATAACCTGAGAACATTGTATATGTAAACAGTATCTGACAGCAGAGACATCTTACAAAGATCTTCTCCAGCAAATCTTAACAACTAGCAGAATTGGAATGGGAGTTTTTACTTAGCTAGTAAGGCAACAAACCATATAGATTATAAAGTTCAGTACCAATGTGTTAAACTAGGGTCCCAATCCCCAGTCTGCGCCTCACTGCCGAGACGCAGCCCATTTGGAATTGGGCTGAGGAAGTGGTTGGTGAGCACACACACATGCACAAAACTGCATTTGTGAAGGTGGTGTATACTCATGTACAAAACCACCCCCTCTCTTCCCCCATGCCGCTGCTGCCACCACCAAACCGGAAAGGTTGGAGACCACTGTGTTAAACTGTGTGTGGCAAATAAGTGACAACTAGTATTTTTTTTCTTCCAGTACAGGCTTGTAACAGCAGCAGTTTTGTTGTTTTCATTTTAACCAATTAGAGTTTAAGGACATTTTTCCTTACTAAACAGTATCCAACCTATAACATGTTGCACTAACCAAAATTATATAAAATCACATTTACTAAATGTGACCAGCACAAGAATTGTTCCTGCTGGCATACTGGTGCAAAAGTGTTCCTTGATAGATTTTATCACATGTAAATCTACTGATAACTAGGATCAAATAGTATTTTCAGTATCAAACCTGACCTTCAGACTGAATACAGGACTACATTTCATGGGGATGAAACACTTTCATCAGATTTAATATTGTTTTCCATCACTCAGTCCATAACTGATATTTGATAGTGTTCCAATGATTTGTTTCCTTGGAGTTAAATGGTGAAGAATAGAAGAGCTTGATATCTATAGCATATTGTAAGTAGAATATCGAAAGCACTGAATGGTCATCCTTCGAACAGTCTGGATTTTAAAAAATGGATTTCTGTAGCACGTCATAGCTCAGCAATCTTGTTGTCAGTGATAATTGCTAGAATCATCTTCTACACTTATTCTTACAGGAAAAACTGGGACCACTACAAAATATATCCTCCAAAGATTAAATTAATTGGATACTCCATAAGCATCTTTGGGATACTCCATAAGTATACAATGAAAATTGTTGTGAGATCCAGACTAGCAAAGTCATATTCTGCCCACCCACTAAACTAATCCCAAACTTTCAGTACTATATTCTGATTAAAAGTGCAAATGATTCTGGATAATTTGTTTAATTCAGATTTTTGAAGTTGAAATATAATATATTTCAGATATACAGTAACTCAGACTTACGTTTTTTCAGATCTCCCTGGTGAACTTCTTATAATTGGTTAATTTAGTGTGAATAATTCCTACCTCTAAGGAGATATTTATCCTTTTTCTTAACTGTATGTTCCATTCCATTCTGGCTAATTTTAATCTCTACATATCCTGCCCACTTCCTTCAGATCTAAAGATCAAAAAGAATCCAAAGTACTGAAAAAGCAATAGTAAAGTTTATATCCTTAAAATGACTTTCTCCAACACAATAGTACAATTAAAGTGATCTGATAATTTATATCTGCAAAAAAGAATGCAAATTAGGTAGGAACTACATCTTAATTAAATAGTTAATTCATGGTATAGCGAAGCAGCATTTGTCTATTGTGTGGGATCTTAATGGAGGCAGAGAAGTAAGTATTCTTTACTATGTCCATTGCAACACAGTGAGACCTTAAATGGACCTTCAGATGGATTTCACTTACTGTTCAATTTCATTCATTCTGATAGGTGCTCCAAGTTTACTCCAACTGATATTCTATTTGCTTCATTACTTTTACCTTGTTTGTAAATCTTCATAAAGTCTTAGCTGTGCAAAAGGGAAAAAGGTACATAAATCAACAGAAAGCTTTAGTTGTTCAAAAAGGAAGAAAACATGTAGGAGTGATAGTGTAAATGAGCTTCACAAATCATCCAGGGCTTCAATACCATTGTCAACAGATTCATTAAGAAACTCCCTGAGAATACTTAGGAAAAAAATCAGACTCAGTTTGGTGTCTGGTTTTAGTTTAGTTTGTTGAACTTGTCTGTTTAAAAACTATGCCTTGTATTTGACTTTTTAAAAAAATTAAAAAAAATGTATTAAGAATTCTAACAATATATAATCATTTGTATCTAAAGTTTCTCCACCTTAATATATCAAATTATCTTCGTTAATAAGGACCAAATCCAGGGTCCTCTTAATTCCCACCAATAGCTTTTCAAATAGAAAAGAGAAAACTAAAATAAATCTTTTTTATAATATTTTGTTTTTGACAAGCACTCTTCCAATAAAAAAATCTAAGTAGTTGAAATATCTCATTACAACTAATTTATGGTTCTTTGGGAGTTCGGCTTTAATTCTTCTTATTGTTTTGGTGATCTGTAAAAGATTCTTAAGTGTTACCTTATGTTATCTCTTAGATTATCTTAACCTAAAACCTTTCAGTTCTTATGTTACCATCCGACCTTTGATCTTTGTACATGCAAGTTCATTTTGATATACAACCTGCAATATAACCATGATCAACCAAATTAGTTCACCAATGGATATTACAGTAATAGTAATATATCCTTTTGCAGCAGCATGAATTTAAAAATTGGGGGAAGTGATAGTTCTGGGGATTATATTTTAAATAAATTGTCCATTTCTCTCTCTCTCTCTCTCTCTCTCTCTCTCTCTCTCTCTCTCTCTCTCTCTCTCTCTCTCTCTCTCTCTCTCTCTCTCTCTCTCTCTCTCTCTCTCTCTCTTTCTGACTGTCTCTGTCTCTATCTGTTTCTGACTCTCTCTCTCTCTCTCTCTCTCTGTCTCTCTCTCTCTTGGTCTCTGTCTCTGTCTCTCTCTGTCTCTCTCTGTCTCTCTCTCTCACACACACACAAACTCACATACATATACAAACACACATATAAGCACACACACACACCCTATTAATATTTTGTTATGGCTTCTTCCATTTTTGCCTGGCCATTCAGTATGGAACCTTACACAAGAAACATGAATCACTATTGAATTTCCCTTCAAACCAATCTTATTTGCATTTACCTTTCTAAGTTCAGTGAATATGATGTCAACAGACCATGTTCCCTAAAAGAAATGACTCAGGACAGAGTCATGAATATCAAAGTGATATACATTAATTCTAGTGTTTACTACTACTTATATAGCAAGGACACTGAATGTGGTGAGAAAATAATAAGCACATACAAATGAGTTTTACCTGTATATCTTCTTCAGTACAACCAGGCTGAGGGAGGCAATAGAATAGCAGCTTTAATGTGTTCCATTTGATATAATGCAGCTGTTGAATAAAATGGCAAAAGAAATGGCAAAAGCAAGGGTTATATTCCCTTGCTCTTTTGATAAATTAAATTTTATTTACATGATTGTGCCACAATAATGATATTTACTTTTGCTGATGTAGGAAAAGAAGACTCTTCCCCAAAGCTATTATTGTACCATTTCATAAACTGTATACATTTACAAAAGGTTTTGTATTAAGCACTTAGGAAAAAAAATAGTTAATATGCTTATAAATACAGATCACCCTAATTAGCAAAAAATTCAGTCTTTTATAAAATGGTTATACTAGTTTTATACTTTATAAGAGCAGGATAATGCACAAGTTCGCCATTGGAAAATATTTATATCATTGATTATTAGAATTTATTTTTCTGATGAAAACTAAATAGAAACAAGAATCCAATCTGATCCTTTTTATCACAAAAAAGGGTATTTATTTCAACTAAGTGAATACCAGTAAGTGAACAATAATAATTCAATCACACAATGTTGTTTCATGATCATCCTGAGGTCCTGTGCAAAGCACATTGGTCAGCAAGTGTTTCCAGCAGTTTCGATCATTCCCAGCATCCTCAGCATTGTCCCAAGCAGTATTCACTTCCTTAAGTGTTTGTGCCAAGTTTTCTGGGGCCAGCCTTTTTTTGTGTTTCCTCCAGAAGATATCCAACATAGTGAAATTTTTGGATACTGGTTTTTAGCATGCATAAGATATGACCAACAAACCTCATTAAACGTTCATTCACAGTTCTCAATAGGCATTCTAAATCTAATCTTTGTAGTACTTCTTCATTAGTTATAGGAGATTTTTCTCAAGTGGTATTATTGGAAAAACATTAAACCATTTAATCATCTTGGTGTAGACTTCCATGTTTCACAAGCATCTATTGCAGTTGGCATAACAACACTCTTGAAGAGTTTTATCTTTGTGGTAATACTTATGGCTGCTGTAGATGAAAATGGGTGCATGCTTTGAAATATAGCTTTTGCCATTCCAATTTGATGGTTAATAGCTGTCCATCTGTCAATAGGCATAATGCTACCAAGATAAGTAAGTTGTTGGACTTGTTCTATAGCAGGGGTCCTCAAACTTTTTAAAAGGGGCCAATTCACGGACCCTCAGGCTGTTGGGTGGGCGGACCGGCTGGGTGGGCATGGCTAGGTGGTCATGTGACTGGATGGGTGTGGCTAGGTCATGTGACTAGGTGGGTGTGGCCAATTTACCAGTCCATTAAACAGTGCACACTAATTAAACTTTAATTTGTTTTGCTCCTGGGGGTGTTTTATTTGCTTTTGTTTGCATTTTGCTCTTTTGGTTGACTTTTCTTTTTACTAGATCATTTTTTCAGTTGTTTAGTGCTCCACTTCAGCAATTCTTTTGCAGCAATTCTTCTCAGCCCCAAGGAGCTTGAGAAATCTCTCTCTTGTTAAATGTCTTAAGTAGATTTCACTTGTTAATCATCTGGATTGTGTCCTTCTTCCACCAATTTATATGGCTTAAGATTTCAAGAGGCGCAGTGGCGCAGTGGTTAGAGTGCAGTACTACGGGCTACTTCTGCTGATCACCGGCTGCCAGCAGTTTGGCAGATTGAATCTCACCAGGCTCAAGGTTGACTCAGCTTTCCAGCCTTCCGAGTTCAGTAAAATGAGAACCCAGATTGTTGGGAGCAATATGCTGACTCTGTAAACTGCTTAGAGAGGGCTGCAAAGCACTATTAAGTGGTATATAAGTCTAAGAGCTAATGCTATTGCTATGTTCAGAACTGTTGTTCTGATTCTGAATTCAAAAAACAAACACACCTGTAGGACTGTTTTACCAGATTAACCTGACAATGGTGGATCATAACAACTACTTTATAATGTATATAAACATCATAACTAATTATTATATTAAAATGGCATGTGTCATGACTTAACTGGAAAAAAAATTCAATTAAAAATATTAAAGATTTACAAAACACTTTAAAAAATAACACAAAATAATAAAATTTATTCATTCATTTTAAAGTCTAGTATACTTATAACAATCATGGACGGTCTGGAAATCAGAGGTTTCCTCCCTAGCACTTTCTGAATGGATTGTGTGACAGTAAATAATTTTCCTCTATTTTATTCCTCTTGCCAACAAACTTACTCAGATACAAAAGAAGGATAACTCTTAGTTCACTCCTAGCAGGATTTCTTTTTTTTTATTTTATTCAAAAAGTTTTTTTAGTACAAAGTACAAACATTTTTCTCTTTCTCTCCCCACTTCCCCCCAAACCCCACCCCTCCACTCCCCTTACCATCCCCCCCACCCCCACCCCACCCCCAACTTCCCAGAAAAAGCACAGGGTATAATATTCAATAAAGATAAGATTAAAATATACTAACAAATTATTAATTTCAAAATTTCTCTAGATCTTTAACTCCTTGTTACTCAAAACCTTTTAAACATAGTCTAACAATCAGGCATATTATTAATCAACTAACATTTCAATATATCAGACTGTTAATTTATTCCACTATGTATCTTTCATTTATATAGTCTTTAAGATATAATAATAAAAACCTGGACTTCCGGTTTGGAGCGCCATCGCGGACGTCCCTTTGTCGGACGCCTTTCCGATCCTCGTAAAAAGCCGCCAGAACAGCTGTCTGGCGGCTTTGAAATCTCTTCCCCGGGCAAAGGGGAGAGATGAGAGCCTGACAGGTGGGGTAGAGCCCCCCCAGCGCCCTAGAAGCCATCTAGGGGCGCGAAGGGAGAGCTCCCCATGCAGCCTGTCTCCAGCTCCGAGGATCAGGAAACCTCCGCTTTTGCGGAGCTAGATGTCGTGACCAGCCGCTGCTTCCAGAATGGGATTTACAATTACTTTTGAACTATAGAAGCAGACAGAGAGAAACAGGCGTGAGATGGGCAAGTATTGAAACCTCTTTTTTCTTTTTTTTTCAACTCCTGGGTAAGCTTTCACTTCGGCAAGGAAACAAAGGAAACAAAGTAACAATATGGCGATTGAGAAGTGAAAGTGACTTTCGTTTTCCCAGAGGCTTTTTTTTTTTTTTCTCTTATGGAAACTTTTAACTTGGAAAAATGGCTTTTTCTTTCTCTGTCTCCTAACCCTGGATTAAAGTTATAATTGAAAGATTTTTAATAATAAAAGACTACCTGGTTTTGAAACTGGAAAGAACTTTAATCAGACACCTGGCTTTTTTTTCTTTCTCCTTTCTCTTTTTTCTTTGTACTCTTTTGAAACACCATAATGGCTTCAAAATCTGGAAAGACTGTTTTGACTAAAAGAAATGACTATTCATCTGGATATATTTCTAAAATGCAACTTAACACTGAGCTAACACCTCCACAGCTTTTGACACCTGAAAATTTATTAAATAATTTAAAGATTATGAAACATGAACTTACTTTGGAATTTAACCAGAAAATAAGTGAGATAGACCATAAGATGCAGGCTGCTTTGAAGAATATGAATCAACAACTAAGATTTGATGTGTTAGAGGTTTGCAAAGGCTTAGCAACAAATATTGAAGTTTTGGCAGAACGTATTGAAACAAATAAACAAGCTTTGGCAACTTCGGTGAATTACATAGATAAAATCCAAAATGACATTGCAAATTTTGAAAAAGAGGTCTTAATGACTCAGTTCAGATCTATGGAAGTTGCTATAAGGATTAGAGGTTTGAAAGAAGGATTATATGAAAATCTAAAAGGCAGGATGGTTGACATATTGGATCAGGTGTCTGGAATTTCTAAAGCGGAATTGGCTACACAAATCGACAAAACATACAGAATCAACTCGTGGTACGCCAAACAAAAGCATCTACCAAGGGATATTGTCATATATTTTACCACAAGAGCTCTACGGAACAGAATTATACAAGCAACGTTTAACAATAATCTTATGGTGAATGGTCAGGAACTAAAGATTTGGAAAGAAATCCCCTCTAAAATGCTTAAAGCCAGGAAAAGCTATACTTTTTTGATTGATGAATTTAAGAGATTAAATTTACAATATAAATGGGAAGCACCAGTTGGAGTAACAGTGAAATTTTCTGGAAAAAGATACCGGCTCAACACGATAAAAAAAGCTACTGAATTTTATGTCAATGTTCTAAAGGCTGATATATCCAAGATTCCAGAAGAAGGGTGTATGAAAATAAAAGAGGAGGAGGAGGGGAAGCCACCTTCGATGGATCAAAAAGAAATAGGAGTGCCTGAATCAGATAGCTGGGGAAGAGGAGATGGAGGTTTGGGAGCAGACGGGAGACGACTTGACAAATTTGAATTTATTGAACTATTAAAAGATGAACTATCAAGATACAAAACAATGTGATGTTGAAATATATTGGATGGATAGAGACTAATATGATTGTATTTTATCTTTTCCCTATCTAAAGATTACTTATGCAATATTTAGTTAAGTTTTATATAATTTTGAGGTTATTTTTAATGTTGATAATATTAGATATATATAGTTTGTTGAAGATTTGTTTATTGTTTATTCTTCTTTTATTTTCTTTTTTTGTTTATTGAAGTTAGCGAATTAACTTAGAATATCATGATGAAATTTAATATTTGATGATTACTTATGTAACATTTAGTTAAGTTTTATCTTAGAGGTTATTTCTAATGTCAATAATATTAGTTTAAGATTTGTGTATTTTATATTTAGTTATTACTTATGTAACACTTACCTTGTATAAGATAGAGGACTGAAGGGAGGAGGTAGGAGGTTTGTTTGTTTGTAGTGTTAAAGAGTTTTCTCTTTCTTTCTTTCTTTTTTTTATTCTCTTTCTTTTTTTTTCTCTCTCTTTTTTGTATCTTTACTATTGTATACAAATGCGATATATTAGTACTGTATAGTTTGGAGTTGAAGTTTTTTTTAAAAAATAGTGTTCTTTTTTTCCTTTTTCCTTTTTCTTTTTATTAACAATTTAAACTTATTATTATGCCCTGTATTATCTCTGGGAAGTCCGGGGGGGGGGAGGTGGGGAGGGAAGGGGGTGGGTCTGGGGGGGGGGAAATAAAAATGTTTGTACTTTGGATTTAATATTTTGTTACCACTTATGTAAGTTTGTACTAATAAAACTTTTTTGAGAAAAAAAAAAAAAAAAGATATAATAATAAAAAGAAGAGAGCACTTTCTGAATGGATTGTGTGACAGTAAATAATTTTCCTCCATTTTATTCCTCTTGCCAACAAACTTACTCAGATACAAAAGAAGGATAACTCTTAGTTCACTCCTAGCAGGATTTCTTGATGTTGATCCAATCCATAGTTTTTTTTATAAATTGCTGCCACAAACCAAAAAATAGATGCTCAGAGCAGGAGGAAAGCTGCAGCTGTGACAATAATAAATAGTTGACATGAATTGACTATGTCAGAGAATATTCTCACAAGCAGAGAAATAAAGGGAGAAAATGAGCTTTCAAAAATAAGCATTATGTTAAGGGACACCTAATAAAAATGGCAAAATTAAATAATAATAGGAAAGGCATCCAGTACTTGACAAATGTATAACATGAAGTAATAATGAGAGACTTCTTAATAGAAAAGCGATTATTTTCAGGATTTCAATTACTTAAAAATTGCCACGCTTATAGACCATTATTTTTTCTTCAACCACTGAGCATTTTGCTGCTCATTTACTTACAATAGTTAGCATATTAATCATCTCCTGGAGCCATTTTTTATTGGATTATGGATATTTTTCCTTCTAATGCCTGACATATTTTATGTTTCCCTTTTCACTTTTTTTAAAAAAGGTGCCCATGCACTCTCTCTCTCTCTCTCTCTCTCTCTCTCTCTCTCTCTCTCTCTCTCTCTCTCTCTCTCTCTCTCATTCTCTCTCTCTCTCTCTCTTTCAAGATGCAGGTGGATTTAAGATCAATCTGAAAATGATTTATCTTCTTATAAAATATAAAATTGCCATTATATCAGATTCAGGGGCTACCTACTCACCTTAAAACTATTGTGGACAAAAAAAGTAAGGTTTTAAAGAAAATTTGCATTCGTGAGAAAGAAACTCACATTACCCTTCAAATATGTAATAATGCATGACAATGGCTATATTTTAGTAGAAGTGTAAATTGTTCTGGACATTATTTTAGTAAAAATAATAAATGGTCCATACCATAGAACAGCTTTCCCCTGGATTTCAGACTTGTCCTTAACCTTCTGGAAACAGGTTGAGGTACAGATCTTCCAAATAAATTTATTGCAAACAAAATGATTTTATGTCTTTGAATATTAGTAGCTTGGTTATGTTGTTGGTTTGCGCTCCGAATCAAATCAAACCTTTATTGTCAATGCACAACATGTGTACAATGAAATTGAATTGAGCTCCGACCTTGGCGATTTGATTGCAAATGTTTCGTCCCCATTCGAGAAGACATCTTCAGTGCATTTTGGATTGTGCTTGTCTGTGGGACCTTAAAATGCCTTTCTGAATCCTGGTCTGATTTTGGGTTGTGTTGCTGAGTCATAGTCCTTGGTTTTCATAGTTTCATAGTCATAGTCCTTGGTTTTCATAGTCCTTGGTTTTCATAGTTCTTGGTCTTAAAACCAAGGATTATGATTCAGCAACTACAGCCAGACAATCACACTGCCTGAAATCAGACCGGGACTCAGAAAGATATTTAAAGGCCAGTGCTCCACCAGACAAGCATAATTCAAAGTACACTGCAGCTGTCTCGTCAAATGGGGATGAAATGTTTGCAACCAAATTGCCAAGTTCGGAGCTCAAACCAACAACATAAACTGTTTTTATTTTTATGATGCTCCCTTCTTTGACTTAATGTTATTTTATACCATGGATGCTTTTGGTTCACTATTTGTATACTGTTAAAAGTATTATGACTGTGGTAGTAGACAAATCTAATAAACAAATACCAATTGAATAGTAATAGCACTCACCCTTCAAAAGTGCTGTCAATATTCAGGGCAACAGATGTAAGTGTAGCTGAACATTGACTTTCTCCCTCTCCCCTCCCCCTCTCCCCTCCCCCTCTCTCACTTCCTCTCCCTC
Organism: Diadophis punctatus similis; assembly: GCA_023053685.1. Taxonomy (NCBI): domain Eukaryota; kingdom Metazoa; phylum Chordata; class Lepidosauria; order Squamata; family Dipsadidae; genus Diadophis; species Diadophis punctatus. Next base: position 42,485,566 of record JALIGW010000006.1, read on the forward strand.
CCTCTCCTTCTCTCTCCCTCTCCCTCTCCCCCCCCCTCTCTCTCTCTCTCACACACACACACACACACACACACACACACACACACACGAAAACTTCATTTGCCTTTTGTTTTGTGGAAAATAATATTAATTTGATTTCTTTTTTTTATTTTCTGACTATAGTGTCTGTGTGTCTGTATTTATGTACGCACACACATGCACACACACACACACACACTATAACTGGCTCCTGTAAATCCTCAGATTTACATTGCCACCAAAAGCAGTCATAGAAACTGTCTCAGAAATGCATTGCTACAGTTAAAGAATTACTACAGCTTTTTCTACCGACTGCTGTGTTATTTCAGAGTGTCTTCTGCATGCTTAGTGTTTATTCAATGCTTTGAGAGTTACTTCTAACTAACTTCAAAGGTTACAGTTTATTGCAAATCAAATTATTTTACATTGTAGACTGGAATTTAATGCATCAGAAAATATTCATTTCAGAAACTTCTGTAAGATTTGCTTTTATGGTACCTAAAATTTGAAATTAGTTACATATTTGGAACATTATCGGTAAATATTTTCAAACTAAAGAGTATAGATATCTTTCAACTATTAATATGCATTTTGTATTATTTACACCCTTATTACTAAAAGCATTATAGAATTATCTACAGATTCTGAAAACTGGATCTCTAATTAGCTTAGTTCAATTAAAATTTAAATCTGGGTGGAATAATAGATTATTAGATTTTGTTTTCAATATTGACTATCAAACATACTAATAGAAGGAGTTTTCCCTAAGCAACTCATTTTATTCTTGTTAACTCATGCCTTTAGGGTTTCAGGGGTGATAATGATCTGTTCTGATGAACCTTAGTAATGAAAGAAAAGCAGAGGTTATAAGTATCTAATTAAACAAGAGATGTATCTCAGATGAATTTGAGCATCTTTGTTCATATTAGTAGTGGTAGAAAAAAATGCTGATTTCTGCTTATAATATAGGCATAACTAGATTTAACAGGGACAAAGGCCCAGAGAAAGCAGCAACTCCTTTAGAACTTGGAGCCAATTCAACAAACAGAAACATGTTTGGCTTTAAAATAATTTGGCTTAGCAGCCATTTTTGGGAGCATATGGAATTAATATCACACATTGTAAAAATAAAAGATACTGAAATTTTACATGAATCTGTCTGCATTTTCAACAAATGCTGAAAACAATTCTTGTGTTTAGGAACTGATGCTCCTTCATGTTTTCATGATGAATGTCTGATCGTTGTGACCTTTCATCCGTATGCATTCTTTGCAGGCTCAAGCATTCACATGGAGAACTTGTGTGAATGTTGTAGAAGGTATATTAGTATATATCTCTATACATAGATAACATGTACTCACAAAGGGTATTTGTCAAAATATGATATCAGTGTTCTAATATACGTGAGTGTATCCGAGATACACCCACGTAACACCTATTCTCCGCCAGCTGCATTGGTTGCCCATTAGTCTCCGGATGCAATTTAAGGTGTTGGTTTTGACCTTTAAAGCCCTACATGGCTCAGGGCCAGGGTACCTCCGGGACCGCATCCTACCACATACCTCCCTTCGACCAGTTAGGTCCCACAGAGTTGGTCTCCTCCAGGTCCCATCAGCCAAACAATGCCGGTTGTTGGGACCACGGGGGAGAGCCTTCTCTGTGGGAGCCCCATCTCTCTGAAACCAACTCCCACCAGAGATCCAGACTATCCCCACTCTTCTGGCCTTCTGCAAAGCTGTAAAGACATGGCTCTTCAGGCAGGTGAGGTGAAGAAGATCGGATTCCCTCTGGATGAATGATTTCTGTTGCTTTTTTTAAAAAAAAAATATGTTATGTTTTGTGAATTGATTTTTTTTTTATATACTGTTCTTATTCATGCTGTACGCCGCCCTGAGTCCTACAGGATTAGGCGGCCTATAAAAACTTTTAATTAAATCAAATCAAATTAAACTAATATCTAATGGACTGTCACAAAGAAGAGGAGGGTCATCTTATTTACCAAAGCACCTGAAGGCAGGGCAAGAAGCAATGGATGAAAACGAACCAAGGAGAGCATTAACCCCAAACTATGAAGAATTTTCTTGACCGATAGAACAATTAACCATTGGAACATCTTGCCTCCAGAAATCGTGGGTGTTCCAACACTGGAGATTTTTAAGAAGAGATTGGACAATCATTTGTCTGAAATGATATAGGGCTTCTTTTTGAGCAGGGAGTTGGACTAGAAGACCTCCAAGGACCCTTCCAAGTCTGTTATTGTGTTAAAATAGAATACATAGAAGGATTCATGCATCCTCCAATTTGGCACTAACTACCGTATTTTTCGGAATATAAGACGCACTTCACCCCCTAAAAGAGGTTGAAAATTTGAGTGCATCTTATACACCGAATGTAGCCCTGCCCACCCGCCGGCTCCCGCCCTTTGGCTTCCACACGTTGCATTTTATACCTGTTCCAGGCTGCAGATCATAGCCCCAAAAACGGAGCTTTTGGAGGCTGAAAAGACGGCCTCCCAAACAGAGCATTTGGAGGGTGAAAAAGCAAGGCGCAGAGGCCAAAATGGCAATCCGGAACAGCTGCCGGGCCAATTCCACGCTTCACCTGCTGTACTCACTGGAATGCCCTGCAACATTTTTGAAGCTACATATCTGCCCCAATGAGGCTGCATTTTTGAAGCTGCATATCTGCCCCAATGAGGCGTGTGGCGAGCATAGCTACCGCACACACGCGCTCACAACCAGCGAACCTGTTGCTAAAGTTCACCTCTGGAAACAGCTGATTGGAGGTATTCTAGGAGGCCTATCCACCCACCAATCAGCTGCTCATGGAGAATCAGGCTAATGTGCTGAAGCTGACCAGGCTGTTTGCTAAGAATGCTAGTCAGATGAATACAGATGGATGCTGGAAGGCAGAGGCAGATTTTTTTTTTCTTATTTTCCTCCCCAAAAACTAAGGTGCGTCTTATACTCCGGAGCGTTTTATACTCCGAAATATGAATAAAATTCAGCAATGTCTTTCATTATTATTTTTTGCCTCAGATAAATTAAATGACAGAGTAATCTATAGAGACTCCTAAGTGTACTTCAGAAGACTCTCTGTTTAGACTACAACATTATGCATAATTATTTTGGAACAAGTTTAATTGAACAATCACTAAATATAAAACATATATAAGGTTGTATTATTAGCTTAGAAATAATTTAAAAATGGTATATCAACATAATGTGTCCATTACAAAGAAATAAAAATATGGTTAAACTTGTGGACAATGAGTGTTAATTGATTGTCTAGTGATGATTTTATACATAACTCATTAAATTAACAATTATAAAATTTCTGCTTTTAAGAGAGAAAAGCAGCTGAAGAAAGAAATGGAAAACTTTCCAGAAAGAAATTTAATTACTTATTCAGAATATTTCTCTGGAGTGAAAGACTAATAATTAATTGAGTACAAAATGTCTGTTCCAAATTAATTCATCACTTTGACAAATAGGAAAAAAATAGCCTAACTGTTGATATATATCAATATGCATATATTACTTCTTTAAAAGCTATTATGAGGGGAACTTAAGGTACTGAAACTACTTTGTAATATTATATTTTCAAAAAATGCAGTAATACAGAACTTTAACTTAAAAGGTAAAAACATTTTAGAAACATTAATATTCACAAGGATATCTGATGTAATCTAAAATAGTCTAAATATCTTTGAAGCAGATGGGAATAGATGACTGAATCTAACAATTTAAAAACTGATAAACAGTGTAACAGTGGGAGACAAACAGGAAAAAAATCTGTGGCCTTTTGATGTTGTGGATTTGGGCCTTTAATTAGAGGCATGTCCCCATATCAGAACCAAAAGAAACCTAGAGAAAGAAATGGCTATTGGGAGCCAGAAGTGCTCAATTTCAGTTACACTTGGGTAGGGAGAAAGGAATTTTTTAAATATTTTGGATCCTCTCAACAGGGAAATCTCTTTTTAAATTCATGTTTTGTGCATGCTGAGTGAATTCCTGATTCTAGACTGGACTTGACAATTGTGACTAATTTCCCCTTGGAATTTGACCAAGGCTAATCCTCATTTACAGGTCAATGAGCAAGTAGAACTAGAAGTAGAATTTAAATGGCCTACTTGCTTCCTGCTGGAACCTATTCAGACTGTGACATCTCTTGCTGGATGGAATTGCTTCCATAAAGTTGAGGAAATAATTAAAAGGATAAATGTTTTGTGCAAACTAGAAAAAGAGTTGCCAGGAGAAGTGAGGAAATTAATTTGGGTGTTAAATGTTTTGGTTGTAAAGGTTTGTAATTGGAAGAAACCTGATGCAGTACAGATACAACTGGAACCGCTAAGGCAAAGCAGAGGTAGGAATTAAAGGAAGCAATAAGGAACTTCTGGTAGTCCAGCATGAAGCCGGTAAAGGATTCAAACACAGGAACCTGGCAAGGGATGGGTTCTGTTGTGTTCTGACTGACCTATAACTGAACCATGAACTTATTTTGACTAGACGACCTCTGACTGAACTGTTGTTGTTATGTTTATAATTGAACTTTACCTGAACTGTTGTTGCCACCCTGGTCATGTGTTTGAATGCTCATACGCTATTGGTTGTTGTGTCTGACAGCTCCCTATAAAAGGGCTATCTGTCAGACTGCAAGTTTGCTGGTTGCTTGAGTGAGCTAATAAAAGAGCTGTTCTGAAGTCTGTCTCCTGCCATCTTTGCCCACAATTTAACAGGTTCTGTTTCAAGGACCCAATGAAAGCACAAATGAGAAAAGATATAAAAAGTTGTGATTGCATGCAAAGAGATATATTCAAGCGTGGGAAAAGAGAGAATCAAAAGTTTGCCCTGAAGGCATATTTAGGAAAAAGAAAATAAAAAGATTAGTCCAGAAAGGAGCAACCTAAGAAGAGAAAGAGAAGAGAAACTAAGTTTACACTAAAGGAAAGACAATTGTCTGTGAAAAAGACATGAAAATGGGAAAGCATGAAACTTTCTTCTCCACACAACTCTGCCTAACTGGGATTGCAGCCCCTACAGCTAACAAGGGGAAAGGACAATTTGGGAGCTGTAAAGGATATAAGAGTGTCACTCAGCAGCTTAGACAATGTACGGTGTGTGGCTGGCAGTTTCATCAGCAAGGGAATTGCCCAGTATACTGAGGAAAGATCAAAGCTTGAGGATATCCATTTTTAGAGGATGGATCAAGAAGTCAGAAATAAGTAATAAAAGTCTGCTACATTAGACTTTTGCAGAAGAAATTGATACTGTGGGCATTTTGTTTATGGAGTTAGAAATATGATTTGCTTAAATATATGCTGTATCTTAGGAATATTCTGCAATTTAAGCAAACTTTTGTGCTAACTTCTGGCACCGAGAAAGTTTCTGCACAAAATACAGAATAATTAATCTCATTAAGTTTAATGGCTCATTGTTGGTTATAATGATTTTTATAGCTGTGTGTTACTGTCCATATTTGCACCGTTGTTGTTTTTCTACTGCAGATAGAAAAGTAAAATTGTTCTTGTCTGTTGAAAAATAATGGTTAGATATTATTCTTATTGTTTATTCCAAGGAAGGAAATCATTCCTTAAACTAATTATTCCTTAAACTGACCAAGCACACTTGAGCAGTGGGCTTACTTAAAATGAACTACATATGGGAACTGGGAAAATTTATTTATTTATTTATTTGGCAGTTTTTCTATGCTGCCCTACTCCCTCAGGACTCAGGGCGGCATACAACATTCTATAAAAACTCCAAACAAATCATTTTAAAAAGCAATTAAAAACAATTAAAAAACATATAAACAACATACATACGTGGGGGAGACATCAGATATAAAGTCGTCTCAAACTCACCCCGCCTGCAGGAAGAGCCATGTCTTAATGGCTTTTTGGAAGGCCAGCAAGGTGGGGATGATTCGGATCTCTGGGGAAAGTTGGTTCCAGAGAGCAGGGGCCCCTACAGAGAAGGCCCTCTCCCAAATTCCAAAATCTTGCATGGAAAATTCCTGAGAAAGAAAAAGCCATGTGTGCAGGAATGACATGTATGATAGATATGGTTGTATAATCGTAATGCTGTGATGAGTCCTCAAATCATCACTAGAGACATATCATCTTTCTTATCTGGCCATTTTTCCATTCCTGTGTATTCAAGCAATGACTGTTATTTGATGCTGTCACCTTTGCACAATTGTTATAACTAGACTTAATCAGAGATAGAAACTACAACTAAGAGGGAAGAAAAACATGAAAAGTTAGACCCAGTTATGAAGAGATCCACCAAAAATAACTTTTTGGGAAATATGGAATTGGCTCTAGATGTAGAAAGAATCCACTAAGTCTTCCCAGACAAGCATTGTTGTTGTTGCCCTTTTTACAGCCTGGCCGGTCTTCTCCATGTAGCTGAAAGGTTACCTAAAATCTGACAAGAAAGATATTTTTTTTGCTCTTACTTATTTAATTAATTATCATATATGCACACAGAGAAATAAAAAGGAAGAAGGAAGGAAAAATGCATCAAAAATATCATAATTAGAAGAACTGCTAAGATTTGTACGTTTGCCATTGCCGTTTGTCATTAATATTGTTACTTTGTCAATGTACTGAAGATATACTTAAGATATGCTTATGCTCATTTTCTTATTTAATAATTCTTCTGTGTATGCATTTTTCTATTGATTTTATCTTTAACGATATTAGTAATAGAAATAATAAATGTCATTGAATCTTTGATTTTTAAATTGACAGGGGCAATTTCAAGGGATGGCAATTTGATCAGGACTAATAGTAATGGTAGGACTTTTTTTAACTTTTTGTAAAAGGCAGTTTTTATTTTATTAATCAGGAAGAATATTAAGAAATAAACCAAAACAAATCAACTTTATAAAAATAAATCTAAGGACCCAAATAAGAAACAACAATAAAAATTATACAAAGGCTTTCTTTCTCCACCAGGTTTAATTTTTTTCATGAAATTTAGATAACATTTCTTAAAAGTATGGAAGCATTCTCATGTTCACATCAGATTAATTTGGAAAGCATCCAATTCATTCTTCACTGTCCTATCCAAAAATATTGGACATTTCTTTGACTTCTCCTTCGATCTTTCTTTACTCTAGAGCACATTTTCCTTCACTTTTTTAAACTTTGAATGAAGGAACATTGTCCGCTTTTCCATTGCTCTGATATGTTGAATTTGTGTACTGACACACAGAAATCCAGTGGGACTATGAAAAATTTAATTCTTCTGATTCTCTTATTTACAAGAAATGACAGCGATATCTAGGTTGTGATATTGCTTTGACTGGTAACTGCAGAAACTGTTTTTGAAACTTAAGTTGTCATCAGTAGCTTATTCTCCAGAGGTTTTTAGTATCTTTTGTTTAAAATACCTTTTAGATACTAGTCAGCATTTAGTGGGAGGCACATGCTTTGCTACAGAAGTTAAGTTAATTATCTGGCATATCCTAAAATAAAAAAAGATTTCAGCTGATATGAAAAAGGTATATCTGAGAGCTTAGAAAGTGTTAGTGACAGTATAGAAAATATTGAGCTATATAGATAATGTAATAAAATGTATTATGATGATACCTAAAAAGCTCTTATTTCTTTGGCTGAATATTGAGAAAATCTGCAGTTTATTTTATCATACAAGACACTTATCGCATTATATCCTAAATTTTGTTAAACAATCCATGAAAGTTTCATAGAATGTACACCAAGTAAAATGACCAGTTTCCATAGTAAATTGATTTTGTATGTACAGTATGTGTGTACAAAATTTTAGTTTTAATTAAAACAAGAAGAAAATTGCAGAAAGTAAGTAGTAGTGATTCTTCGAAGTTTCATTGTGTTTTGGGTTTGCTACAGTATTTTTTTTCTTATCAAAGACAGTAAAATAGTATAACTATTATAACTATAATAATAGTATAATTATTATAGTTCACAACGTTAAAATATATGTTTCAATAATTTTAATAATTTACAATTATTAAAAATAGTTTTAATAATTATTTTATTAATTAATTAATTTATTAATTTTTAATTAAAAATTTTTTTATTTTTTAAAAATTATTAAAAATAGTTTTAATAATTTACAATTATTAGATTGAGGTTGTTTACAAACAACCTCAATCTGACCTAAAAAAAACAATTATCTCTATTTTGGCAGTCTTAACAATAATCTTGCTAGTGCTACTAACTACATTTACATTAACCCTGAAGAAGATAAGACAATATCCTTATACTATTAATATTAGAAATGTTCTAACTTAAAGTGGGTCCTCACCAAGTTATATAAATGACTGTCAAATAAAACATGAATCACATCTTCTATAGCTTGTGTATTATAAATACATTTTCTTTTTCTGATATAGTATTTTCTAGAATAGCCCATATTTTATCATGGAATCCTGCAACAGTTTGAATTTTGCCCAGTAAATTGGCTTTGTCAGATCATATTGAGGTTTGGAGGTGGAGTGTGTGTGTGTTTTTTAATGAGCTTTTGTCCTTGATCAACTACTTTAGGAATTCAGTCACTCTCTGTCAGTTTTACAGGCTTGTCTAGTTAAAGATTTCCCTGGCATCTTATCCAACTGAAAATAAGACCATGACAAAATATGGAATTCCATAGTTTTAAAAAGCTGGCCACATGGAGGGTGGAGATATGCCAAGTTGTTCTTCTAGGCCAGGGGTCGGCAACCTTAAACACTCAAAGAACCATTTGGACTCATTTCCCAGACAAAACAAGACACTGGGAGCCACAAAACCTGGGTGGGCATGGCCAACTCAATGTCACTCACTCCCACCAAGTCACATGACTCCCCAGCCATGCCTACCCAGGTTTTGTGGCTCTCTATGTTTTCTTTTCTATGGGAAACAGGTATCTCTCTCTTTTCCCTCACTCTTTCTCTCCATCTCTCTTTCTCCCTCTCCCATCTCTCTCCCTCTCCCTCTCAGCTCTTTCTCTCTTTCTCCCTCTCCCCATCTCTCTATCTCTCTCTCCCCCCCTCTAATCTCTTTCTCCCTCCCTCTCCCATCTCTTTCTTCATCCCTCTCTCATTGCTCTTTCTCTCACCCTCCCTCATCTCTCTCTTTCTCCCTTCCTCTCTCATTGCTCTCTTTCTCCCTCCCTCCCTCATCTCTCTTTTTCTCCCATTTCTCTCTTTCTCCTATATCTCTCCCCTTCTCTCTCTCTCTGCTGAGGAACGATCGCCATCCCCGGTGGAGGCTGCCCTTTGGGCGACCCTCCTCCCCCTCTCATGACTCCCTGGGTGGCTGTGGCAGGGCCAGGAGAGTGCTCGCACATGGAGACCCTCCTCAAGCGAACGCCAAAGCGCAGCAAAGGCACACACAGGGAGGCCGGCTGCTTGCTTAATGAGGGTCTTAACAGGATGCAAAAGAATGCGACTTCTCTCATGCCCTAAGGATCTGGCCATCGCCTTGCCATGTCCCGTAACCCCCCCCAGCATGAGAGGAGAAGGAGTGGGAGGAAGGTCACCGGAGCCTTAGTGCAGGATCAAAGGCAGCCTTCGCTTCCTGTTGCTTTGGCTGGAGCTTACGCCCTCCCCGCTCAGCCGAAGAGCTGCAGGGGGGGATGGCCAGATCCTTAGGGCAGGAGAGAAGCCGCATCCAAAGACCCTGCTTAAATGAGTGGCCACCCACCCTCCACGTGGGCCTTTGCTGTGCTTTGGCGCTTGCTTGAGGAGGGTCTCCCCATTGTGCGCACCCTCCTAGTCCTGCCACAGCCAGCCAGGGAGTTGTAAGAGGGGAAGGAGGGTTGCCCAAAGGGAAGCCTCTGCCGGGGGTGGTGATTGCTCCTCAATGAGTACCGGAGTATCGGCCCCAGCTACTTCTCCATTCCCGCCGTCACCCTTACCTTCTCAGGCCAGGTGAGGGAAGGGAGGGTCAGGGGCGGGGCCAGCCAGTGATAGGATAGGGAGTCACAGCAGAGGGCCCAAAGAGCCACATGCAGATCCAGAGCCATGGGTTGCCGACCCCGTTCTAGGCAGAAGTTTGCTAATTCATCAAGATCCATTTGTAGGATCCTTTACCAACAATTTGATTAGGGCATGACAATTTGTAGTTTTTTAAGATCCCATTTTGACAAAATAGGAAATTTAGATATTTTTATGTTCTCTTCTTGGTTTGATAGAATAAGAAATTTAGCTATTTCTGTGTTCTCTTTTTTCTATCTCCTCTTCTTAAAAAGTAGCAGGCACTATTATGATTTGTTTCCCCATAAAATAATAAATCTATTTAGTGTAAAGATAAATTGAGGTTTTTAAAGATTAACAATGGTCTATGGTTATTTCCTGTAAAAGCTATTTGAACAAGTTTTGTTCAAACGACTTCAAAATCCAAAGTTTTGTTCAGAGACTGCAAAACTTAATAATTCATCTTTTCAGTCTTCCTTATTTTGTTACTATAAAATTATATTGGTCACACTCCATGCTTCATGATTAAATGGAAGTAGATACAATATTGCCTGTTTTCTTCAAACCATAACTGATGCAAAAGATATAAAAATGACTATTATATTCAATATAATGTTTTTAGTACATTAAATTATGCATATTTAGTAAATAACATATACTTATAATACAATTGAATATTAAGCCTTTAGGAGTAAATGCCAAATCCAATCTTTATTACAATCTACAGGCAAGAAAGTACAATAATAAAATGCATAGGTCTGTAATTATTAATAAAACTTTAAAAATATAATGTTGTGGCCTGCCAGCAGCCCGTGCAGCTGATAGCGGATCCTGTTCAAAAGGACACCGACTTGGTGTTCCGCCAACGGTCCGTGCAGCTGGCATCCGAGTCGGACAGTGAGGAGGCTGTCGAGGACTCAGAGGCTGAGGTTCAGCCACAGACTTCGGAACCCCCAGCACCTCATAACAGCGATGAGGGAGAAGAGGCTTCTCGTTTTCTGAATGCAAGAGCACGCAGAGCTGCTAAGAGACAAGAATGGTTACTCCATCGGGAGTAAGACTTGGGGCTAATTGTCCACTCCCCTAGTCTATTTAAGGACATCAGAGGCAACTGACAAGCTGCAGGAAAGAATGTTTGGAATTCCGTCTGATCATAGTTTGCTCCGTGTTTGAAAAACTTCTGATTTGTTTTCTCTGCTTCGGTTTGGATTATCAAGAACTACCTCTGGGCATTTTGCCAACTCTCAGAAGCCTCATAAGATATCAAGACCTAATTGTTCTTCTTGGCTGTAAGACTCTTTGAACTAAATCTAGCTGTTAATGAAGATAGTAGCTGGTTGCTTGCATGAAAATACTGCTTATAGAATTGGCGTGTGCATATTCCACTACTAAGAAGTGGAATATGCAGTGATTAATTGTATTAAACAAGTTTGTACCAACTGGGTATTGTGTTACGTTCTTAGCTGGGGCAGAGTTAAGTTCATAAGTTAGTAACCTGATCGTTAAGTGAATCTGGCTTCCCCATTGACTTTGCTTGTCAAAAGGTTGCAAAAGGTGATCACATGACCTTGGGACACAGCAATGGTTGCAAGTACAAACCAGTCGCCAAGCATCTGAATTTTGATCACGTGATCACGCTACAAAGGTTGTCATTGTGAAAAATGGTCATAGCTCACTTTTTTTCAGTGCCTTTGTAACTTTGAACAGTCACGGAATGAACGAAGTTGAGGACTATCTGTATACTGTATCTTCCTTGATTCCATATAGAGAGAGAACAAATGAGAAAATGGTTTAGGGATTCCACAGAGTCATCTCCACATGAACGTAAATATTTCCGAAAAGGGATGATTTTATAGTGCACCCTCAGAACTGTACAGGATAATACATCCAGCCCAGCCAAGGTGAAAGCCCAATGAAATTTCAGAATTAGAAATGAAGATAGTTATCATGATGGCACATGCTCATTTGAGAAGAATCTATTAATGGTAGAGTTAGATACAGGGATTAAGCTAGCTTGAAAATCAATATTCCAGATATGTTGTTTGACTTCTGGAATTTTCAAGCTCTAATGAACACAGATGTTCCAAAGAAAAACCTAAGGATTGGAATTTGCAATTAGGCTGGTTAATTTAAACTATGGGAACCAGTGGAGTCAAACCCACAGGACAGAAAATTAATATCATCCAGAAATTAAGAATATAGAATAAGGCTCTGGCACTCACAGAAACCAAACTTGTCTCTAACCATAAAACAGCATTCTTGATGTATCTTGGAACTGCAAATATTGCTTGTATAAATTTGAACTGGACAGCTTCCAAGATATTAAACTTTGTAAAAATGCAAATTGGAACACCATAAAGAAGCTGAGAGATGACCTTAGAAAGAAAATCCGTGCAAGTTAAAGGAATAAAATGTGCCCCCTTTGAATAGAAGAATCTTAAGACAGCTGTGGAGCTACACTGGGCCACAATTGCCCGATAAGAGAAATGTGCAGTCCATGATAAGGAAGCCTGGAACTTCACCCCAAGATATTTATAAAAACATACCTGCTCTACTGGGGTCCCATTAATTCTATATTTATATAACCTACTGTTGTGTTGTGGAAACATTATCGCTTTTTGATAATTTACCTCAAGTTGTTCTTCTAGACAAAAGGAAGCCAATGCACTTCTCATTTCCACCTGGGAGATAATGCGATAATGTAATGTAAAATTACTACAATGCCTGTATAGAGCAAGGCTGGAATTGTGTAATCTAACAACATTGGAAAGTGATGATTAGAACAGCAAAGAGACTGAATTATTGAATTGATGTATAAATTAAAAGGTAAGGACACTAGAATACACCCAATTGTCCCTCAGAGCTTGTACTTTACAAGCTATAAAGAAGCTTTATAAAACTTCTTTTGCTCACTGAGTAATTGAAAGGAACCTAATGAGTTCCTTACTACTCTAAGGAATTTTTTTTTGCTTTATAACAGCTTGTGTTAAGCCACAGTTTGGATCTCGTAGTGGGCATAATGCACTTATAATGTGATAATATCTGTAAACAAATAAATTGGGACCAGAGTTAAAGGAGTGTTTCTGAATTCAACAGAACAGATGGTCTACTCTGAAAGACCATTTATTCTGCAGAAGTAAACTGCTCTTGAGGAGCAGGTGGCAATCATGGCCAGTAGGGCCTTTGTGTAACTGCATATTGTGCATCAGTTATGTCATTTCCAGGATAAACATTTCCTGCTCACAGTCACCTGCACCCAAGTCACTTCCCGTCTTGACTACTGCAATGGGCTTGCCCTTGAAAGGATCTGGAAGGTTCAATTGGATCAAAATTTGGCAGCCAGTTTAGTTTTGTGCAAGTCTAGAATTGCAAGTGTCACCTCTCTTGCTGGAGTTACATTGGCTGCCAATTTTCTTCTAGGTCCAATTCAAGGTACTGGTTGTCTCCTTTAAACTCCTACGTGGTGTTGGGCCAAGTTATTTTAAGTTCTGTCTTTTCTCAGTTATATTTAACTGACCCACCAGAGCAGTGAAGCAGGTTATGTTGTAGGTTGCCTTTCTTAAGGAGATCCATCTGTTGGAAAATGGGCCTTGTCTGTGGTGGCTCCTTCCCTATGAAACATTTTCCTTGTGGGAATAAGACTGTCCCCAATTTTGACAATCTTTCAAAAAGCCCTGAAGACATGGTTTTGCCAATGGGCCTGGGGATATGGAACCCATCAATTTAATTGTTTAATTGTTTGTCACTAACAGTATGGAATTTATTGGGTTTTCTAGTGGGGTTTATTGTTTATTTTATTTTATTATTTTGCTTAATAAGTAACCCCATCCATCCTTTTGTTATGGCTCAGGGTGGGGGCAGTGAGCCACATTTAGGAACTTTATGATTAGTTTCAGGGGTGAAATCCAGGAGGTTCTAACAGATTCTGGAGAACCGGTAGCGGAAATTTTGAGTAGTTTGGAGAACCGTTAAATACCACCTCTGGCTGGCCCCAGAATGGGGTGGGAATGGAGATTTTGCAATATTCTTCCCCCAGGAGTGGGGAGGAAATGGGGATTTTGCAGTATCCTTCCACTGCCACGCCCACCAAGCCACGCCCACCAAGCTACACCATACCACACCATGCCCACCAAGCCACTCTCACAGAACCGGTAGTAAAAAAAATTGGATTTCACCACTGGTTACTTTACAATTCAGACAACAAATTAATGGTCACTAGCTTGGCAATTCTCTACATGGAAATATGTTATTAGATGAACATAAGTATGTATAACCGTAAAATAATCAACCATACTTATTCCTTTGGAGTCCCAGAAGGTTAGTTGTCCATTTAAGTTTCTTCTAGCACAGCAATTTAGTATGATCAAGTCCAAACTATCTATAAACTGGGCTAGCCAGAAGACACTGTAAGTGTTTAGTTTAGGGAAGTGAGCAATTTCTCTTTTGGAGACCTAGTGATTGGAATTAAGGCTGTTCAAAGATATAGAGAAAGCAGTCTGATTTAATTGCAAAGAGGGAGCAAGCTTTGATGAGTTAACTTCTTTTGCTGCTTACACACCTCTGTCAGCACTTACAGTGACATCTTTATTGGCTTGTATTTATTGTTAGTTAGTTCTGAAGATTGTTGCTTCACTAAGTTGTCTGATTGAATTTCAGCTTCAAAAAGACAGAGAGTCTTTTGGTACATTTTTGTGCAAAAACCTCAATGTATTTTTAATAGATCCAGATTGTTTTAATGGAAACTAATTGCTCAAACACTGAAATAATAGTTTGTGCTATGAGCAAACATTGTTTTGCTATGAATTCAATTGAGTCGTCCCATGATAGTCCCGGTCCTTATCCCTCTGTGATATTTATTTCCTGTTTTATTTTGTAATATTTTATTAAGTTTCAATATTATACATTAAGATACAAACTAACATAAAAGGGAAAGAGAATGCCAAAACAAATTAAAGTGACAAAAATACATGAAACAAATAACTTGTCCTTATTTTCTTTATAAGAAAACTGGAACTGAAGAGTTAGCTGAAGAATGCTGGGGAGGGCTGCAGTTGAATTAAATCATTTCTAAGAGAAACAGAAAGCTCTAATAATTGCTGTTTTTCTATTTCTTTTGGTAAGCCCCATTCAAGAACCTCAAATTTATTATAGATGGGAAATGGGGTTATTTTACTTACTGCTTCCTTTAGTAGAAAAAGTTCATTATTTTTGGCTGTTTGGAAAATTGCTGTGAGCCATTATTGGCTATATGATATTGCTTCCTTTTTTCCATTTTTTTTAAAATCAGAGGTTCTTTTCTTCTCAGTGCCTAACTTCTATCTTTTTTTTCTCTTGAGGATGTTACAGGTGTATAAGTGATATAGTTTTCTTACTTTAACCAGCCTAAACCAAGGAGGCAGAAGCTCACGGAAAATTATGTTAATAGGTTGCTATTTTGTTCCTACCATAATATGCTAAATATCCCTTAAATATAGCCAATTTTCCCTCTAAGATTATTTCAGAGGTGAAACATTTGTTTCCTCTCAGGGGTCCATATAATGATATAAATCTTATCCCTTAGCCACTATTTGTAGTTTGCCATTTGTACTGTTTGCATCCTCTTATTCCCTAAAGAAAACTTGGAGACAGTCTTATGTTGGACTGAACTTGAAAAAAATAATGTACATATTTCATTTTCTTGTGACCAGGGATATAAGATTGAACTTTTATGACTGCAAGTAAAGGAGTCGCGGTGACGCAGTGGTTAGAATGCAGTACTGCAGGCTACTTCTGCTGACTGCCGGCTGACTGCAATTTGGCAGGCAGCCGAATTGCACTCGGTTCAAGGTTGACTCATCCTTCCATCCTTCCGAGGTCAGTAAAATGAGGACCCAGATTGTTGGGGCCAATATGCTGACTTAGAGAAGGCTGTAAAGCACTGTGAAGCAGTTTATAAATCAAAATGCTATTGCTATATGCTTCTATGCTCATTTCATGTTTATAAAAACTTATAAATAAATAAAAACTTTAGATGTGTATTCTTCAACTTGACTTTGATAAACTGGAAACCCACATACACAAATATATTTTATCTCACATAAACACTGTACGTATGCATTTAAATATCAGAGAAAGAAATTTGTTGATTGAAACTGCAACTCAGTGACCCATAAAATAATATAGGTATGCATTTAATATCAGGGAAAGAAATTTGCTGATTGAAGGTACAACTGAATGACCCATCTTGATTAATTTTATACTCAGCTGTGTATTCAGCTCACATTTTTTCCTAGCTAGTGCTCAACTATTTTCCACTGATTTTGCCTAATGGTATCAATAGATTAGTATAAATTATATATAAGATTATCTAAAATATTGGATCTTACAAAAACAAGACAGGAAGAAAATCAACTCATTTGAGCTGTGGTGCTGGAGGAGGCTCCTACATATTTTCTGGACAGCAAAGATGACTAACAAGTACTGATGTGCATAACACCAGACATATCACTAGAAGGCAAAATCATGAAACTGCCCTCACTTAGTTTGGCTATGACATGTGGGGCAATTCACTGGAGAAAGCAATTATGTTTGGAAGAGGTTAGTGGAAAAAGGAAATCAGGCTATCAAATAATACAGAGGATGGACACTATCAAAGCTGACACCAGCCAGAGCATAGAAAAACTCAAAGAGATAGTTTAAGATTGGAAGATGTGGAGATACCTGCCCATAGAATCACCAAGAGTCAGACTTGACTGAATGGATAACATCATAATCTTCCTCTAAAACAGTGTTTCCCAACCTTGGCAACTTGAAGATATCTGGACTTCAACTCCCAGAATTGCCCAGCCAGCGAATGCGAAGTCCAGATATCTTCAAGTTGCCAAGGTTGGGAAACACTGATCTAAAATATAATAAAATCAGTTATGTTTTCAGAGAGAAAAAGACAGGACAACTTTCAAACCACAATATTAAAACAATCCAGCTTACCATATTTCATATAAGCAATTCAAAGATGGACCTGAATTGGTGATATTTAAGACAGATTACAGAAATTATAAAAATGGTGCAAAAACTTTAAAAAGCCAAGTATTTGTAGAAACATTGATAAACCATGCATCATTGTAATTGGTGGGGAAAAAAATAAGTTAACAGAAAATTTACACAGTTCTTCAGATACGGTAGTATATTTTTTTCAA
This sequence comes from Diadophis punctatus similis, assembly GCA_023053685.1. Lineage (NCBI taxonomy): Eukaryota > Metazoa > Chordata > Lepidosauria > Squamata > Dipsadidae > Diadophis > Diadophis punctatus. The sequence goes on from JALIGW010000006.1 coordinate 42,502,701, forward strand.
TAGTCCAATTCCAATAATGTCTCACATATTTGTGAATCTGTGTTAAGGATATAAATATAACCATCCCTCCCGGGAAAAAAATCTTTTCAAAGAGCATATTTATTGATTACCTTCATAGTTTATGAAACTTTTTTGATGAAGAGGAAGAACCATTGTTGGGAATTTGCATATCTAATTTCCAATAAATTCTACTTTAGGCTAATCATCACCATAATTGGAATAAATCACAGTTCCTCCACTTTGAAAAAAAATCATTCTTACAGGCTAGGATGATTTTTTAAAAATGAACAAAATCAGTAGATAAAGACCCAAATACAATTATGAGTCAGAAGCTTTCATACACCAAAATGAGAATAATGTTAACAAGTCGAAAAATAATTCCAAATATTCTTGACCAAAATCATCAGCATACTCTCCAGGGGACAACTGTGAGTTATCTAAATGAAAATGTATTTTCTTAAATGGGAGTTCAATTGCTTTTATATATAATCCAAAAAGTTACCTCCTGATTTTTATTGAAACTAGGCTATACAAAGGGAATGGGGAAATGATTGCAGTGCCCTTTTAACCTCAAATTGCTGGGCAGGAAAAGGAATTGTAATGGAGATAACTTGTGTTTCCTATCAGTAAATAGTATTGACTAACACTTGCTAAGAAATATGATGAATTTAAATTTGCTTGTTGTATTTTCTAATTAAATGAAGAAAACTCCAAAGGCATTTAGCAATAGCAATAGCACTTAGACTTATATACTGCTTCATAGTGCTTTACAGCCCTCTCTAAGCAGTTTACAGAGTTCAGCATATTGCCCCCAACAATCTGGGTCCTCATTTTACCGACCTCAGAAGGATGGAAGGCTGAGTCAACCTTGAGCCGGTGAGATTTGAACAGCTGAACTGCTGAACTAGCAGTAGCCTGCAGTGCTGCCTTTAACCACTGCGCCACCTCGGCTGAATTTGTTGTGCTGTGTTATGGATCAAACCTTATGAATCCACAGGAAATCCCAGTCACATTACCTTTTATCAGAGCTATTATGTTTCTCAGTTGCTAATAGAACATGAATTGAAAAGTGCTATTGAATTCATGTCCTATTTATGGTCTTTCCATAGCATTCAGCGGGTTGTTATGGACTTTTATAAAGGTTATACAGGCAAAAATTACACAGCCATTATTATATGGTTAAATTCTTAGAACAGATAGGCATGGTTTTTCATGTGTTCTTTGCTTCTCATCTTGCAGTGCATTCTCATAGTATTCAATATTCAGCCATTCTATGGCTGTGCAAAGCTATAGTGTACTTCAGCTTGATAAAGGTTTCATAGAAGTATTCATTTGAAGCAGCACCTAAAGGAACGCAGCACTTTGAAGCATCTAAGTAGAGCAATCATAAATCCTGAATCTGAATGAAAAAAGGGGGCTTTTAGTGCAGAAAATGCATGAGCAGCAGGCCAAGTGAAATGGCTGAGCTGGAATGTTTGATATTTCAAACTCAAGCCAGGAGCAGCTTGATTTTTGAACTTGAATCAGGTTACTATGGCGGTTTTGATCAAGGCAATGTATTTAATGTTATTTATTCTGAGCTGATAAACAGCAGTTTTGCTAACTGAAAACTGCATAAGCATTATCAATTCATGCAGTCACAAATAAAGTAATGATTCCTAAGATATGACTGTAATCTTAGGTGTCTGGATGTAAGGAGGGCTGTCCATTTTGTTTTTACTATTTCTCCATATTTGAGAGAATAAATAAAAAGCTAGAATATTTGGGAACAATTCTAGCATCCAGACTTCTTACTGAGAGCCAGTTTGGTGTACTGGTTAACAGCACTGAATTTGAAACAAAGCAGACTGGGAATGCTGATCCTGTCCTAGACACAAAGCCACTGAGTATCTTGGGGCAAGTCACTCTTTCTCAACTCTAGGAAGAAGCAATGGGAAACTATTTCTGAAAAATGTTGCCAAGAAAACTGCATGAAGCTGTTCATGTAATCACCAGGAGTGAAGAGTTACTAGAAGGCATTGAAAAAAACAAAACAAAATATCAACAAACTAGCAACAAAACCTCATATACTTCTTACATCTTTATAGCAGATCCACACAGTGCTTTGTTATGTTCCCTCCTGTCCCAAAGCTGGCAATAAAATATGCTGTACTAAATTTTGCAGTTTTCCTCCAGCACATCCTTATGCATGACAGAAAAGATTTGTACTGTCCATACAATTTTAATGTGCATAACATTTTAAGAGCTTCAACTAGCGGCTGAAATTGCAGACCTACTCAACTTCTTCCAATTTTGAAAAAAAAAGTCCTCCAATTAGTATGCACAACATTTTGATTACTTAATGCATTGAGATGTCTTGTCTTTTCTTTTACCCATCATAATATTGACTGATTAAATGTTGTCATAATCATCAATCAGCTGACAGGTATAACATTATACTATTGATTAGATCTATTTTGTACTACTACTATCTAGTGATTATCTGGATGTATGCATCTGAGATGCTGCCACTGAATAGCTATTATTGGTAAACTGGAGATTGAGAAAGGGGTTTTACTTTGGGCTTGGTGTGAGTCTTGTAAACTATCCTAAGAACTTAACACGAGGAGAGGGTGTAATCATCCAATACTTCCTTTGGGAACATTTATTTATTTATTTATTTTTATTTAATTTATTTAGTTTGTCGATCATGTACTAGATAACAGGTATAAGTATAAACATGGACATGACAAGGAATGAGTACAAATAAATGGGGACAGTAGGACAAGGACGGTAGGCATACTGGTGCGCTTATGCACGTCCCCTTTATGGACCTCTTAGGAATGGGTGAGGTCCACGGTAGACAGTTTAAGGTTGAAGGTATGTGGGTTAGAGGATGTAACGGAGTCGGGTAGAGCATTCCAGGCATTGACCACTCTGTTGCTGAAGTCGTATTTTCTGCAATCGAGATTGGAGCGGTTTACTTTGAGTTTGCATCTATTGTTTCCACGTGTATTGTTGAGGTTGAAGCTGAAGTAGTCACTGATAGGTAGGATGTTGTAGCAGACAATTTTGTGTACTATGCTTAGGTCAGAACATAGGCGGCGTAGTTCCAGGTTGTCCAAGCCCAAAATTTCGAGCCTGGTGGCATAAGGGATTCTATTGTGAAAAGAGGAGTGGAGTACTCTTCTCGTGAAATACCTCTGGACTTGGTCAATTGTATTAATGTCCGATATACAGTGTGGATTCCAGGCAGATGAGCTGTATTCAAGAATTGGTCTGGCAAAGGTTTTGTATGCCCTAGTTTGCAGTACAATGTTACTGGTACAATCTCTAAGTACAATCACTAAGAAGAGAATTCTCAGCCATGCAGGCTACAGAATCACAAGATTGAGATAGAGGACTACTGGTTTGGATCGCGCCATCGCGGATGCTCCTTGTCGGGCGCCTTTCCGATTCTCGTAAAAAGCCGCCAGAACAGCTGTCTGGCGGCTTTGAAATCTCTTCCCCGGGCAAAGGGGAGAGATGAGAGCTTGACAGGTGGGGTAGAGCCCCCCCTAGTGCCCTGGGAGCCATCCAGGGGCGCGAAGGGAGGGCTCCCCATGCAGCCTGTCTCCTGCTCCGGGAACCTGGAAACCTCCGCTTTTGCGGAGCAAGATGCCGTGACCACCGCTGCTTCCAGAATGGGATTTATAATTATTTTTTGATTTAAAGAAGCAGACAGAGAGAAACAGGAGTGAGATGGGCAAGTACTGAAATTTCTTTTTTCTTTTTCTTCAACTCCTCTGCTAACTTTCACTTCAGCAAGGAAACAAAGTAACAGTTAATAAGCAACAATATGGCGATTGAAGAAGGTGGGAGGAGAAGTGAAAGTGACTTTCATTTTGCTAGAGGCTTTTTTTCTCATGGAAACTTTTGACTTTGAAAACTGGCTTTTCTTTCTCTGTCTCCTAACCCTGGATTAAAGTTATAACTGATAGATTTTTAATAATAAAAGTCTACCTGGTTTTGAAACTGGAAAGAACTTTAATTAGGGATTTGGCTTTTTTCTCTTTGTACTCCTCTGAAACACTACAATGGCTTCAAAATTTGGAAAGACTGTTTTGAGCAAAAGAAATGACTATCCCTCTGGTTATACTTCTAAAATGCAACTTATTACTGAGTTAACACCTCCACAGTTTTTGACACCTGAAAATTTATTAAGTAATTTAAAGATTATGAAAAATGAACTGACTATGGAATTCAACCAAAAAATTAGTGAAATAGATAAGAAAATGCAGGCTGCTTTGAAGAATATGAATCAACAACTTAGGATGGATGTGTTAGAGGTTTGCAAAGGATTAGCAACAAATATTGAAGTTCTGGTAGATCGTATTGAAACAAATAAACAAGCTTTGGCAACCTCGGTGGAATAAATAGATAAAATTCAAAATGACATTGCAAATTTTGAAACAGAGGTGTTGATGACGCAGTTCAGATCTATGGAAGTTGCTATAAGGGTGAGAGGATTGAAGGAGGGATTATATGAAGATTTGAAAGGAAGGATGGTTGATGCTTTGGACCAGGTGTCTGGAATGTCTAAAGTGGAATTGGCTACACAAATTGACAAGATATATAGAGTCAACTCGTGGTATGCTAAACAAAAACACTTACCAAGGGATATTGTCATATATTTTACTACAAGAGCCTTACGGAACAGAATTATACAGGCAACGTTCAAGAACAATCTTAAGATGAATAGCCAGGAATTAATGATTTGGAAAGAAATCCCCTCTAAAATGCTTAAAGCCAGAAAAAATTACACCTTTCTGATTGATGAACTCAAAAGATTAAATTTACAATATAAATGGGAAGCACCAGTAGGAGTAGCGGTGAAATTTTCTGGAAAAAGATACCGGCTTAACACGATAAAGAAAGCTACTGAATTTTATGTCAATGTTTTAAAGGCTGATATATCCAGAATTCCAGAGGAAGGATGTATGAAAGTAAAAGAGGAGGAGGAGGGGAAGCCACCCCTGTCGGATCAAAAGGAAACAGATTTAAAGAACCAAAATGAGTGCCAGAGCCAGATAGACGGGGAAAAGGAGATGGAGGATTGGGATCAGATGGGAGGTGAGTTGATAAATTCAAAATCATCGAGCTATAAAAAGAAGCAACTATCAAGATACAAAAAGATGCAGTGTTGAAATATATTGGACGGATAGAGATTAACATGATTGTATTTTTCCTTTTTTCTTCCCCCTTTTTTATATATATTTTTTGAAGATTTGGAATTTTGGACTTAGACTGTTTATTATTAAAAAAAAATTTTTTTTTTAAGATTTAGAATTTTTCTGAAGCTAATAAGTTGATGTATAATAATATTATGTTATTAATATTATGATGAAATTTAATACTTAATTACTATCTATGTAATATTTAGTTAAGTTTTATTCAACTTTGAGGTTATTTTTATTATTAATTTTTATTATTAATCTATTATTAAACTTAGAATTTTTTTTTTGAAGCTAGTAATTCGATGTATGGTAACAATATGTTAATATTAGTTTAAGATTTTTGTATTTTATATTTAGCTATTATTTACGTAATATTTATCTAAGTTTTATTTAATTCGGAGGAAATGTTGCACAAGGTAGAGGATTGAAGGGAGGAGGAAGGAAAAAAAATGTTTGTACTTTATATTCAATATTTAGCTATTATCTATGTAATTTTGTACTAATAAAACTTTTTGAATTAAAAAAAAGAATCACAAGATTGAGTCCTTTCAGTGAGTCCTTTCAGTTACGTGATAACCAAGTGTCAGTCTTTGTACTGACCAGGTCAACCAGTCTTTTTTAATAAAGAAAAAAATGGCTATAAGTGCTAGTGCTGCAGTCTCTGCTGCAGCCAAACCAGTGTTGTGGAATAGATGTCATGCCCAGGTAGAATATGATTTTCCCACAATAGATCAGCTACAAATTTCACTGCCATCTCAAACCTGGGAGAAGAGATAAAATACCATCTCAGAATGTAATACTTAAAGCTGTCTTTAGACTATCTCATCTCTGAGGTGACCATGAAATACTGACACTGGAATTATAACATAACCTCTGGAAAATTAGGTATCTTTTGACCAAGCAAGGGGACTATACAAATCTGGCCTTCATTTGAATAAGTAAAAAATAAGTCATTCCCATTTCCTTCCAATGCTGGGACAATGCTTGAATTTTAAGGAAGATTCCAGAATATAATGAGTGATGTGTCTTTCATCTTTCATATACATCACTAACAGCATATCTATGCACAACAGAAATTGTAACTAATTTTAAGGAAGTATGGTTCCCATACATATATCACATAGCATGGCAAACATTAAATATTAAAATATTAAAACTTACATTCTCACTGGTAAAGCTATTCTACAAATACTGTAAATCAGCAAATTTGTACAAAGGTATTTTTTTTCTTTTTTTGGTAGTTAGTTGTTAAATATGCTATGTTTATTTTTTCTATTCATTAACATGTAAAAAATTGAGTAACAGGACAATGTAGAGTTTAACATTAAATAAACTGCTGAAGAACAAAACATGTATTATATAAAACAAATAGTTTGATGCAATTTTCAGTATTATTATAATAGAATATAACAGGCTGGCCGTTGTATTCTATTATAACTATAGCTATTATAACTCTAGCTATAAACAAGTTGTGCAGAATAACCTGCATAAATGTCAGGCAAAAACTTTATCCTGCCTTCTTTCTAGCAGTGCTCATTCAATTTGATGAAACAGAATTTACTTTCATAATTTGTTTCAAAGGATTCTTGATTCTTATAAGTGGAGTCAGGTATTCTCGCACCTAGTTGCAAGGAAGCCAAGATACTTTCATGAATGCTCTCTCTTTCATTGTACACTCTTCTTTATACCGGTAGTTGTATGAAGCTTCTCTACTTTCCACAGTTTAATAAATTTGAAAAGAAAGACATCCTCAGGGAAGCTTTCCTACTGGGCTTTTTCAAACTGGGAAGTGAAACTTCAGAGAAATAGAAAGATAAGTTCCAGACAGTAATTCTATCAGTGCTCCTATGGCTCCTCAAGTAATAGTTGAGAAATCTGATAGATATTCTCAACTAACAAGATACAGTAGAAAAACTGAAGCTTTTGCTGCAAGGCTTGAAATCCTTTCAGCAATCACAATGCAAATGGGCACAACAGTTGTGAAACAGTAAAATATAGTTTACATCAGTTTCTTTGGAATATTAAACCAAAGCAGCAGTCTAAATTATTATACAGTAAAGAGATGAGAATATATCATACAAGAAGACATTAAAAGATCTAACACGATGTCTCCTTTAAAACATATACAATTACAAGATTCCTTCAAGAATGTTTCAAATATGCTTTTCAAAGCGCAACTGGGAGTCCCCTGGGAGTTGGGCGGCATACAAATAGAACTAAATAAATAAACTGGATTGTCTTTGTTTTTTTCCTTGAAGATGTTTCATTTCTTGTCCAAGAAGCTTCTTCAATTCTGGCTGACTAATGGAGAATGGAAGGATTTATATTCTTAGCACTCTGAAAGTTGATCATCAGCTCTCTGAGACTTGTAGTGGCCACTTGGGAGTTTATCTGTACACTCAGAGTCAGCTAAATCAGAGTGCAAATGGCTGCAACCTTCTTTAAAAAGCACCTTTGGCAACTTCAAATCTCAACCAACAAATGCTCTGTCTTACACATTGGCAAAAAAAATCAGAATACAAAATACAAACTTGGAGGAAACGAACTTGTAGATGACCCTCACTCTGTCAAAGACCTTGGAGTACTCATATCCAACGACCTAAGTGCTAGAGCCCACTGTAACAACATTGCCAAAAAGGCACTAAGAGTTGTTAATCTAATCTTGCGTAGCTTCTTCTCTGGCAACATTACATTACTAACAAGAGCATACAAAACATTTGTTAGACCAATTCTGGAATACAGCTCACCTGTCTGGAACCCGCACTGCATATCAGACATAAATACAATCGAGAGAGTCCAGAAATATTTCAAAAGAAGAGTCCTTCACTCCTCCGCTCACAACAAAATACCTTATTCCACCAGACTTGAAATACTGGGATTAGACAATTTACAACTACGTCGCCTCCGATCTGATCTAAATGTAGTTCATAAAATCATATACCAAAATGTCCTTCCTGTTAATGACTACTTCAGCTTCAACCGCAACAATACACGAGCACATAATAGATTCAAACTAAATGTAAAGCGCTCCAAACTCGACTGCAGAAAATACGACTTCAGCAACAGAGTGATCAATACCTGGAATGCACTACCTGACTCTGTGGTTTCTTCCCCAAACCCCAAAAACTTTAACCTTAGACTGTCTACAGTCGACCTCTCCCCGTTTCTAAGAGATCTGTAAGGGGCGTGCATAAGCGGACCACTGTGCCTACCGTCCCTGTCCTACTGTCCTATTGTCCTCTTTTATCGTTACTTTTTACTTATGTTTATACAAACTACTACTATACATGTTTGACAAATAAATAAATAAATAAAAATAAAATAAAATAAAAACCATGACCTGGATTATTGAGAATCTCCATAGATATTCCCTTAAAGAACAAGAAGGAAAGGTTTAAGCCTACCTTTTTTTGGAAAAAAATGTAACAAAGTCCAGTCTTACCAACAGGGAAGGCAAAATTATCAAACATGTTCTATACCAGTAAACCTTCAAGAATTATAATCATCTTCCAATAGTCAAATTTTCCAAAGCCAGGCTTGAGTTCTAATCCCTTCCAGACACTCTTCATTAAGACCAATTCCTTCTAGTCAGCTCTAGGGGAAAATGTTTTGATTTTCTTGCCCAATGAAATGCAAAATTTAAAATAAAACTTGATAAAAATTCTAAGCTTTTAGTTTAGCATGTGAGACTTTTTAAAGGGAATATAATGAAGTATCTCGATGGATGGATGGATGGATGGATGGATGGATGGATGGATGGATGGATGGATGGATAGATGTGATGTATCTATTTGGGAAATGGAATGAGCAAGAAGATCAAAAGAAGGCAACAATTACATAACATTCTAACTACAATCAATTTTTTTCTAGCTGGTTAGAATTTAATTGGTTCAAATTTTCTAGTATAATGTACAGGTAATATAATCAGTTGTATGTTTCTATGTCTGACAGTGATCAATGAATCTTTCTTATACAATAAGGTCTAAGAATGTTACGGCACAGTGGGGATGTCTGGTGGCTTAAGTGCACTGCTTCCACCTTTTAGCCTTATTAACTCCTTTATTGGTAACATTTTAGCCTTTTGATTTTTTTACTTTTAACATAAATTTTAACTTAGTTTTTGACTCTCTTTTTAACTGTGCTGCTTACTCATATTTTTATATTATTGTATGATGTTCTTCTTAAATTGTCCAGGCATTAAAGTGAGATGGGTATTTAGAAATTTGATCAATACTTTCCTTAATATATTCTGCCTACTACTTATCCTATATATTTTTCAATTTCCCATAATTCTTATTTATAGAATTCTATCCTTAAAAACTGTAAATAAAAAACATAAACAGTCATAATGTGTTAAATATTTCTTATGAACCAGAATTATGTTTCACAAGGAGTTGGGTCGTATATAATTTTAATAAAATATTAATAATTCCTTAACATACAAATTATTCTCAAATGAGAGAAATTAAATATCAGTACTTGTATAGCTATTTCATTCCATAACAATGATTTTAGACATCTGCTTTAGGCTTAGATGTTTAACATCACTACTTGAAAGATCGGCCCACTGGGATCTCTATTGCAGATTGTCCTATTTCCTCCTAGGCGCTAATGCATACATTGTGAGCACAGTTGCTAAGTTTATAGTTAAGGCAATTAACTATAAGAACCCATTATATTGAACCGATTGGGGTTTCCTGAAATGATGATATATTTATCTGAATGCTGATTCTTTGTATTTACCATATCTGTATTACATTACTATATTTTCTTTTATTTGGAATTAATACATTCAAAATAAATTCCAAATCTGAATTAGATCTTATATTTTATTTTATTTTTATTTAATCTTTTGATTATGGCCATCAGACTAATCAATTAATAAACTACTACTACTGATCTTGTAATATTCCTCAAGACATTCAGAATTTACATAAAAACAACATGTGGTAAGACAAAAGGATCACACCATTGTCCCAAATGGAAAGCTGGTTTCTGTGATAGGTAATTACACATATTAAAAGTATAAATGCATAAATGTTCACGAAGCCTTTGGACATCTTATTTCAGTATTATTTTGCATACTTCTTAAATTATTTTCAAGAAACGTTTTGAGACCACGTGGATACATGGAATATGCAAGAGCACCATACTTGCTTGTGCATTTGGATTTATTTTTACTCATGTTATGAAGGTTTGAAAGTAAACAGTGCATCTTTTTCCATAGTGATTTATGTAATATATTTATTAAGAACTAGAAAACAGGATGATTCTTTCAGTTCATCTATACTACTTCTCATTTCATTTTTTTATCACTGTGAAACCATTGTGGCAATTACAGAAGTTATTACAGTGTGTGACAGTGTAAAAGTGTACAAAAATATAATGTAACAGTAAGATTTTTGTACTTAAGTTTGGACATTTGGACATTATGTAATTTTCTATAACGCTAAATGCGTAGGAAGAAGAAATATATACAACCGACTTGTTTAATGGAAAGAGATCTAATAAAGATATAATTACTTATCAATAAATAAAAATCAAGAACATTAGCACCTTTACTGAAAAGGTCTAATAAAGTAAAGACTAGTTCACAAAAAGCTTATGCCTTTTAATAAAATGTGTGAGTCCTCCTGATTTTGCATCGACTAACACAGCTGTCCTCTTATAATAGTGGTAAACAGAATCTTCTAGGAATGTTGGTCTGTTGACACTTCCATTTTATGTAGACTTTGAATATCACTATGTTTTCTTTCTGATCTTTTCTCATTTAAATTGCATCAGACTGGTAAATAAAAGGATTGAAAGCTGTCAGTTAGAAATGTCACATTGACTGTTAATGGTTCATGAATAATTGATACAGATTATCTAGGGAAAGTTGCAATTAGCTCAGCTCATTTACATATGAACTAAGTCTGGTTTTGTTTTGTTGAGTGTAAGAATTTATTTAACCCTTTCATCTATGGAAGGAACATAAGATCTGAGAACATTTAGAATAATATAAAGATTCTTCAGGCAATTATATAGCTGCAATATTTATTCTTGTATTAAATGTCATGGAGTATTTTTCCCTACCCTTATTTCTACAAAGGGAGGAGGACAAAAATTATTTGGAGTTCTTTCCCAAATAAATATTTTACTTAGCTCATTTTTTTAAAAAATTAATTCATGAGGTATATAATTTTTATAGCTTTTTCAACACAGCTTCCATTTTCTGATGGTCCTCAATGTTATTTTCTTCACAGTAGCATGGTAACAAAGATTATGTCTTGAAAACATGTACAAGGAATAAAATGCCATTCCTGTTGGCATTAATCAGGTTTTTAATCTGAAAATTATTTCTTGTGGTAATATTTGTATTCAGCCAAATTTAATTGATTTTATATACTTTGTTCCATTTTATTATGAAATGACTCAAATCAATAAACTATATTATTTCAATGGCTTTGAAGGCTAATTTTCTAGTCATATTTTAAGACAATATTATTTAAAGAAATTAACATATTCCCATATTTTTAACATTGTTCCTAGCCCTAATTTTAGGTTTTTGCAACCAAGTACCATAAAGGTGCTCATTTAAGAGATACTATATATTTTGAAAAAGTAAATAGCAAATTACCCCAAGATTAAAATGTGAAATGGAAAAGTTATTAAACAGAATTTTAATGGATATTAGAAATGTAATATCACTAAAAATCAAGCTAGATGTTGACAAACTCGAGAAGCGAAGATCTCATGGCTTTTAGCAAAGCATCTTTAATGTTAGTCAGGATACTAATCTTGAGAAGTTCCTAGGATAACTTAATGTATGCTAATTGAGGAAGAACCACTGAAATATTTCCTCCACAGGAAGAAGGAGGATATAACACACGTACCGGTAAGTCCCAAGGCCTCCCAACTACCAGTGATGCTGTTTTTTCTTACACATGCTAACTTTTACTCTGGTTGTTTTACTGTTTATACTTTGCTTATAATCATATATGCTTGACAAACAAATACAAATACAAAATCCTCAAACATTATCAGTAATAATGCAGCTTCCTCCTGCGCTGCATGGCCGCGCAGCGTGTGCATGTGCAGTGCTGAAAATTCACAAAAAAATAAAAAAGTATTGTAACTTTTGGTTGTGTACATATTTCTCATGTTAATAGCTCTAGTGTTCTTATTGTTATGAGTGTTATGTAAATGAACCTATATACATGTGATTTACAAGTCATAAATCCTGAATTATAACTTCTACTCAAATTCAATTACATTACACAAGAGTGCAATATGTTATGTAATGATTCACCAAACAGCAACTAGCCCATGAGAAAGAGTTGGTTTATTCATGTCAGAAGCATCACAATTAAAATAAGGCATAAAATTTAAAATATAAAATACAAGATTAAAATATTTGCAAATTAAACAGGTGTTGCCCAGACACTAGCAACATTGTGTTCTATCATGCTGTCATGAGATTCTTAAGTGTATAGTGGTTGGGGCACAAAGGGCAGGTATACATACTGTATGTGTTGTTTTCTGCATGTCACCACAATCACAAAGACTAGAAGCAACCAGATAATCCCATTTGTTAAGAGTGTTTTTGGATCTTCTTGTACCTGTGTACACTCTATTCAATTATTTCCATCCTTCTCAGGTTTTGACAGACCGCAGTGCCAACTATCCAGTGTTGGTTCTTTGTAACTTTTCATAGATCCACTCTGCTTTCAAAATCTTCAAAGTCTTCCATCGATCTAAGGAAGCTTTTCCTGGATTTTAGTCTCTGTTGGGCTGGTTGTAGCCCAGGGGTGGGTTCTAACTTACCTCACCGCCAGTTCGCTTCCTTCTGCACTGCATGACCGTGCCACATGGCCGCGCCGTGTGTGCATGCGCAGTGCTAAAAATTTGCATTTTTTTTAAAAAAAGCTGAAAACAAGATGGCGGTGCATGCACAGTAGCGGAAACTCAGCTTCTGTGCATGTGCAGAAGAAAAAATCAGCAAAAAATTCCAAAATTTAATAATTTGTTTTTCAAAAAAAGAAAATTCCCAAAAAAAGATTGCAGCATCCACGGACCGGCACCGACAGAACCAGCTCCGTGACGTCACCAGCAGTTTGCTACCGGTTCTATAGAACCGGTGCGAACTGGGAGGAACCCATCTCTGTTGTAGACTATAGAGAGAGGGTGTTTCTATATATTGATGTCTTAAGTCTCTTTCTGTTGCTGCTGCTTCTCTGAGAACATCAGGCAGGGCAATGCCAGCTAGATAGTAGATCTTATCTAGAGGGGTAGGTTTAAGGCATCCGATAATAATTCTGCTAGCTTCATTCAAAGCAACATCTACTTTCCCAGCATGTGCTGATTTATACCAAAGTAGGCAGGCTTATTCTCCTGCTGAATAGAAAAGAGGTAGAGCTGTTGTCATAAGGACCCTTGGTTTGGCACACCAGGCAGAGCTCATCCCTGAGGATGTTATTTTGTCTGACCTTCAGTTTAGAGTTGGTACAGGGCTGCTTATATGTTAGGGCCCTATCTAGAGTGACCCCTAAATATTTAGAGCTATACTCCAACAACGTCCCTTTCAATATAATATGCACCTTCCTAGCAGCCTGTTTATTGCGAAGAAGGATGGCACATGCCTGAGTTTTTGCTGGATTTGTTCTTAACTGGTTATCCCACGAATATCAATTCAGCTCTATCAAGGCTTCAATTAAATGTTGTTCAACTTCCTCAAATGTTTTTCCCTGTACAGCCATTGTTGTACAAAGAAAAAAGGGAAAAATGAGAAAGGGTGTTAAAAAGCAAGATGGTTGTAACCTTGGCATTGCTTATCTTGAAAGGTTACCTGCCTCTTAGTTCAGTTATGGTGTAAACTATTAATAAACCATGGTAAAGCCTGAAGATTTTTTCTGCAAGATCCAATATAAACTATCATAAAGTAATGCACAATGAAAAAATATGCAAATGATAAAAATCATAAAGTGGGCCAATTATATAGATATATGGCAACAATGATTTATATGGCACAATGCAAATCATACAACAGTAAGACAACAACATGTGCTTTATATTTAAGAAGCAATAAAACCAAACCTAAATTAAACACTGCTTTCACCTTACATACCTAGGAGCAAAGAAAGAAAAAATAATTACTTAATGTGGTAAGATTCTTTCTCAAGTTTCTCAAATTTATCTTAAAAATCAAATTATGACTGATAAGTACTATGATTTCGCTATGAGCTACATCTGGCTTTTTAGGAAAGGGAGGATATAGGGTTAACAAACAAATATACCTTTTAAAACTTTAGCTCCTTGACCTACTGAATGTAATAGTTTGCCTAAAACTGTTCTTACAGTTCTGGACAGTGGTGAAATCCGATTTTTTTTTACTACCGGTTCTGTGAGCGTGTCTTGGTGGGCGTGGTGTGGTGTGTCTTGGTGGGCGTGGCTTAGTGGGCGTGGCAGTAGAAGGATACTGCAAAATCTCCATTCCCACCCCACTCCAGGGGAAGGATACTGCAAAATCCCCATTCTCTCCCTAGTCCTAGGGGAAGGATATTGCAAAATCTCCATCCCCAACCCACTCTGGGGCCAGCCAGAGGTTGTATTTTCCGGTTCTCCAAACTACTAAAAATTTCCGCTACTGGTTCTCCAAACTACTAAAAAATTCCGCTACCGGTTCTCCGAATTACTAAAAATTTCCGCTACCGGTTCTCCAGAACCGGTTAGAATCAGCTGGATTTCACCCCTGGTTCTGGAATATATTAAAAATGTCACTTTCACTTAGAGATGGGATCAGGGGTAGGTTCTAATTTTTTTTACTGATGCTTGTGGGCATGGCTTATTTTGTAGGCGTGGCTTCATGATCATGTGATAATGGGTGTGGCTTCATGGTCATGTGACTGGGCAGGCGTGGCTTCATGGACATGTGACTGGTTGGGCATGGCTAACTCAATGTCACTCACGTCAAGAGGTGCCTCGCCTGGCCCCTCCCCTCCCAGCCATTCCTTTTCACACCCAGTCTCAATGTATCTATAGTTGTCTAAAAATGTTGTTCGCCTTTTTTCAATTTTATTATCTACATACTATAGATGTACTTTTATGAACCACTGAAAGGAGGAAATGGCTCACATGCTTTGCCCAAGAGTGTGATAGGCAACAGGCTTTTAAGGTGCTGCCACAAAGAAGGGGGGGGGCAATGCATTTTCCAAAGAAGCAGAAGGCAAAACAAGAAGCAATGGATGGAAAATGAACAAAGAGAAAAGCAAACTAAAACTAAAGAGAAACTTCCTGACAGTGAGAACAATTAACCAGTGGAACTGCTTGTCTCCAGAAGTTCTGGGTGCTCCAACACTGGAGGTTTTCAAAGGAGCCTGGACAGCCATTTCTCTGAATTGGTATAGGGTTTCCCCGATCCCCCCCAAGGTCCCTTCTAAGTGTTATTATGTTATTCTGACACCTTTCCCAGGCCCTCTACTCAGATTTTGACATCCTCAATTTTCCTGCCTGAGCAGGGGGTTGGACTAGAAGACTTCCAAAGTCTGTTATTCTGTTATCCCTGAGCTAAATAGCTAAGACCCTCATTGGAACCCTATCTCTTTTGCTCCCTCTGGAGCTGAGCTGCCTCTAGACATTCATTTTAATCAGATTTTTTGAAACCTGCAGTTGAACATTCTTCATATGTCCTTACCCTGAAGACCCAATTTCATTTGAAATTTAATTCCAAACTGATTGCCTTTTTAGCATTTATTTTGACACTTCTCCAAAATGCACCCACAAGAAGCCACATGTCAAAAGGCAGCAGGAATATAGGGTTAGAAATGTAAAATTTACACAAGCTCAAAATTTAAGAGAATTTTTTTACAAAATGTTTTATAGATGGCATTTGGATCCAAAAAAACTAGCTCGTATGTATCCAAATTTACAACCCAAATGTTGGAGATGTGAATGTGAAGATGCTACTTATTTTCATATTTGGTGGACCTGTAAGAAAATTAAGGCTTTTTGGATTAAAATATGGTGGATTACTCAGAATATTTTAAGGAAAAAAATTAAGTTTACACCACAGTTTTTCTTGCTGGGAATAACTATGGATTGTACTGTAATAGAGACCAAATTGATTTTGAACTTGATAACGGCTGCCAGGTTGCTGGTAGCACAGTACTGGAAGAAAGAAGATATACCTACTATTGAGGAATGGACAATAAAAGTTACACATCTGGCAGAAATGGCCAAAATTTCATCATATTTAAAAGAACATTCAAATGAAAGATATATACTGGAATGGAGTAGATGGACTGATTATATTCAAAAAAAGTATCAGATTAAGAATATATACATAGTTTAATAATGATATATGTCCAGAATTTTAGATTGGTTTAACAGATTTTAAATGATGTGGAGCCTTAAAAAATTAGAGGAATTTTTGAAATTATAATTTCTTAGTACATCTTAAGTATATGTTTATTGAGATTATATCCTGTGCTTTTTCTGGGAAGTTGGGGGGGGGAGGAAGGGGAGGGGGAGGGGGAAAAGGGGGGAGAAAAACTTAAAAATGTTTGTACTTTGTACTAATAAAACTTTTTGAATAATAAAAAAAAGGCAGCAGGGCTGCTGGTAGCCAAGTGCTAAGGCAGGATTTATCTCAGACCCTCACTGTCTCTCATTATAATCTTCCTTCCTTCCTTCCTTTCTCCCTCCCTCCCCCCTTCTTCCTTCTCTCCTTTTTATTCCCATCTCCTTCCTTCCTCCCCCCTTCCTCTTCCTCTTATTTATTTATTTTTCTTCTGAGCATGTGCAGAAGCCGAGTTTCTGGCACTGTGCATGCGATTGCCATATTGTTTTTGGCTTTTTAAAAATTATTATTTATCTATTTTTGGATTTTGGGGGGGACTATGCTTCTCTGAAACATGGTTAAATGAATCAGTTGATGATAGCAGCCTGCATATCCCAGGGTTTCAGATTCAACGAACAGACAGAATTGCAGGAACATGTTGTAAAAAGAAGGGAGGAGGCTTATGCTTATCTATCAACAACAGCTGATCTCAGGATATAACTATAATATATAAATTCTTTACTTATCAACTGTAAACCATTTTACTCTCCACGTGAGTTCTCACCATTTCTACTAATTGCTGTGTATGCCCCTCCACAAGACTATATAAACAAGGCATTACGAACTCTAGCTGACCAAATTATGGAGGCTAAAGCCAAATACCCTGATTCGCTGGCCATTATTTTGGGAGATTTAAACAAGGCAAACTTAAGGAAAGAGCTACCAAAATACTTTCAGCATGTCAATTGTCCCATTAGAGGCAAGAATACTTTAGATCATTGCTACACAACACTAAAAGATGCTTATCGGTCTTTACCATGAGCAGCTGTGGGACACTCTGATCATTGCATGATTCACTTTGTACCTGCTTACAGGCAAAGACTTAAAACCACAAAATCAACAATTAAATCAGTGAAGACTTGGACTGAGGAGGCAAAGTTAAAGCTACAGGCTTGCTTTGACTGCACTGATTGGAATATTTTTGAAGATACCTCTGCAAACCTGGATGAACTCACAGATACTGTAATATCATATGTCAGCTTCTGTGAAGACCTATGTGTACTGACCAGGAACTTGCGAATATACAGCAACAGCAAACCTTGGTTCACAGCTAAACTTAAGCAGCTATGTTGTTCCAAAGTGGAAGCCTATAGAAAAGGTGATAAAATTCTGTACAATCAGGCCAGAAATGTATTAACAAGGGAGATCAGAGCAGCAAAAGAAGCTACTCTGAAAAGATAAAGAATTAGTTCTCAACAAATGAACCAACAAATATGTGGAAAACTCTTAAAAATATCACTGGTTACAGCAAACCACCTTCCCAGGCTGAAGGAAATCAACAACTGCCAGATGACCTGAACATGATTTACTGCAGGTTTGAAAGGAAACTACAGCCACCTATCTCCACAACCCCCATCTCAGACCCACCAACAACAGCCAAGCCTCCTACAACTGACCCCATACTCTTGGGTTCTCAACTCCTGGTGATCACAGAAAAGGAAGTGCAAGATCTATTTCACAGACAAAAGCCAGGAAAAGCTTCAGGCCCAGACAAGATAACTCCTTCTTGCTTAAAAGTCTGTGCTGATCAATTGGCCCCCATCTTCACCCGAATCTTCAATAAATCGCTAGAGATGTGCTATTTTCCTTCTTGCTTCAAATGCTCTACTATCATCCCAGTGCCGAAGAAGCCCGCCATCAAGGAACTGAACGACTACAGACCAGTTGCTCTAACATCTGTAGTTATGAAAATCTTTGAAAGGCTACTGCTGTCCCACTTGAAAACAATTACGGATCCACTGTTAGACCCCCTGCAATTTGCATACTGAGCAAACAGATCAACAGATGATGCTGTTAATATGGCTCTGCACTACATCCTACAACATCTTGAATCTCCAAAGACCTACGCAAGGGTCCTCTTTGTAGACTTTAGTTCAGCATTCAATACCATCATACCAGACATTCTTCTAACTAAACTAAATCAGCTAGCAGTACCTGAACACACTTGTAAGTGGATCATAAGCTTCCTAACAAACAGGAAGCAGCTGGTGAAGCTAAATAGATTCACATGAGATACCTGTATAATTAGAACAGGGGCCCCCCAAGGCTGTGTGCTCTCTCCACTTCTCTTCTCTCTATATACCAATGACTGCATCTCTAACGATCCAACAAGACAGACACAGACTTCAGAGGATAATTAGAACTGCAGAAAAAACAATTGCTACCAACCTGCCTTCCATTGAGGACCTGTATACTGCACGAGTCAAAAAGAGGGCTGTGAAAATATTTACAGACACCTCACATCCTGGACACAAACTGCTTCAACTCCTACCCTCAAAACGACACTATAGAGCACTGCACACCAGAACAACTAGACACAAGAACAGTTTTTCCCCAAACGCCATCACTCTGCTAAACAAATAATTCCCTCAACACTGTCAAACTATTTACTAAGTCTGCACTACTATTAATCTTCTCATCGTTCCCATCACCCATCTCCTCCCACTAATGACTGTATGACTGTAACTTTGTTGCTTGTATCCTTACGTGTTATATTGACTGGTTCCTAATATGATTTGATTGCTTATTTGTACCCGGACTATCATTAAGTGTTGTACCTTATGATTCTTGACGAACGTATCTTTTCTTTTATGTACACTGAGAGCATATGCACCAAGACAAATTCCTTGTGTGTCCAATCACACTTGGCCAATAAAAAATTCTATTCTATTCTATTCTATTCTATTCTATTCTATTCTATTCTATTCTATTCTATTCTATTCTATTCTATTCTATTCTATTCCATTCCATTCCATTCCATTCCATTTAGACTCCTTGTTGAGTAAACACACACACACACACACACACACACACACACACACACACACACACACACACAGTAATCTTGGGCTAAATATAATTTTTTGCTCCTGTAAATCTGACTCTGCTGGTCCTCAAAGATAATTTTAAGTCAGACTGGGTTTTAGGGAAGAAGGAAGAAGAGAATAGGACAAGGAATAGGATTTCATAACACTAAAAATATTCTTAAGCAGCATATTTGGAACATTTATTTTCAAATCTGAGTAAGTGCAACATCTGATTCTCAGCCTTATGGCATGTTAAGGAGAGGGGATTCAATTTGATATGTGCAATTCCAACCTTAAATTTTGTTGTGGCTTTTTTTTTGGTCAAGCTTGATTCATTCTTCTTGCTCTAATGTTACAAAAACATTTTCCTTCCTTACTATATATGTTCTTGGGCATACTGCTCAATTAAATCTTTTCCCTACAATGGTTTCCCCTCCCTTATAGGGAATATTAAAAATATTTATATATTTTTAAAAATAATTGTAAATATTAATATAAAAATGTAGTAGATCTTGGCAGAGAACATAACTAATAAATCATTGCTCTTGTTTGATCTTATTAAGGTGTATCCTTTAGATTGCTAAATTTTATATGGTTTGAAAAACATGCATTTTCAAAAATGCATCTGCATTTTAATTTGTTTTCCTTCCTTTTTACTGCTGGACCTATGGCAATAAAATAATTTGATTATTTTGAAGAAATATATTTAACAAAGAAACAAAATACCCATATATTTCCTGTTGGTAGTTAAGACTTTTAACTTTCAAAATTGAAGGCTTCTTCATAGTGCTTTTTGTCTTATTTATTTTTATTCTTCTCAAATAAAAATGAAAATTATGGAGAGATTTCTGTATCTTTGTGGGTTCACTTTGACTGCAAAATATACAACAACATACTTCGGCTTTTGATTAACTAATACCAGGAACTCTAAAAGTACAAGCCCATTTTGCAAGATTTGCTGAATTATAAATCCCAGAATCCTCAAAGTGATTGAAGTTGAGGCTTAGCAATATATTGTATCGTGATACCATTGGTTCCTCAGCTTTGGTATAGTAGATAAAATAATAGATGTAGAAAAATTGGGATCAGTAGCTGTTTATTTTTCTTTTGTTTTAAGTTTGTTTTTCCAAGTTCTTTAATATTTCACAGCTTTCTAAGCAGCATTGTATTATATTTAACTTGCTAAAATAGTAAGAAACTTGCACATTTTATATCCACATTTTTCCCTGTTGTGGTTGTTACTGAATTTCAAAGCACTCTGAGGGTGCAGGAGGTTATGCACTTATTAAACTTCCTTTTTTCCAGTAGGAAACAATCTGAATATTAAGTCTAATCTACGAACCATTTTCCCACATGTAATTTCCATATCTGATGCCCTTCCCTTCAGGTCTCAGCACCTTTTGGAAGTACAGTAGGAATTATAGAATGTCAAATTATTCTATAAAGCCAAGTGATAAAAAATACTTTGGTGTAATGAGCACTTCAACATGAGCACACAGTCAAAGTAATTGACCTCATGGGATAAACCAAGGAGTAGGTTCTCAAATATAATGTGTATCATTATAATGTATGCCATCATTTTAGGCTCACGTCTATAGTGCCCATGACCCAGGTAAACCTGGTGATTTCTCATCTCTTATTCATAACTCAAATCTTCAACATAGAACTACTGAAAACTTTCTTCTTTTTAGAAGAGTAGATAACTGAATTCTTTTTTCTATTCTTTCTATTCTTTCAATTCTCTAAATTCATCTTTCCTTTTTCATGCCAATGTTATTAAGTTTTTATTTTTTCTTAAATTCAAGATTTGTAGCAGTTAATTTGGAAATTGAATATTGACTACAGAAATATTTGTCATTAGAAGTCTATTTGGTATGTGTTATCAGTAAAAAAAAACAAGCATTGCTTCAGTATATTTCTACAATGGTGCAATTGAATAATTTAATATAGCCCTTATATTAAATATCTGACTAAGGTTTACTAAACATTTAGGGCTCAGAACTACACTTGTATTTTGCATGTATCAGGCAGAACTTAAGTGTTTAGTCGATCAAGAATGATACATTTAGTATTTTCTTGATATGATTTAATAGTGAATCACTGTGTCTTAAATGTTATGACATGCAACTGAGGACACATAAAGGGTCACATACAGATCTCTGTTTTGGGTCAGGAAAATTTTCTATTATAGATTTATAAAATATTAAAATTGTTAGATCTCCTCTATCCCAGCTTATCTACTTTTATGTTATCTCATAAACAAATCAGAACTAAAATTTTGTCTTGAGGTAAATTGAATCCTCATGGTAGGCTACATTCTATGATTTCATCATTGCTGTTCTAATGGTGGTTTGTCAATGGTTTCACTATGGAATTTTATTGTTCTAATATTCAATAATTCATAATAATATTCTATATTCTGTAAAGTAATGATTCATGCAAAGAGCTTAAATGAATTTCATGTTCATATAGTTCACCATACCAACCAAAATTTGGGTATGCCACTAATTTGACATGATTATTAGATTAAAAAAATATTAAAAAGATATTGATGAGTCTATCTCTTAAAAACTTGCACAATATAACTTATGTAGAATGTGTAACTGGCAGTTGGAACACAGTTCTTTTCAGATGGGAAGCGGGAGTAGAATGTCTAAACATTCTGAACATTCTCACTGCTTGCTCACTCGCCCCACCCACCCGCTCTATGCTCGCTCGCCCTGCCCGCTTGCCTGATGCTTGCCCTGCCCACGCCCGCCCTATATAGGTTGCCTTCACTATGCAGTCCAGCTAATCACCTCGCGAGTTGCCTCACCGACGTCCACTCAGCTCAGCTCACCAAAGGTAAGCGATCATCAAAAAAGCACAACAAAGAATGTTCTTTCTGCGCCAACTCAGGAAGCTCAAACTGCCCAAGGAGCTGCTGATACAGTTCTACAGAGGAATTATTGAGTCTGTCATCTGCACCTCTATAACTGTCTGGTTTGGTTCTGCAACCCAATAAGACAGACACAGACTTCAGAGGATAATCAGAACTGTAGAAAAAATAATTACTGCCAATCTGCCTTCCATTGAGGACCTGTATACTGCACGAGTCAAAAAGAGGGCCGTGAAAATATTTACTGACCCCTCGCATCCTGGACATAAATTGTTTCAACTCCTACCTTCAAAACAACGCTATAGAGCACTGCACACCAAGGCAACTAGACACAAGAAGAGTTTTTTTCCTGAATGTCATCACTCTGTTAAACAAATAATTTCCTCACCACTGTCAAACTATTCACTAAGGCTGCATTACTATTACTATTAATCTTCTCATTGTTCCTATCACCCATCTCCTCCCACTTATAACTTGTTGCTTCTATCCTTAGAATTTATATCATTATTGATTGTTTCCTGATTGCTTATTTGTACCCTATGACAATCATTAAGTGTTGTACCTCATGATTCTTGACAAATGTATCTTTTCTTTTATGTACACTGAGAGCATATGCACCAAAGACAAATTCCTTGTATGTCCAATCACACTTGGCCAATAAAGAATTCTATTCTATTCTATTCTATTCTATTCTATTCTATTCTATTCTATTCTATTCTATTCTATTCTATTCTATTCTATTCTATTCTACTCTACTCTACTCTACTCTACTCTACTCTACTCTATTCTATTTAATGCATGCCACCTGCTTGCCCTTCGACTTGGGTCGGGGGCTGGGGCCCCAAGGACGCACCATTCCCCAAGGCCCCAGAGCCGCTGCCTGCCTCGGCTGGGTTGGGAATGCGCAATTCCATGGTTCCAGCCTTGCCCCAGAGCTGCTGCTTGCTCACTGCCCGCTCTCCCTTAAGTGTGATGCGTCACCCCATTTCCCCTCCTTCAGAGGCCCTGGCCCTTAATCTCCCTGCTTCCTCCCCTACCACTGCCTCTTTTGTCATCCCATGGCCACGACCTTACCTTCCTCCCATGGCAGGCTGCCAGGGAAGGCAAGCGAAGGCTGAGCCATCATCGCCACTTGGCTCCCCCTCAGCCTACATCTCGCCCTCTTTGTCACGAGATGCCTGCAGCTGCTGGTTTTTTTTTGGTGTGGCGGCTGGAGTCCAGACGCACCTCAAAAAAATACGCAGCAGCTGCAGGCTTCAGCAAAAATTACCTCTGGAGCTCTCCAAAATCACCGCCGCCGCCACTCTCTTCTATGCACCAGCCACGCAGGCACACCCCATTGCCTGCTGCTGCTTTGCCGGAGGGACTTACCCAGGCACGTCTGAGCAGAGTGGTGCAGCAGGCAATGGGGTGCGCCTACATGGCTGGCACATAGAACAGGGCGGCAGAGGCGCATTGGAGAAGCGGAGCAGAGGTAATTTTTGCTGCAAGAAGCCTGCAGCCGCCCATCTTTTTTTTTGGTTCGAGAAGCCTCCCAACTACTGCCTCTTTGCCAGCCATAACCGAGCCGTCAGTGGCGGCTGGCTGGAGGCTTCTTGCACCAAAATCTACCAGAGGTCTCGAATGCACCCAAAAAGCTGCTGCAGATGGCACTGCAGCGGCTTTTCCAGCATGTTTGAGACCTCCAGTAGTTTTTGGCGGACTCCAGCCAGCCACCACAGCCACAAAGTGGCTCTCAAAGAGAGACTTCTTGCAGTAGCACCAAAAAAAGAGAGCTTGCCTTCCCCTCTGCTACCAGCCGCCGCGGGAGGAAGGTAAGCCCAAAGAAAGAGGCGGTCGTGGGGGAGGAAGTGGAGCTAGGGCTGTGGCCTGTGAAGGAAGGGAAACAGGGCAACGTGTGCGACTGGTGAAGGGAGAGCGGCAGCATGCAGGAGGCAGCCTTTGACAGACTAGGCCAGGCCTGGGCAGAAAATAGATAGAAAGAATAGCTGTAAATTCAAATTTTTTTCCTACCGGGTTCTGTGGGTGTGGCTTGAGGGGGGTCATGTGACTGAGTGGGTATTGGCATGAGTAATGTCAAGTTGGCCATGCCCACTCAGTCACATGGCCCCAACTAGACCACACCCACCAAGCCATGCCCACAGAACCGGTAGTGGAAAAATTTGAATCCCACCACTGGTAATGTTGATTTTGTGGATACATAGTGATTCATGACACATAGTTTTTTTGAGAATAAATCCATTGAAATAAATAAATCTCTACATGGGTTGACTCAGAAATATCTCAGGATGGTTACCTTAAATTTAATTATCTTACCCTGAATGCCTACGGTATGTACCCAATAAGAAGAACAATGTCTTCAGTACTTCTCTAAGCAATTTTAAAGTGATAGAGGTAGTCTTTTTCTGGAATAGCTTCTTTCTAGAAGCTTATATTACCCCATAACTTTTTCTATTTCAGGGAAGCAGTACAAATTATACTGTCTTATATGGCTTTTGGAGTAGAACAGCTTGATGCCTACATGAGGGAGGAGTCTTTGACATTTTTACTATGGAGTATTAATGTGCTTTTTATATTAATTTATATTATGAACCTCTTGGAGCTGTTCTGGAATTGGCCAATATATGAAAATTTGTATTAATTAATCAATTTAAAATGACTGGGCAACTAAAGAGCTTTATGTGATAGTAAAAAAGAAAGGCAAAATATTGACAAGTTTGCAACTTTACTATAATCAATAGCTGTTCATTTCCACTTCTGTAGGGTTTGAAGATTACAAACATATAACAAAATTCATACACTTGATTCTAAATTAACAGCCCAGTGTCTAAGCCATTGTAAAATCAGTAAAAACAGTGGAAATGAGAAGAAAAGAAAAGCATTTTAGAGAAGATCTAGCACTTCTGAAATTTCAGGCATATTTCTTTGCTGCATATTACCATGGCAACTAAGATCTAAGATTTGTTTGAAATGATTCATACTATGTTACACATTTTTTTGGATTTACCAAGTGGTTGTACATTGTGTGGACCAAGAACCAGGAAGCATAAAAGTATATCCATTACTTTATGCAAAGGTAATGTTATATTCCCATTGTATAAATTTAAAAGTAATTAGAAGAATGCAGCAAGTACATCTAGCCCAAGTACAGTGCATGCCTTGGGCTATGCTGAAGGCATGTTACCTAACTCTTGTTTTTAAGTTCCCTTTTGGCATTATTATAACAAGATTATAACAAAAAATGTAATTTTTCCAATGCTGAATTACAGAGAAAGGGAGAAGCTACAGCAGAATCTCTGAGTGCCTGAACATCCTTTTTCAGCTCAATGTGTTTCAATAACTTTTTTATCAAAAGTGATGTAAAATATAACAAATACCATAACACACATTCATGAAGAGCAGTAGCATTACAAAATGACTTATATTCTATAATAATTATAATATTCTTGAAATACGCAGAACAATTGGCACTTACAGTTAGCAACTCTTTCCTAAATAAAATAAGGCAGATCCATTGCAATGATTTGCACTTATAGCTTAGAAAGAGATGTACACTGATTATTGGCTATTAATGGAATTCTTTCAGCTTCCTCCAAATATTTCAGCTGCCTTAATTTGTTTCAAGAAGTCATTTTAAATAGCTTTTTCTTAATGTATATAGACAATGTCTTTAAATATTCAATGCATCTAGAAATCAGAGAATCAATATGTAATGCTGGGAGAAACAATGGCTTTATTATAAAAATTATGTAAATCTAACTAATTCTGCATGAATTGATGCTTCTCTGTTAAGTCTTAATTGCACACATTCTATGCCTATCAATCTCTCTTGTTCTCTACATTTGCATTCAAAGTATACCATTGGTATATGAGTAACAACGATGTTGTTCATGTTGCTATTGAAATTTACTCTCTGTTTTTCATCCTTAGGACAGCATATCACACAAGAATTTGTCCCAACAGTCCTGTGATATATAGGCTAAAAACTGGTGACCTGCCCAAATCAACTATTTAGTTTCTAAAGCTTGCGGCTTTTATGTTTTTTTTACTATTTTACAAGGGACCTCAGGATCTGGATTTCCTGGATTGTGAGGCCTTGTGCACATTTATTCAAGCCCTGGTTATCTCTTTGTTGGATTAATACAATATGATTTGTGTAGAGCTATCCTTGAACAATATTTGGAAACTACAACTGGTACAGAATGCAACAGCATGGACAGTTCTGGGGGCCCCTTGGGTGAGGCTGTTGGTACGCAAGCTGCACTGCTGCCAGTTTGCTTCTGGGTTGAATTCAAGATATTGGCCACCATCTTTAAATTCCTTTATAGCATGGGTCCAGGGTATCTGAGGAACCATCTCACCTTGATGAGACTAGCCCCTGACACATTCCAGTGGAAAGGCCTACTTTCAATCCCGGAAAAGGCATCCCCGAGATATTGCTGGTGAGCGCCACCAAAAGAGTGAGCGGCGAACCTCCGGAGTGACCAGGACCCTTGACATCGAGGTGCTGCAGCCCCCTTTCTGGAGGGGCAAAAGGAAACATTGAAGATCCCTAGAGTGTATGCGTGCCCAAGGGGTGATGAAAATGCATGAAATCATTTTCCCAAGGAAAATGACAGAACAGCTAGGGAGATCCTATGCTCACGTTGGACCTGGGTGGCAAGGCTCTTAATGCTGCCATTTAAATAATCTTTAACATGTTCTAAAAATTTTACCCTTTACAATATTAATTTTAAATAAGTCTTCCTCTTGCAATTTTATGCCACCAACACCTGGCAGCAATTATTAAATTCCAAACCAACTTAAACCAAATCTAAAAATATTTAACAACATCACATTCATTTGATCTCTATTACATTAGATTATAACCTATACTTATTTCCACCTCTAATATAATTTTAATCTTATTCTCTACCAATTTAATCTCTATTACATTATTCCCCAAACTGTAAAATTAATTTAATCTTATTATTTAAACCAGTTTAATCTCTATTACATTACTTTACCTTCTATAATTATTCCCCATCAGTAATCTTGTAATCTAATTTCTGTAAACTTAAACAGCCTCATATATACATTTAAACTTTATTCTTATTTATTTTACATTATCCTACTATTAGTAAAACATCAATTCTCAATTCTTCTCCCCTTAAATATTTCTTTAAGTTGGCATCTGAAGATATGTTTATCCATTCTTGCTTCATTTGGAGGAGTTTGAGGACTGAAGTCGGTAATTGAAATCTTCTTCGCTTTCAACCTTTACTTCACTAATCTGTCTTAAATCCTTTGTATCTTCTTGACTTTTCAGAGTTCCTTTCTGTTGTGAAAACCACCAGTATTCCTCTCCCTCTTCTTTAATTTCCTCATATCTTTTGTCTTCTTCACTTTCAATCTTTACCTCTTTAATTTGTCTTGGGTCCTTTGGTTCGTCTTGACTTTTCAGGATTCCTTTCTGTTCCTCATTTCTTTTGTCTTCTGGTGACTTTGGTCTCTCAACCTTTAACACGTTGGCAAAAAAATCTTTTGCTTCGCAGATCGTAATAAGTCTGTATCTTTTTCCCCTAAAGGTAACAGATAGTCCAGCCGGGATTTCCCATTTATATCGTATCTGTTGCTTTTTTAATTCTGCCACCAGAAAAGTATAACCTTTACGTGCTTTTAATATTTTTGGAGGAATTTCCTTAAACATCAGAACCTCTTGTTCTTCCACCTTAAGATTGTTTTTATAAGTCGCCTGTAAGATTCGATTTCGCAGTGTCCTTGTGGTAAAATATACTACAATGTCTCTTGGTAAATGATTTTTTCTGGCAAACCAAGAATTAGCCCGGAATACTTTTTCAATCTGCCATTCCAATTCAACTTTTGTTTCCCCCAAGATCTTCACCAATGCATCCAGGATCTTTTCTTTTAAATTTCCTTGATTATTTTCTTTTGCCCCCCGTAGCCGTAAGGCAAATTCCATGTCTTTATATTGAAACATCGTTAATTCTGCCTCAGTTCCATCAATTTTATTCTGGATCTCAGTTACTTTTCAACCAAAGTCCCAGTAGACTGTTTAATTTCAGCCACGTCTTGTCCCAATAAGTCCATATTAACTGCCAAAGCTTTAAATACAGATTTCACATTTCTCTGGTTTGTTGAGTCTGAGAAACAAACTCCTCTGAGACAGCTTGTATTTTTTCATTAATTTCAGTAATTTTTCCATTAATTTCTTTAATTTTTTTATTGACTACTAAAACAATTTCTTTCTGCATATCTTTCATAATTTTCTGCCACTTTTCCAATGTAAGAGGCTGTGTTAGGGGGGCAAAGTCTTGCAAATTAACAATATTTGTGAGAAGATTTTCAATTTTTCCTATTCCTTTAAAAGAAACATTCTTTGCCAGTTTTAAAGACATCTTCAATTTGTATTAATTCTTGTATAGCCAAAAAAACAAAGTTCATCAAAGAAGAGAGCAAAAAACAAAGGGAGTTCTCACCAACATCCGTTAACAATCAGAACTCTCAATTAGCTTCAGTAGCTTTCGCTTTCTCCACGCCTTTCAAATTCCAAGTGCCATCTTTAGCTACTTTGTTGCTTCCCAAATAATCCAAAAAGCAACACCGGAGTTAGTTAGGAATACTTGCTTTTAGATTCTCCTGGTATGTTCCGTCTGCTGTATTGTTTAGAGTAATAAAGTAATAAAACCATTTGTTACCAGCAGAGGCTTCTTGCTCTGCTTAAAACAAGCGGAGGCATTCCAGGTCCGGAGCTGTGACAGGCTTCAAGGGAGCCCTCGCCCTTCGCACCCCAGAGCTTCTTCTGGGGTATTAGGGGGGCTCTACCTCTGCCCATCTGCTCTTCTCCCCTCCCTTTGCCCGGGACGGGAGTTTCCAAATCGCCAGACAGCTGATGTGGCTTATCTGGCGGCTTTTACGGAGCGTGGAATGGAGCGCCCATAAAGAATGTCCAGCGAAGCTCGCAGCACCACCGGAAGTCAATGGAGAATTTTCTCTCCACCCCTTCTCTTCTTTTTCTTTCCAATTTTTAGGTTAGACTGGCAAATGGCCGTCAGCAATACCTAAATACCAGGCTGGACCAATGAAACCATTGTCTCAATATGTCATCTCAAGAACCCTAGCTAGCAGACTCGTCAGCTCCTTATCCCTTTTGGCAGATGCAACTGCCCTTCAGGGTCATAAAAAACAGCCATTTTAGATCATAAAAATCCATATGCCACAGGATGTAAAATCTAAATTTTGGTCTAACCTTTACAAATAGTTTCAGATTTCATCTGATATATAGCTGTTGATTATTTTAGTTTTTTTGCCTAACATTTGCACAATCGGTACGGAACCTGCAACAAGAAGCAGAAAAAAAACCTGTTGCATACAAGTTATACAGTACTTTTTTAAAAATCCATCATAATTACTGCATATATGCATGTATGTGCTTATTTACTGCCTTCTGGCTTGCCATAAAAGATATTTCAGCTATGGATGTCAGCATCTATGCAAGTTCAGATTCATAAGATTCTAATTTGACTGTCTTAAGATCTTATGCACATTGACTTACAAATCAGGATACTACCTGCTGCTTTATCTCTGACAAAATATATTAGACTAGGTGCAATAATAGAAGTATATAGTCATTTCCATGGATTTAAAAAAATATAGCCACAAAACTTAAACTTAATACAGCTATATAATATCACCTATGCACCTATTTATTTATTTGGAAGTTCTTCTATGCCGCCCTACTCCCTGAGGACCTATGAGCCATGGTGGCACAGTAGTTAGAATGCAGTATTGCGGGCTAACTCTGACGACTGCCAGCAGCTGGATTCTGACCGGTTCAATGTTGACTCAGCCTTCCATCCTTCTGAGGTCAGTAAAATGAGGACCCAGATTGTTGGGGGCAATATGCTGATTCTGTAAACTGCTTAGAGAGGGCTATAAAGCTGTATATAAGTCTAAGTGCTATTGCTATTACTTTGGCTATTCTGTTGAAGCACATGTACCATCAGATGTGTAAAGCAGTAAAATATACAAGCTAAAAAATGGAAAGCTCTCAATTGCTAATTGGCAATCTGAAAAATTATTATTATATATACAACAATGTGAAATCACAGCTGCCAGTTCTTTAGCTAGTGTTGACCTTCGTACATATCACATTCTTTACAAAAACCTAACATATCATAATTTATTGGTGTAGTACATGGGTGTCAAACTTGCAGCGTCATGTTGCCATCATGTGACGTTTTGTGACATTTTTCCCATTCGCAGAACGAGTGGGCGTGGCCTGCACGTGATGCATCTGGCCCATGGGCCGCCAGTTTGACACCCCTGGAGTAGTATATTTGTGGATCCAAGCAGTGTGGCTTTTTGTAATTGACCAATGGAAATTTTGTCGATTTACACATTTTATAAGTCCAAAACTTTTTGGTTTGACATTCAGTTTGTTGATAATACTGGAACAGCCCAGCCAGTTTATGCCATAATTTTTCAACTTCTCAGATCTTGATACTTTGTGAACTTCTCCAATACTTCGTTTTCTATTCTAGTATCACTGGTATTGAAGGATCAATGATCCACACGTTCTTATTTTCAACCATAGTTAAATCTGGAGTGTTATGAACCAAGACTTTATCAGTTTATCAGTAATATCATTATTATATAAATTTATATGCTTCCTAATTCCCAGAGACTTTGAAGATATTTAAAATAAGAGAAGATAACTCAGGACTGCAAGTCTGAGTTAAAAGATACTTTCACATTTATTCTTATTTCTGCTTTTAGACATTATTGGATATTATAATTCAATCAAAGCAAAAATTACAGCAAAAGATGTATATGTATATTAAATATAGGTGTATAAATATATAATTCCTAAAAAGAAATCCAGCACTTTTTGTTGCACTTATTAAGAAACAAGTGATATATTCTAAATTCACAAACAATTCATTGTTAAGACTAATATATACTATCAGGGTGGTTGTTTTTTGTCATTTTCTATTGTGGAGAGAAGAAAATAAACCAATTAACAGAAATCAACTAAATGAAATCCTTAGGATTATTTTAAGGTAAATAGATTTGTGCAAAAAATCCATCCATGCATTGATGCACAAAGCTGGTGGATTTTTCAAGTGTTATTTGCTTCAGAGGAATTGAAATTACTATTGTAAAAAGGTAATTGTAAAACACAATTGAAAAGTTTCTTCCTTACTTTCTTGGCATACAAATATTACATGTTTAAAGAAACGAGAAAAAGTTAATAAATTAAAATGACTCTTTTCTATTTTTTTACTTTTTTTCTCCAAAATTGTAAGATTTGTTGATTCATAGTGTTCAATTTTTTAGTTGGAAGGAGTCTAAATTCTTTATTTATTTCTTATAAATTTATTATGTATGTTCATCCTTATGGTTATATATAACTATATAATTATGCATTGCTAAGTGTGAATTACATCTCTCCAATTTGTTGTACTTTAATACTTCAGAATTTAATTTTAATTAAGTGTGGTGGGGGAGAGAAGTTAGACTTCTGGATTCAGTGAACTCTGTTAATGCATATTTCTTAAATGACCTATCAGTTAAAAATGTGCTTGTACTCAAGTGTGTAAAGTTTTTAATAAACCTAATAGAAAATATAACATGATTTGATCCTTATGAATATAGACAGAAAACATACTACAACAACCCTTTGTGGTATTTTGTTTGAAATGTATTCATAAGGAAAGCAATCCTTAAAGGTCCGTTTTCTATTAATATGAAGGTTGTCATTTGCATAGAATCACACACAAGAAGGGTTCTGCCTTACAGACATCTGTAATATACATGGATTATCTGAAACAGTGTTCATATCATAGTACATTGTTTTGAATGTCTTCTTCAAGTCAGGTTACTGTTTGGAAAAGGAAATCCAAATGCTGTTTCATAATTAATATGTGTGTTTCTGTGCCGTCCAGTCAATTTTTACTCCTGGCAACTGCTTAGGAAAGTCAGTTGGAAGCAAGATTTTTGGAAGTGATTTGCCATTGCCTTCTTACTAGGGCTGAAGGAACATTATTGACCCAGAGTCATTGAGCTGGCTTTGTGCCCAAGGCTGGACTGAAGTTCATGATCTCCTAGTTTCTAGTGTAGTGCTTAACCACTATACCATATTGGCTCTCATTTTTTTAGTTTCATAATATATCAGTTTTCAAATTGCCACTTGCTTATAATTTCAGTTTGTATAACCAACCAAAATAAAACCAAAATTGTATATCACTTTTAAAATTTATTTATTTATTTATTTATTTATTTATTTATTTTGTTATTCTTATATGCCGCCCAACTCCCGAAGGACTCAGGGCGGCGTACAACATAAGAAATACAAGAATAGACAAAATTTCAAACAATTTAAAAACAGTACAAAATTTTAAAAAAAACAGTATAAAAGCAACAACAACATCAATCCATTCAACCACATACATACTTGGGGGGTAAGCTCAGATGGGTTAAGCTGTCCCCCCCACCTGCAGGAAGAGCCATGTCTTAACGGCCTTTCGGAAGGCCAGCAGAGTGGGGATGGTTCGGGTCTCTGGGGGGAGTTGGTTCCAGAGCACGGGGCCAGCCACAGAGAAGGCCCTCCCCCTGGGGCCCGCCAGCCGGCATTGCTTGGCCGATGGGACCCGGAGGAGGCCAACTCTGTGGGCCCTAACCGGTCGGAGGGAAGTGTGAGGCAGAATGCGGTCCCGGAGATATCCTGGTCCTAAGCCATGAAGGGCTTTAAAGATGGTGATCAACACCTTGAATTGGACCCGGAGACCGATGGGCAACCAATGCAGCTGGCGGAGAATCGGTGTCACGTGGGTGTACCTCGGCACACCCACCACAGCACGCGCAGCCGCATTTTGCACCAATTGAAGTCTCCGGATACTCTTCAAGGGTAGCCCCATGTAGAGCGCATTGCAGTAGTCCAAACGCGAGGTGACAAGGGCATGAGTGACCGTGAGTAACGCCTCCTTCTCCAGATATGGCCGCAGCTGGTGCACCAGGCGAACCTGTGCAAAGGCCCCCCTAGCCACAGCAGAAAGGTGAAGATCTAATTTTAGCTGTGGATCTAGGAGGACCCCCAAGTTGCGGACCTGGTCTGAGGGAGTCAGTTTCGCACCCTCAAAGACCAAGGAGGGACAGTTATCATGGTCCTTAGGAGGCATTATCCACAGCCACTCGGTCTTGTCGGGATTAAGTCTGAGTCTGTTCCTCCCCATCCAGATCTTAACGTCGTCCAGGCATCGGCACATTACATCAACTGCCTCCCTGAAGTCAGACGGGGTGGTGATGTACAGCTGAGTGTCGTCAGCGTACTGATGGAAACACACCCCATGCCTGCGGATGATCTCACCCAACGGTTTCATGTAGATGTTAAACAGGATGGGCGAGAGAACCGACCCCTGGGGCACCCCACATAGTAGGGGCCTAGGGGACGATCTCTGCCCTCCTGCCAACACCGACTGCATCCGATCGGCGAGATAAGAGGAGAACCACCGCAAAACGGTGCCTCCCACTCCCAACTCGCCGAGCCGATGCAGAAGGATACCATGGTCGATGGTATCGAAAGCCGCTGAGAGGTCAAGTAGCACCAGGATGGAGGAGTTCCCCCCATCCCGGGCCCGCCAGAGATCATCCATCAGAGCGACCAAGGCAGTTTCTGTACTGTAGCCGCGCCTGAAACCCGACTGATAAGGATCTAGATGATCTGTTTCATCCAGGAGCTGCAGAAGCTGGGTCACCACCACCTTCTCTACAACTTTACCTAGAAAAGGTAAGTTGGAGACTGGACGGTAGTTTTTCAAATCGGCTGGATCCAGGGAAGGCTTCTTCAGGAGGGGTCGCACCACCGCAGCTTTTAATGACTGCGGTACGGATCCCTCTCGCAAAGAAGCGGTGATCACTGCCTGGATCCAGCCGCGTGCCACCTCCCTGCTGGCCGAGACCAGCCAGGAGGGGCATGGGTCCAATAAACAGGTGGAGGTACCCATCGCTCCCATAGCCCTGTCCACATCCTCGGGAGAAACAGGCTGAAGCAGACCTCAGAGTATCAGTGTCTTAACTTAAAGTAATGCCAGTAATTCAGTGGTGGGTTCCTACCAGTGCGGTCCACTCTATAGCACCGGTAATGGCCCGCTGGTGATGTCACAGTACCAGTGCGGTCAGTTGCCGGTGCCTGGGCACCACCATTTAAAAATTTTCTTCTGTGCATGCCCAGAAGCCGAGCTTCCGGCACTGCGCATGCACTGCCTTCCTACCCCACAGTGAGTCCAAGCAGGGGAGGATGGCTGAGGGAGTGCATGAGATGCTGAAAGAATGGACAGCAGGAGCTATCTCCATTCCCCTCCCTTCAGCAGTCCAAGAAGCCACGAATGTGCGGTGATGATCCTAGGCATTTTTGCACGTTCAAGGCTTCTCGAGCTGCTGAGGGGAGGGGGAATGGGCGGCAGGATCTAGCTCAGTTCCCCTCCCTTCAGCAGTCCAAGAAGCCACGAATGCGCGGTGATGATCCCAGGCATTTTCGCACATTCAAGGCTTCTCGAGCTGCTGAGGGGAGGGGGAACAGGTGGCAGGAGCCTAGGATCATCGAATGGGGAGAAGCATTCAGGCCGGATGGAGCCTCCTAGAAGAACCGCTGCCACGTTCTTGCTGCTCCCGCTGCGGGGGACTGCCTTGCGGGTGGGCAATGCCCCCCCGCTTCTCCAGCCCCTGCCAAGCTCCCGAGGCCCACGCACATGGCTGGCAATCCACACCCACAAAATAAGCCACGCCCACAGAGTGGTAGTAAAAAAATTAGGAACCCGCCCCTGCAGTAATTATATTAGTGACAGTCTTTAAGAAGCCTCAGAACAAACAACATATTGACAACATAGCTCTATCTATATTGTTGGAGCCTATGGAAGTGCAGGTGCTTCAATGTGACAGGACAGGGACAGGACATTGATAATGAAATTTTGAATATTGAAATATGCTTTCATTGTATCAGTCTCAGCCATGTTAGAGAACAAACTGCCCATCTCCATTTAAGAGAATATAAAATTTTAAATTAGCAAAATTCAGATGCTTTGTCTAACATTTGGCTGCTATTACAGCATTAGAACCGTCCAGAATTCAATAGAATACGATTAGCCGTTAAAGTGAATTTCCCCTGCATGTCAGTCTAGTAATTTACATGGCACTGGCTGACCTAAGTCAGCCTGGGCATTTCAACTCTTGTCATTTCAACCTGGCCACATAATATCCCCATTAATATGCTTGTATTAACTATTTGGCCTACAGCCATGGTTATTCACCTAGCAGATGATGACTAAGAAAATGAACATCTTTTTTTTCACCCCTAATTCTAACTTTGAACTCCTGGGTTCTTCCTTTCAGCTGAATTAAGTTATTGAGGCAGCAAAATATGCCAGCCTAAATTACTGATCCTTGTTTGCCATAGAAATGAGGCCAGAGAATAGTGATGTCCTTAGTTAGGCGAAGTTAAAAGAAGCAGTTTTTCCCAGTTTCATTTCCTCTCCCACCAAGTGTCAGGAAAATAATCATTGCTCACTCTTCCTAATATGGCACAGGACAGGGCAGAATGGGACAAGTTTAGCTTGTTGCTCTGAATGGCAAATATTACTAGTCTATCTTTCCTGATTTAAATTGACCTTCCATGTAGCACAAGACCAGCACAATTTCAAAAGAACTGAAAAATCATGTTTAAATCTCAATCTAAAACCTGACCTGCTGAAAAATGCCAGTAATAAATTAAGCTGGCAGAAACTATGTACAGCATGTGGTACTTCAAGATCAAATGTCTATGGATGGCAAAATTTAGTAGCCAAAGGGAAGATGGGAAGCCTGAAAAATCTAATGTGGCCAATAGGAGCAGAACAGATCCTTACTATGTCAGCAATTAAATGTTTTGTGAACCATGTCCACAGCAAAAAACGATATAAAAGAAGAAAATCACTATTTTAACAGTGGAACAGTCCAAGTCAGCTTTAAGTATCTTGAAGCATGGGTAGCAAATAGGCAAAAACAACAACAACAGCATTTCAGGATGTGATGTGATTAAGGGTAATTTCTAGAATTCCCACTTCTCATAGTAGTTTGGCATCCCAAAAATATGTAGTAGCAGATGAAGTCAAGATACATTTGTTTATCCAGAAATCTTATATTTTTCCCGAAGTTCCTGTATTCTTTATTTCATGAGGTAGTTCTAGATGCCAGCATATATGCTTACTTACAAATGTATTAAACAAATTTATGGAATTCTATTTCATAGTGCTTCAAAGAAGATTGTTAGCCCAGCAAGAAATATTTCACTATTCAATCTTTTTATTTATTGAGGGTGGATTGCAATAACTATACTTCTGAGATTGAAAACTAATGTATTTTCAGATGAGTCCTCAATGTATTTTATAATGAATTTTAAATTAATTTACCTAAAAGGCATGCCTGGTACTCATTTGATTTTTCTGTGCTGTGAGCAAATATCCTGGAAAAGATTAGATGATAGATAGATAGATAGATAGATAGATAGATAGATAGATAGATAGATAGATAGATAGATAGATAGATAGATAGATAGATAGATAATCACACAATAAATCAAATTGAAATTAAGCAAATAAGAAATGTGAAACAAAGGACACCCTAAACCTAACTGTTGAAATCAGTTAAATCCTGGACAATAGTCCACAGGCAATTATTATAATAAGTGCAATACAAGTGTCTATTCTACTGTAGAATTAAAATTTATGGAGCTTCAAATGCTAGAACTATTGTTCTTTTCCACACTATAAAGAAAATCCTAAATGTGTCCCCCCCTCCACCTTTGGAAAGGACAAAGGGAATGCTATTCTCCCATTAAGGGCAAGCTTTCTACATTGAACAGGAAAAGATAAAGAGAAATTGTAATTTAACTTATCACAACTTGGAACAATGAGGTCATGAACATTGATTAATTGTAATTATAGTGTCCACCTAGGCAAGTTGGAAATGCAGGCAGCATTCCCTCTTTATTGTCCATGGTTACAATTACATAATGCATTTAGGGCTCAGAACCATTGCCTTTAACTTCATATAATCCCTAGAGGATTTGCAAGAACTGGAGCAAAGGCATAAATTATCCAAATTGTGTTTACAATCGATGAAAAAGGTAACAATAAAATAATTTGTATGCATTTAGAGTTGTAAAAATATTATTTCCTTTGTAATTCTACATAAACATTGTCGAAAGACTACTGCACATCATTTAAGTTCAATATTAGTAGTTCAACAAATGTTTTAAAATATATTTATCTTATACTTTGTTGTTTGCTTGTTTAAGATAATTGAAAGATGTAATTTATTAATAATTGGAATTCTTGATATCTGAATGTTACTCCATTTTACAAGAAGCCTAAGAAGATTCTTACCTCTTCAAAAGGTGCTTGCATGCTGTCTAAAATGGCAAAGACGTTTATAACTAAAAAGAAGAAGGTTAGTGAAATAAATTAAATTAGTTTTTACCAACCTCCATTTTTCAAAACTGGGTTACTAAAATCATTGAGAGCCCAGAATATATTACAGATGATGGTGCAATCAAACAAAAACCAAATAGTTGATATTTCTTATGAAAAAAAAGCTTATGTATTGAACATTCAGTGCAGTATAGAGTTAATAGAATAATCCCACCAAAGCAAATGTGGAAATTAATTTGTCACTTTGATGTAACAAATAAAAATGTCTGAAAAATGTGCTCCTGCCTTGTGAAATGTTTAGCGGACCTGGTAGTTTTTCTGTTGTTTAGGGATTATTATAGACAATACATAATGTTCCCAATAAACTTTTTTAACAGTATATGGATATTGTTTAGGGGCATCAAATGGTGTTAAAATTCTCAGTAACAATAAATTCTCAGACATTAACATCACAGTGACTCTTATCACAACATTAAGTTCTCTACCTATCAGAGTTCTTTTGGGGTGACAAGGCTAATATTGCTTTAGGCTTCATTTACTTTTTCAGCTCATAACAGCTATTTATGTAGCCAGGAAAAAAAAACTTTTAATTTTGTTGTGTTATGAATGCTAATGGATTGTAATCTTTCTTGTAGTCAATTCAACTGAAGTTCAACTCAAATCTCAACAATCTACATATGGACCAAGACCAAATAGTATAGCATACATATTTATATTTTTATAATATAATGGATCCAAGTTATCATGTATAGTTTCTAATTCAAAAGTCACTGGCCTTCTTCAAGATCAAACCAAGTATGGTCTCCCAAAATAGTTCTTAACTTCTTTTTCAATTTTGAAATTAGAAAAGGATACTTTCTGAAAAAATGCAAGTTCTAGGTGTAGTTATAGAAGAAACCACAGACATCACGATCTCTGGAACTTTTAAAAATTTATTTACTAAGCTTTCGTTAGCCCCTGCTAACATCGTCAGAGTGTAAAATCACAAGCTGGCATTCCTGGATGTGCAAATCAGCTGCAACCCGGATGGGAGCATAGACACAGAGGTATATCGAAAGACCACAAGCACGGACAGCAATCACCCCACTGCACATAAAGTCAGCTGCATTCGGACACTGTTTAATAGGATAGACACCCATTGAAGCATACTGACGGCCAAAGCGAAAGAGCAGGCACTTCTCTACCAAATCTGCACGCTCAATGGCTGTATCACATCTAGGGCCTGGCAGCCCATTGAAGGCGCAAGTGGAACATCAATGCGGAGGGTGCTCCCATACATATGGGGGGTATCTGAAACTGTTGCATGCATTTTTGTACCACATGGGGTTAAAGTGGCGCACAAACCAGACCAAAAGTTGAGGATGACAGTGATGCACCCGAAAGAAGCACTACTGAAGGAGGAGACATCCTCAGTAATCTACCGTATTAACTGCAGCAACTGTGCAAGCCACTATGTAGGAGAAACAGCCAAATGACTACGAACTAGGGTGCATGAAGCTGGCGGTCCAACACAAGGAACAGCGCTCCCAGATCTGGACGTGTGTGTGTGTGCGTTTAATATATACATACATACATACATACACACACACACACATACATACATACATACGTATGTATATGTATATGTATATGTATATGTATATGTATATGTATATGTATATGTATATGTATACCGTGTTTCCCCGAAAATAAGACCCTGTCTTATATTTTTTTGAACCCTGAAATAAGCCCTTGGCCTTATTGCCATGTACTCAAAAGCCCGATTGGGCTTATTATCAGGGGATGTCTTATTTTGGGGGAAACAGGGTATGTATATGCATATGTATTGCAGTGAAATCCTTGAAGATGCAGGACTGAAATTTGTCAGGATTAATATATTCTAAATGTCTACTGCCATATTTTCATTCCATTCTATCAAACAATAAAAGCAGTTTCAGGGGTTTGATGCTCCTTTATCACCTATGGACATTTTTTTTTTCTAAATCAAATCTTATAGCAAATTGGATGGCAAGTCTTGAATATATAACTTGAATCAAACAATTATTTCTTTACATCTGGAATTCAGTTCAATTCATACTGAGGTTGTTTCACTACCCTAAAACAAATCTGGAAATACTACTGTATGTT
Organism: Diadophis punctatus similis; assembly: GCA_023053685.1. Lineage (NCBI taxonomy): Eukaryota > Metazoa > Chordata > Lepidosauria > Squamata > Dipsadidae > Diadophis > Diadophis punctatus. Next base: position 42,542,768 of record JALIGW010000006.1, read on the forward strand.
TTTGTTGTATGATTCTTATCATAATCTAGTCAACATTAGATGTTAATGTTACATGAGGTTTCAATTAACATAAAATAGAACAACCCAGAGAGCACCAAGGATACCTGATTTCAATCCTGAGCTACAAATATTCTTCTTTATTGGTGGTGAAGGTGTTGGCTGATATTGCCAACAACAAAGAAGAAATGATTCAGTTCACATTTTATAGCCACATTTTGATTTTGTCATCTCCATATATTTCCAATTACCTCATTTTTTATGGATTCAACAAATGGGGTAAATACAATGTACAATTCTGTTCCAGATAAAAATATAGTTAATGTGCTGTTAGGGTGGCTCAGTGGCTCACTAGTTAATACTCTGGGCTTGTCAGCTGGAAAATCAACAGCCCAGGTTCAAGACCCAAGTGCCACACAACAGGGTTAGCTCCTGCCCTTGCCCCAGCTGCTGCCAAACTAGCAGTTTGAAAGCATGTAAATGCGAGTAGATAAATAGGTACCACTTTGGTGGGAAAAGTGACAGTGCTCCATGACATGCTGGCCACATGACCATGGAAACATCTTCAGACAGCACTGGCTCAATGGCTCCTTAAACAGAGATGAGCCCCACCCCTTACAGTTGGCTATGAGTAGCTGAGTAAAATCCACAGGGACTATTTTACCTTTACCATCTATTGCCATAGAAAAAGGTGAAGAGAATAGAAAATGACTAGTGCATATTTTGTCTTAATAACTCAAATATGATCACCTGAACTGCTCTGCAAAATATTGTTCCAAAATAATTACTTATAAAATTGGAGAAATTGTGTCAGGTTGCTGAAAATATGGTAATATCAAAAAATGGTTGAAAGTAAGCAAACAGGCAGGATGTGCAAATAATGAATGTGACTGAAACAGAGGTAGAATAGATCTAGGCCTACTCTCATTTATTCAAGAGGGATGTGGATCAGTAAACCTCACACTTTCCCCTCATGCAATGAATATCCTTATCGATCTTTAGAAACTTTCCAGATGAATGAGAATTCTAGAAAATCAAGATTCTCACTTAGTACTAAGACTCTGTTGATAAATAACCTCTCTGCTGCGGAAATCACCCTGTACCTATGAAGGAAAACAAGAGAAGGAGGTAGCATACTGACCACAAAAAGCTAGAAGCCATAACATATACAGTAACCCTGGGAATAGAAGCCATTTCATTCAATGTTAAAGAGGCTTAGATTTTCCTTTAACAGGAAATCTAGGATAATGATATGCTCTTCATAGTATGATTTCTGTCCATGGTTGCATGGGAAAATGAACTTCCCTTTGCAAACCAGAAACCTATGTCTAATTATCTGGGAATAAAAGCCATTATTATTTTTTTAAAAAAACTTATTATGAACTATAGAAGTTCAGTTTCCTACAGGTTTTTCTTTGTGTGTGTGTGTGTGTATTTGTAAATGAGAAACTAGTTACAAATGTGATGCCTTATTTTACAGGAAATGATAGATTGCTGTGGCCTAGAGGTGGAGCTGTTGCCTCACAATCAGGAGGTTGTGAGTTCGATCCTCGGTAGAGGCAGATGTAAGAGTCTCCTGCTTGGGCAGGGGGTTGGACTAGATGACCTGCAAGGTCCCTTCCAACTCTGTTAATCTGAATCAGCAGTAATTTAATATTAATTGATCTGTTTACTGTGGCCTTGTTGTTTTGGGAAATGTGGACATTGGGCAATGAATGCATACACAGAAACTTAGAACTGGAAAGGGGTTATTCAGTTCTTTACAGGAATCTCTATTAAAGCATTCCAAGCAGATGAGTATCTAATCTCTGCCTACCCAAATTAAGAGAAGAAGAGTCCACTAAAATGCTGAGTTACAGTTTCACAATCACAATCAAACAATTTTAAGGAAGGTTTTTTCTAGCATTCAGTTTAAATATGCTTCGATTCATTATTTTGTGCCTTGCATTCTGGAACAGGGAGAGAAAATTCTGAACTTCACGACAGCCTTAAAAATATTTGAAGTGTTAGGCCTGTGATGGTGAACCTATGGCATGTGTGCCACAAGTGGCACATGGAGCCATATCTGCAGGCACGTGAGCCGTTGCCCTAGCTCAGCTCCAGCGCACATGCGCATGCTGGCCAGCTGAATTTTAGCTGGGCCCGCCCATGCTGCCCCTTCCCTCCCAGGAGTCTCCACGCGGCCTGTTTTGGATGCCAGGTAAGTACAGGACTCGTGTGAGAGGGCGTTTTCAGCCTCCTGAAGGCCTCCAGGGGCAGGGAAGGCCATTTTCACCCTTCCCAGGCTCCAAGAAAGCCTCTGGAGCCTGGGGAGGGTGAAAAACGGGCCTACTGGGCCTATAAGAAGTCTGGAAACAGGTCATTTCCGGCCTCCAGAGGCTTCAGGGAGGCCTGCTAGGCCCAAAATGGGGCACGGGGGGGGTCATGCACGTATGCGTGGGGGAGCATGGGGGTCAGGCACACATGCACAGGGGGACGTGGGGGGCATTTAATTATGGTTGTGGGCACGCACACACTTTCGACACCCAAGGGAAAAAAGGTTCGCCATCACTGTGTTAGGGCAACTAAAAAAGCTCTTCTTCATTATCTCTAAATGGATAGGTCATGTAGGTCATGTTCAAGAAAACCAAGGTAATAAATCAGCATGCACATCCAGATTTCTAGGATAAGGAAGTAACCATTCAGCATAAAACACTGTACAGGAAATAAAATGTTATTTCATGCCCCCAAAATAGAAAATATATACAAGTTTGCACAAGCAAACTTTACCCTATGAAAAATGGACATGTTATGCTATGCATGTTTATCAGTACTTTAATGGTCCCAGTAGTGGCATCTCCTTCTGTGATACAGATCCAAAAAAGTATTACTGAATAAGCTTTATCCTTTACCTGTTGCTTGTCCACTCAGTAGTCATAGAATAAATATCACACAACAACAACAACAAAAGATCATAACCACCTATTTCAGTTTTGGTTTTTCCAGGTTTTTTGGAAGTATGTCAAGGTTAAAAGTATCAACCCTTCAACATTTCTTCTTCATAGGACTTACAGCAATTTCTAGCCCATTTTCCTTCTATCAACATATTCCATTATTTTAATATCTTTTTAAAAACATTGTGTTAAGTGGATTGGCTACTTTTGGTATTTTGGAAATTATGATTTGGTGGTTGTACCTAAATTTTGTTTTGCATGTTTACAGCCAAATGCTGACCCACAAACAATTGCTATGAAATGAAATACTATTCAAAGATTCTTTTGCAAATACTATTGTTGTCCTATTTTTTATCCTATGTCTATGCAATTGAATTCTGTTTCTTAAGAGAATAACTGTACATTTGGCTTTCTTAAACTGTATTCTGTTACTTTCAACCCATTTGTCTAACTGATTGTTTTGAAATTATGTCCGATTTCTGGAGTAATAGCTATTTCATCTAGCGGTGTGTCTTCTCTAAATTTAATAAATTTCCTGATTCTTATCATACAAGTCAATAATAAAAGACCAAACATATATTCACACACTCAAGTATATCACACAAACAAATTTGTTATGGAAAATATGAATGTAGGATTAATTTAAGTGAGATCTGACAATCTAAGCTGACTAAAAATAAAAGAATGATATGGGGTAAAATTATATCAATTTAAATTATAAATTGACATTGATGAGTGTCAGACTGGGAAGGGGTAAATATCTCCTTTCCAGGTAAATATAATATTGCTTTGCAGTGTGACATACTTTTTAATAGAAAAGCATTATACCATTCTAAAGTAAAATCACTGGATTATTTTCACGTTAATATGGAACAGAAGTTGCTTTTAATCCTAAGGAATTGCAAAGCAGCTAATAATCAGAATCAAGTGCAATGTTACAAACACTGCACATAATAAGCAGATCCAAAGTTACAGATTGAAAATTATTTATAAAACCATTTATTAATATTTGACTGAAATAATTTTGATCTGGCCCTTAAAATTCATTAACCATCTTAATAAAGGTTTCCCATAACTGGGATGCTTCAGCAGAAAAGATGTGAAACCCAGTTACAGCCATGTCACTTCTGAAGGATTAGGCAAACTTAAAACTTAAACTCACACAAGCGCTTTATGAATGTATTTTGCTATTTAAATATGAATTTGCTAAACATTTTAGAGTACAGCTACTGAATTAATAATGAAGCTAAAGATCTGTGGAAAAAATGAACAAAAAACGGTTCCTTCCCAAATAATTTAAAAAGCCTCTTAAAGTTAAGATTCTGGGTCATTAATTAGATAGGCAGGAGTTACGCTTCTATGACTTTAACCTCAGGTGCGCAATTATATTTCTCAGCATTAAAGCTTTTGCATTCACCAAAATAATAATGTTATGCAGACACAATCTAAACCTGTAATTTCAGCACTTTGCTTCTGTACACGTCCATTATAATAAGACCTGGCAGTGAAGCATGCATGATCCTGCATTTAATTGCCACAGCAGCACTTTTATTTAAACAAGCATTGTTAACAATGTGCCACAATCAAATAGCTATGGCAAAACATGTTAAGGTTTATATTTCTGAAAAACTATGTTAAAAGCACAACATGGCATGTAATCAATAGATTCAGAATTTGGTTTTATATCTGAAAGCCGACATTAGGAGCCGAGGTGGCGCAGTGGGTAGAGTGCAGTACTGCAGGCCACTTTAGCTTACTGTGATCAGCAGTTCAGCGGTTCAAATCTCACCGGCTCAGGGTTGACTCAGCCTTCCATCCTTCCGAGGTAGGTAAAATGAGGACCCAGATTGTTGGGGACAATATAAATATACATTGCTTACTGGTGTAAACCGCTTAGAGAGTGCTTGCACTGTGAGGCAGTATATAAATCTCACAAATAAATACATAAATAAATAAATTAGGATACAATTCTGTCTTTCAGTTCAAATAATTGTGCCGAAGACACTAGAATTAAATTCAAAATAGTTATGCTTCTGCATATTAGTACCTGTCAAATATTAGAAGTGGGGTGTTTGTCTTTTGGGCAGCAGAAAAGACTACAGGCTCTGAATTCTTTTGAGCAGTGCTCAAAAACTAGACATGATCCACTTGAAGAGCTCTCCTCCTTTTCTATTTTCACAGACAGTTCCATGACTGTCACCTGCCTGATGCTGAATCTCTGAACTTGGTGAAAATGAAAGTATGATAATTACATTGTTTGGACAAATCCACAGATGTTATGGTTGATCTTCCAGTACACTGAACAGAGATAGATTGGATAATCCTTGGGGTATTTCCAACTTCTCAATTTTATTATTCTATCATCTTCATCTACACGATTCCATTGCAATTGTGTGGTTCCATATTACAGTATGGTTATTTCATTTTGGTTTTATCTTAATTTAATATATTATCTCCTATATTGTATTATGACGAGAAGCGGACCCTGCACTTGCGGGAATATGCTAGGAAGAAGAAGAAGATCTCCTATATTGTATTGTCCATCTTGTATATGGACAATGCAATATAGTATTGCATATCAGTAATTGCATGACCTCTTGTAATGTCATACGCTAAATAAAATAAAATAAAATAAATAATCTACACAATCAAAATTCCTGCTGTTAGTTATTATTTTAAAACAGATATAGACCATACTTGGAAAGGACAACAAGGCAATGGCAAGAAGCACAAATGTGAATTGTCATGCTCCAGCATATAACTTTTATATACAGTATACTGTTGTTGCTCTCTAGCTTCATCTAGTGGCCAGAGGGAGAAATATCAATTATATTGTTTTGAAGCTGATCCAACCCTTTGCCCATCAGCCTGCACTCTCAAAACAAGTGCACACTGGGAAGCCAGACTCCATTTTCCTTTAGCATTTGGATGAGACAGAAGCACAAAGAAGAATCCATCTTAATCTGTGGCACATGTTCATCCAAGGACAAACCCACACCCCACACACAAAGCATCGCTAGTGAGATTTAGATTGCTTGCATTTATTAATTGTTATGTTCAGCAGTAACTCAATACTGCCTATCTTGTATTTTGTTCTCATTGTATGCATTCCTATTTTCACCATTTTCACCATATCCTGTTCTTTCAATAAAGCATCCAGATATACACACAGGGTCTGTTTTATTGGGGGATAGGTAGGTTTAGCTGCATGTCGAGCTGCACACAGACTAACGGGTAATGAGGACAGAACTGTGAATATTTCTGGAACAGGCAATACTATAGTGTACTGCAGCTACCTAGTTTAGCTACTTATTAAAAGCAGGATATAAATATTGGAAATGGCATGGAATAAAATCAATGTAATTAACACAATAAAATAAACTTATATGTTCCAAATTAATATCAGAGGAAGATGTAGCATGGAAATATTAACAGTTAATATTGTAGCATATTGTAAAGGTCAGTAATTTACTCCTCCTGTGAAATCAGCATAGTATTCTTTCACATGCTGACATGATCATTATTTCTGAGTCACTGAATAGCAGTCTTCTTATAAAAATAAAAGGTGAGCCTCTGGGAGAGAATACATTCTAAGTAACAATTCACGCCAAAAACATTTGGCAAAAACAGCACCTCAGTGCCTTGAGATTAACATTTTAATTTTATTCTCACACTGCATTACTTGTTACTAGAAAGAAAAAAAGCAACTTCATAGATTAAACAGGTAAATTGCAGCACTAAATATCTTATACCTCAGAGCAGTGTATTTTAAGTTTATATGCTGTAAGTATTCTTGAGGGGAAAAAGAAATTTTGACCTTCACATTGCCCTTATATTTAGATTAAGTTTCTATTCAGATGAGTTGCAAAACAATAGGTTACAAGGTTGCATGAAATATTTTTACTTGACATGATTAGTCTGCTTAAAACTTTGTCTCAGTTTTAAGTTTGTTTAAACTTTTAGTTGCTACACAAAACAGCTTAAAAAACTAGGATCATTACAATGTACTCAATAAAATGTGCAATGCAACAAAAGATGAAGCAGAGAATTTACTGTTAGTCCTATTCCTACCACTAATGTTCTGTGAATGGGAACTTTATTCACACTCGCTAATTTGTGATCTTAGTACTCCCCCAAAATAAAGACAATGCAAAAGATGGATATACACTAATATGTCTTTCTATCAGAGAGAGAGATTTCCTGAACCTGGTAGAGGAGTCAAATGGGGAATTAGTGGGAATCCCTACATGGGCATAAGATAGCTGAACTGCATGGGTGGATCTGATTGTTCATGCCTGATGTTTTCCTTTGTTTTATGCTCTGCATTTTTCTAATTGCACAAATGATGGAAAAGCAACCAAAGGATAGATATGCATCAGTTAAGGGTTTCCTATCTTCATTGGAAATGTCTAAGTATATTTATCACCAACAAAAAAGATAGGTATCAATAAAGGTACAGTTAAAAAGACCCCTCCCATCCTTGTATAAACCAATGGAGTATGCCCAGTGTTTGAATTAAAAATACAGACATAAAATTAATGGAATAGAAAGAATCTTTGCAAATAAAATGAATTGTATTTATATTAAGCCTCACACTGCTAATGTGATTCTTCTTGTAGTGTTAGTCAGTGGCAAAGTTCAAATTAAGATTGAGTTCTCTCTATCTTAAGACATGGCTTTTCCTGCAGGCTTTTCCTGCAGGCGGGGGGTAGAGCTTAATCCACTCGAGCTCACCCCCCAAGTATGTATGGTTGTTGAATGGATGTTGTTGTTTTTATATTGTGCTTTTAAATTTTGTACTTGTTTTTAATTAATATTTAATTGGTTATTCTTGTATTTTTTCTCTGTTGTACGCCGCCCTCCGGGAGTTGGGCGGCATATAAGAATACCAAAATAAATATATAAATAAATAAATCTCCATCATATTTAACCTCTACATTATTTATACATTCTTTCTAAGGTAGAATTAAAAAGGAAAACAAATCTTGCTTTCTAATTCTGAGTTAAACAAATAAAACAAAAAGAGAAAGAAATGTAGGGTATTTGCACTTTACGTGTGTTGTCCTGATACATACTTCTTAGAATTAAGCAATGGTTCACATTATATTGTTCCCTTTTGGGATAAGGAATGTTGTTCAGAGAACAGAAAAAGAGTACACCTAAGAGTAATGAAAACATATTTATTATTTAAGAATACTAAAGGTTTTTCAATCCCGTTTTTCTAATTTAAATTCTTTATTCTTTCTTTCTTTTCTTTTTCTTTCTTTATTCTTTATTCTTTATTGGCCAAGTGTGATTCGACACACAAGAAATTTGTCTTTGGTGCCTATGCTCTCAGTGTACATAAAGAAAAATAAAATACATTCATCAAGAATCATAAGATACAACACTTAGTGATAATTAGTGATAGGTTACTAATAAGTAATCAAATCATGCTAGGAAACAAATAAAACAATATAAATTGTAAAGATACAAGCAACATGGTTATAGTTATAAGTGGGAAGAGATAGGTACTAGGAAGAATGAGAAGAATAATAGTAATACAGTCTTAGTAAATAATTTGACAGTGTTGTGGGAATTAGTTGTTTAGCAGAGTGATGGTATTTGGGAAAAAACTGTCCTTGTGTCTAGTTGTTCTGGTGTGCAGTACTCTATAGCATTGTTTTGAGGGTAGAAGTTGAAACAATTAATGTCCAGGATGTGTCTGTAGATATTTTCACAGCCCTCTTTTTGACTCGTGCAGTATACAGGTCCTCAATGGAAGGCATGTTGGTAGCAATTGTTTTTTCTGCAATTCTAATCATCCATTGAAGTCTGTGTCTGTCTTGTTTGGTTGCAGAGCCAAACCAGACAGTTTTAGAGGTGCAGATGACAGATTCAATAATTCCTCTGTTCTACGTTTCTTTTCTGAGCTTTCTGAGTTGGCACAGAAAGAACATTCTTTGTTGTGCTTTTTTAATGATGTTTTTGATGTTAGGTGTCCATTTTAAGTCTTGAGATATGATAGAACCTAGAAACTTGAAGGTCTGTACTGTTGATACTGTGTTGTCTAATATTGTAAGAGGTGGTAGTATAGGAGGGTTTCTCCTAAAATCTACCACCATTTATACGGTTTTGAGTGTATTTAGTTCAAGATTGTTCTGGTTGCACCACAAGGCTAGTTGGTCAACCTCCCATCTGTATGCAGATTCATCATTGTCTCGAATGAGACCAATCACTGTTGTATCATCTGCAAACTTCAGTAATTTAACAGAGGGAACTTTTGAGATGCAGTCATTGGTGTATAGAGAGAAGTGGAGAGAGCACACAGCCCTGGGGGACTCCTGTGCTAATTGTACAGGTATCTCATGTGATTTTGCCTAGCTTCACCTGCTTTGTTGGGAAACTTATGATCCCTTTACAAGTGTGGTCAGGTACAGCTACCTGATTTAGTTTAGTTAGAAGAATATCTGGAATGTGGTATTGAATGCTGAGCTGAAGTCTACAAAGCGGTGCCTTGCATAGGTCTTTGGAGATTAAAGATGTTGTAGGATGTAGTGCAGAGTCATATTAACAGCATCATCTGTCAACCTATTTGCTTGGTAGGCAAATTGCAAGGTCCTTGATGGTTTTCAGGTGGGCCAGCACTAGCCTTTCAAAGGTCTTCATAACTACAGATGTTAGAGCAACCAGTCTGAGGTCATTCAGTTCCTTGATGGAGGGTTTCTTTGGCACTGGGATGATAGTAGAGCATTTGAAGCAAGAAGGAACATAGCACATCTCTAGTGATATATTAAAGATGGAGGTAAAGATGGGGGCCAGTTGGTCAACACAAGCTTTTAAGCAAAAAGAAGTTATTTTGTCTGGGCCTGGTGCTTTTCTTGGTTTTTATCTGTGAAATAGACCTTGCACCTCATTCTCTATAATCACCAGAGGTAGTGGGCCCAATGGGTTGGGGTAGGTTGTAGGATGCTTAGCTGTTGTTGGTGTGTCTGAGATGGGGATTGTGGAGAGGCTGAATTCCTTGTTGAATGTCCTGCTGAAAGTAAAAGAAAAGGAGGCAGCATCTGTTCTATTTTTCAATGTTAAAGTGTGTGTGTGTGTGTATGTGTGTGTGTGTGTGCGTGTGTGTGTGTAAGTGTAAATATTGTGGCAACAGCAATGCCAAATAGGTAAAGAATAATGCATGTATATGTATTTGTAGCTATCTTTTAAGTTCAAAAGTTCACAGGAATAGTGAACTATAGCCAGAAGTGTAAAAATATATCTCTAAATGTTAATATTTTATCTAGATCTATCATTGCCTTACACCCTCACATGAGACATCACACTCATAACAAAGATTCACGCTGTCAAGACCAGCGATTTTCGCAACTGTAAATGTGGTTGTAAAAGTGGCACCATCAGAAAAACTGAAGAGAAAAAAAGTTTTGGTGCCTTTAAATTCTGATGCTGGAGAAAATTGCTGAGAATTCTCTGGACATAAAAAAACTAAATCATTACATATTAAATGAAGTGAAAAAATACTGCTCTATAGAAGCACTAAGAAGTAACATAAAGCTTTTTTTTTTTGGTACAGATAATACTAAAGGCAAATATCAGTGGGGAAGAGCCCTGAAAGTTGGAAAACTGAAGAGAATTGAAAATGAATTAAAAACAACAACAAAGTGCCTAGATACTCACTGAGGACATAAGCATGAATGTGCATAAATTCAAAGAACAGGTTATTTACAGATTGTCAGAACTGATGTCCATTAAATCATAAAGCATCAGACGCATCAGAAAGGCCAAAAGACCTGCTGTATTCTTATGTTGATCAAGAACGTTACTTGCAAAGTGCTTTGTGCTGCAGAGTTGCCTTGATTCACCTTATCAAGACATGAAGACAATGTAATTCACTTTGTTGATAAATAAATTAAAAACAAACAAGCGGTGCCTGCACAAAAGCCTTGTCTAGTTAATGGAATTGCAGCAAAAGACATTGAAGCAATGCAAAATTAAGCAATGTGTTCTTCACTCGTACACTCCTCCTTTTTTATGGCTTGTGGTATTAAAGCAAAACTACCCCTTTAAGGCTTTGCACAACATTAGTGTTTATTTTATTTGGTTCTTTGTGAGACTTTCACATTTTCCTCATTTTATAATCAATACATACAACATCAAGGGTGAAAAGGAATAAGAAATGTTTCCAAAAAGGTAGTTTCTGGGGCAACTGGAAAAGATAAAAATGGTACAGTGACTTTTCTTTCTGCCCTCAAATATTTATTTATTTATTTTGTGAGATTTATATACTGCCTCACAGTGCAAGCACTCTCTAAGCGGTTTACACCAGTAAGCAATGTATATTTACATTGCCCCCAACAATCTGGGTCCTCATTTTACCTACCTTGGAAGGATAGAAGGCTGAGTCAACCTTGAGCCGGTGAGATTTGAACCGCTGACCTGCGGATCACAGTCAGCTAAAGTGAAATAAGGTAAATGTATTTCTATTACATATATACAGATTCAAAGACTCTGTGCCTCTCTTAAATTTGGCAGTTTTTACTAGAAATTTTATGTGTTCAAATGTCACTAAATTATAATTTGAAAAATTGCAAACATTTTTTTTTGAAATATGTGTACACTTCTTTTAAGACTTCAAATAATTAAACAAAAACTCACACAGTTTTCCATCTGGAATTTGGCAGTTCTGTTCTGATGGTATGGTGGTTAAAGGAACTGGACTTGAAATCATGAGACTATGAATTCTAATCTTGTCTTAGGCATGACTCCAGCAGGGTGACCTTCTCTCAGTCCTAGGAAAGAGGCAATGGCAAACCAATTCTTCAAAATATGATGCCAATTGTTTGGATTTCTCCAGATACTCGCCACAATTTCAAGGTACCAAAATAAATAACCTTTCTGTTAAAACAAATTGTTCTACTTTCTTCTTTTAAAATTGTTTTCTTTATTACATTCTAAAGAATGACAAATCCATTTTGGACTTTTTATATTAAATCATGCTTGATGAGACAGATAACAACTTGCTAAAAGAGTCGGAACAACTCTCTTTCTCCCTCTCTCTCTTGATTGAAAGATTATAGCAATTTTAAATAAAAATATAGTCTATTACGACGTAAAATATCACTCTCTGAAACTATTTTAATTTATAATAATAAATCCAATGCATATGAACATCAGCTAAAGAAGTGGCAACTGTGATTTCACATTTTTGTATATATAATTTAAAGTTACCGTATATTATTATTTATATCATACATTTAATAGAATGTATTATATAAAATCATGATCAAAATGATCATAATCTTATCATCTTAATCCTTATTCTAAGCAAAATTAAAATAAATGGTGGCTCTACTGTTTTGTTTGCAAAAAGTGCCGACTTGATCAGATGAAGGAAGCAATATGGGTTCTGGTATAAAGTACCTTGAGGTGCAAAAGAAAGGCAAAGAACAAATTTCCCAATTTGTTTTTTGGTAAATTGCATTTTGAAATAGATGCCTCAGGTATTGTAGTAGTCATTTTATAACTAGGTAAGGTTTCCTTTTAATAAATCACTTAGTTGATTTGAATAGCCATGAGATATTCTCAGAATATGTCACTGTCCCTTCCCAAATAATTTGTAGAGCTCTGCCTTAGGCCTCTTTTTGTTTTTACACTGCAATTATATCCTGAAACTGCTTTGGTCTAATATGGGCTTTGTTTCACATATATCATGTTTCCCCGAAAATACGACCTACTCAGGGGCAGGTTGCTCACTTACCTCGCTGCCGGAGCCATGCGCGCGCATCTCCATGGTTTGGGGGGGCATGCTCGCTACGTGCGCACGCCCCCTCGCATGATTTTGCTTCTGCACATGTGCAGAAGCAAAATCACGCCAAAATCACCCCAAAAAATGGCAATGCGCCAGGTGGACCGGCAAAGAGGGCTCCGGAGCGGTTGCGCAATCTGCCACTCCCTACCGGAGCTGCACACCGGGCAGCTCTGGCAGGAACCCACCTCTGAACCTACTCAGAAAGTAAGTCCAAGCTTGATTTTTACATATGCACCCAATATAAGGCCTACCCTCCCAAAATAAGCTCTAATGAAGACCCTGCCCACTCCAGGGTGCACGGGTAAAAATTAAGCTAGGGTACGGATGGAGCTGCCCTACCACTTACCTTCGGATAGTTGCAGCCCAGCCTTGCACTCCTTGGCCCATTTCTTCTGCAGCCGGCAAGGCTTTTCTGAAGGCCTCTGTAGCCAATAATAGAGCTTCAGATCAATCCGGAGCTCTGTTATCGGCTACAGAGGTATTTCCTAAAGGCCTTTCCTGAAGGCCTCTATAGCCTCTAACAGAGATCCGGATTGATCCGGAACTCTGTTATCGGCTTCAGAAGCCTTCAAGAAAGCCTTGCTGGCTGTAGAAGAAATGGGCCTAGGTGTGTGAGGCCGGGCTGCACCTATCCCAAGCTGAAAAAGTTCCTGAAGGCCTCTGACAGTGAAAAGGACGCTAAGGCGACACGTGCAAGTGAGGTGAGTCAGTGGACGACATCCCCCCCCAAATAAGACCTGGTGCCTTTTTTGGTGGCAAAAAATAATATAAGACATGGTCTTATTTTCAGAGAAACATGGTACCAATAATGTATTGATCTTTGAAAAAAGGATCAAACTGATACTACGCATCAGGTTGTACTTGAGCAAACAAAAGCACAATTATTGAATCATTGATGTGAATTCTCATGAGACACTGCTGTCTAACTGCAATTGGCCTGATAAACAGGAAATGATAACATGTAAATTTGATGTAACTATATCCTGTGCCATCTGTCAATGGAACGATCCCTAAGAAATGAAATAATTGCATCTATTTAAAAAATCAGAACGTTAAATATTACAACTTAAAACCTCTGTGAGCCCACAGATGGAGGTAACACTGTCACTATTTCGAACTGCCACTGGAAACAGATGGGGTTCAATAATCAGGCTGGACAAGTAATGTCTATAAATGCATTTTGCCTAACCAGCAGTGGCAGGTCTCTTGCTTCATAGTGATAAATATGCAGGCTGTGTCTTGCATCTCATTTTCAAATTTGACAGGATAACATAATATTTTAATGAATGGAGACATTTTTAAGCATGTAGCTGGATGCCAATAACATTTGGTAATCCTCCCCATCTATCTTATTTCATTCCATTTACAGTTAATGCAACAACGTTAGGTTAAAAATGATAAAAACTTTATACATTACTATAGAAATATAGTAAAAGATGTTACGTTATATAAATGATAATATTGCAATATCCTGTCAGGGCATGTAGATTTAATAGCTGTAAGCTGATGAGAGGTTATAAGCAGAGGCAACCGGAAGCAGGGTTACTGCCACTTTAAGAAGCTGGGTAAAAAAGCTGCCTATATAAGGGAAGCCATTAGAGGTTGTTTCCCTTCTCCTCATGTTCTCTCTCATCAGGTATCTCTTTGCTCTTCTCCATGTATCAGTAGCTGTATGATAAGGTATTTAACCACGCATAAGTTTGTATATATTTAGCTGTATATAAACCACTATTAATTATCTAAAGGTTCTGTGTGCTGTGTGTTGTGTTTTGTTCCTGGGTTTATCCCATAATGCTAGTCACGCTGCAAAACTCTGACATATCATTTACTCACTAAACAGGAAGAGAAGGAATAATAGAACACAGTGTAACTAATATTCAATCTGATTGCCTGTGGAGATTCTCAATCATCCAGGTCATGGTTTTCCCAAAGGTGATTTTTCAAAATGAAGCGAAATGTTTTCAAGAAAAAACTACCATATTTTTCGGAGTATAAGATGTACCTTTTTCCTCCCTAAAAGAGGCTGAAAATTTGGGTGTGTCTTATACTCCGAATGTAGCTTTTCTGAAGCTTTTTTCCAGCCCTAAGGAGGTGCTAACGATCTTCCCGGCTTCCTACTCCATCTTTGCAGGCTTCTTTTCATTCCTACTCCCTCTCAAAAAGGTTTTTTCAATCCTAACGAGGTGCTAACGATCTTACTGGCTTGCAGCCTTTTTTTATTGAAGTAGTCTTTTACCAGCCCTAAGTCTTTGCAGGCTTGTTTTCATTCCTACTCCTTCTGAAAAAGGTTTTTTCAGCCCTAACCAGGGGATAAAATAATGTGCTAAGGATGCTAGCCAGATGAATGCCTGTAAGTAGATTTTTTCCCCCTATTTTCCTCCCCCAAAACTAAGGTGTGTCTTATACTCCGGTGTGTCTTATACTCCGAAAAATACAATAAGTCCAGGTTGTATTTAAAAAAAACACCTTTGGGACTTTCAATCAAATTGGAATTAGCATTAAACAATCTCCTGGAAGGGAAAGGGGATAATCACAAAGTAGGAATGTTTTAGTGTAGCCCATATTATAATCAAATTACTTTCTTAAAACTTAAAAGAGAGACAAAAAATAAGGAACGTAGGACATGTCTTTCATGGCTACAGAGCTGTCATTGGGTATGGACAAAAAATGGTTGTAAACTCTCTCTCTCTCTCTCTCTCTCTCTCTCTCTCTCTCTCTCTCTCTCTCTCTCTCTCTCTCTCTCTGTGTGTGTGTGTGTGTGTGTGTGTGTGTGTGTGTGTGTGTGTTTGTGTGTGTGTATGTGTTGGATAAAATAGAAACTAGAAAACTAATCAGACTGACATAAAATTAATATTTAATTCAGGACACATTATTTATTAAGAGGACACAAACTTTTCAAGTTGAAAATGCCAACAACACAAAGAAGCATAACCTGATTCAAGTAATCCTTTGAGGCATTTTCCCAAGATTTAGCATCATGTAAGGTAAGATGGTCAGTAAAGTAAACATATTGCTTAGTATATCCCACTAATATAAGCTATTCATTAGTGAAGTTAATCTGGGGTCAATTCTGATATAAGTTTATGGACTGTTATAATAATTTTAAAAGTGTTTTTATCTTGTTTTTATTTACTGCTGCATTTTAAATCTGATATTGTGCATCTGTGTCTCTCTCTGTGTGCACAGAGACACTTCAGATACTAAAGTCTACTAGATGCACTTCTGAAAGAAACAAGCTAGTATGAAGCAACATTTAAAAATTGTTGCATAATTTAAATGAAGTTATTGTTCCTCCTTATACATTTTAAATAGTGTAAATAACATTACCTAGATTGTTCATTTACCTGCATACCTTTTAACTGAACAAACAAGATAAAAATAACCTAAAACAAACATATACACACACATGAACAAAGTTAAATGTAAAATTAAACCAAGAATACAAAGAAAAGTATACAGAAAAATGTCTTTGGAGATTCTCAGTCGTCCAGCTCATGGTTGTCCCAAAAGTGCTTTTTCAAGAGGCAACTGGACTTTCTGGTTTTTCTTTGAAGACGTTTCACTTCTTATCCAAGAAGCTTCTTCATCTCTGACTGGATGGGGGAATAGAAGGATTTATACTCCTTGCAGACAGCTGGTCATTTGCATTATTTAGCGAATCATTAAAGCCACCTGGAGATTTATCTGTGTCTTCAGGGTCACCTGAGTAGTGCAAATGGATTTGGAGCCTTCTTGGTATTAAAGGACTATGTTGTAGACTGGAGATAGATGATGTTGTAGCCTTCTCCCTCTGTTAAGAAACAGCTGTTCAATTTTAATATATATTGCCTCTTTGACCCATCTTTCAAACCTCTCTGTCAAAAATGTGGACTTTCCTGTCTTCAAAAGAGTGGCCTTTGTCTTTTAAATGCAGGTGGACTGCTGAATCTAGTCCTGATGGGTTTGTTCTCCTATGTTGTGCCATGTGTTTATGAAGTGGCTGTTTTGTTTCCCCAATGTACAGATCTGCACATGGCTCACTGCATTGTACTGCATATACCACATTGCTCAGTTTGTGTCTGGGTATTTTATCTTTGGTGTGGACAAGCTTATGCCTTAGTGTATTCTTGGGTTTGAAGTGTGCACATATGCTGTATTGGCTGAAGATTATCCTGAACTTTTCTGATATTCCTGCAATGTATGGAATGACAATGGAAGATCAAGTGCAGAGCATGCAAAAAATGGAAGATGCTACATCTGGTAATGTCACAAAGGGAGGAGAGCCAACAATGTAAAATTGTCATGAGTGATTCTTGGGAAGAGTGTAAGCAGAAATAAACTAAAAAGCAAGGAGAAAATTTTCAAGCAGTTTGTATAGAAACTGAAAAAAAGAAGGTATACATAGGTGCTATTATCCCACCAAACCAGTCAGAAAGTTTATGTTTTTTAACCTTCTGCATATTTATTTATTTATTTATTTATTTGGCAGTTTTTCTATGCTGCCCTACTCCCTCAGGATTCAGGACTATGATATGTGGAATCAAGTACATTACAGTTTTTTTCTTCCATTTAATAACGTCCAATTTTTGGAGACTGCATGGATAAGTGTCTGCAGTTTTCTTGCCAGGGTTTTTCAGGAATGGTTTGCCATCACCTCCTTCCTACAACTGAGAAAAAGTGACTGGCTTTCTGTCTAAGATTGGACTAGAACTCAGGGTCCCTGAGTTCTAATCTAATGCCTTAACCACAGCCCCAAACTGGCTCTAAATTCTAAATGGCCTGTTATTAAGATGTTTGTCAGAAAGATCAACTGCAGAATTTTTATTTTAGGGCTTTCAATAATTTTGTTCAACAGATTAATCAATAGATTCCAATGGTCAAGATATTTGAAGTTTGCAGGACATATAATATTCAGAAATGATGATAATGATAATGATAATGATAATGATAATGATAATAATAATAATAATAATAATAATAATAATAATAATAATAATAATAATAATAATAATAATAATAATAATAATAATAATAATAATAATAATAATAATAATAATAATAATAATAATAATAATAATAATAATAATAATAATAATAATAATAATAATTTGCCGTGGCTGGGCCTGGACAACTATCCTGTGTAGTTTCTATGGTTATGGGATTACCGTCTTTGGATCAGTAGTGATTTAACCACGGTGAACCAACCCAGGCACCTACCGTCAGTAATGATGAGAAGAAATCAACAACATTCCACATTGGGTCGGTTGTCGCCTGGGTCAACAAGGACTGCTTCAGATGCTATGGTTCCTGGACATATGTCGAAAAATGGGCTACAGGGCTCAGTTGTTAATGTCAGGGAACCAGGGCATGCAACTGCAAAGTGACTGAAACCAAAGCGCAAAACTTGGACAACCGAAGAAAATTGAGAAATCATCAAACATTACTACCAGGCAGAACCAACAGCCAGGGGATTTTAAAAAAGAATGATGCAACTGTGGAAGGAAAACACCCAGAAAGTGATGTAACTGAACAAAGATTGATGGATCAAAGACGCTTCATCATCCGTAATAAAGTTTTCACAGATGTGGAAATGGAACATCTAGAAATATTGGCTAAAAAGAAAACAACAAGTAATGATGAACAAGCTGAAGAAACTGCTCCAACACATGAACAAACTGACCAGCCAGTGGAAGAAACCAACATACAGGATGAAGATCCTCTTGTGCAACAACTCGAAAATGTGGAGCTAAGTGATCTAGCAAAAATGCTGAAAGAAAAGATTGAAAACCACATCAAAGAAAACATAGAAAGAAAAAGACTACCTACCATTCGCAAAGTGCATAGCAAACAAGTGAAAGATCTGTTAACTGCCGTGAACAACATTTTAACTTCCATCCCATCCAGCACACTATATGAAACCAACCAACTAATGTATAGCACAGCCGCTGTTATAACTGCAGAACTGGGTTATAAAATTCCAAAAAAGAAACCCACTGGAACACCAAAGTAAAAATTCTACCTGAAAATAAAATTAAAAAACTATGAGAGGATGTCAGCAATTTAAAGTATTTGAAAGAAGGAAAACTAAAGAACAAAAAGCTGAAAAATAATTTGCACAAAAAATACAACCTGGAAGAAAAAACAATAACAGAAATCATGGAAGAAATAAAACAACGTGTAATAGCAATAGCAAAGAAAATTGAAAGATATGAAGGACGAATAAAACAATATCGTGAAAATGTCCAGTTCAGAAGAAACCAACACCTCTTCTACCAATTCCTTCATGAAAATCAAGTCCAAACTATTGTTCACCCATGTAAAGAAAAAGCTTTGAACTTTTGGAAAGAACTGTGGGAAAATCCAGTGGAATACAACAAAACTGCTTTCTGGATCAAAGATATTCAACAACAAGCAACACAAAACAAAATGGAAAATATAATAACAACTGACATGGTTGCAAAACAAGCAAAGAAGGTCAAGAACTGGAGTGCACCTGGCCTGGACGAATTGCATGGATACTGGCTAAAACACCTGACCAGCCTCCATCATCGCATGGCCACTCAATTTGATAAAATGCTTCAAAATGCAACAAGCAAAGAATGGTTAACAGCTGGCCAAACATACTTGATAATAAAAGATCCAGAAAAGGGCACAGAACGTTCAAACTTACCTAGGACCAGGGGCGGGTTCCTAATTTTTTTACTACCACTCTGTGGGCGTGGCTTATTTTGTGGGTGTGCTTGCCAGCCATGTGACCGGGTAGGCATGGCTTCTCGGACTGTTGAAGGGAGAGGAACTGAGATAGGTCCTGCTGCCCATTCCCCCTCCCCTCAGCAGCTCGAGAAGCCTCAAACGTGCGAAAATGCCTAGGATCATCATCATGCATTCGTGGCTTCTCGGACTGCTGAAGGGAGGGGTATGGAGATAGCTCCTGCCGTCCGTTCTTTCAGCGTCTCTCGCGCTCCCTCAGCCATCCTCCCCTGCTTGGATTCACTGTGAGGTAGGAAGGCAGTGCATGAGCAGTGCCGGAAACTCGGCTTCTGGGCATGTGCAGAAGAAAATTTAAAAAAAATTAATTTTTTTTAAAAAAATGGCGGCACCTAGGCACCGACAACTGACCACACCGGTACTGTGACATCACCAGCAGGCTGCTACCGGTGCTATAGAGTGGACCGCACTGGTAGGAACCCACCACTGCCTAGGACGCTAGCAGTCAGTGGTATTTGTGACACTTTTTTAATGTTCAGTTGACTGAGTTTCATGTTTAATGAATAAAAAAGATAATAATAATAATGTAAAATAAAGAATTCGTTATGCCTTGTATAATACCATTGCAGTTATCCACATGCCAAAGATTCAAAACAAATCTTTTGAAAAAGAAGTGTTTTATATATATAATTTCAAGTTCTTGTTTCTTCTTTATATTAAAAAATATTTCCAAAGCATGCATTTATTTCTTTTCCCCTTCAGGGAAGTAATCATATTTTTATTTAGACCAGTTCCAAGATCCAAAGGTTTGTTTGGCATTAAAAAAAATCATGAATAATGTTTGGGAAGTGAAGCTACATGGCAGATTAGCTTCATTTTTATGGAACAATTTTAAAATATTAAAATATTATCCCCCCCAAGGATTAGCTAATAAGCTATGAGTGATTTAAGCATTTACTATATAAAAATTCAATCTTAAAGAATAAGGAGTTCTGCCTAAATAAGAACTCTAATTAAATATACATAATTTCACTCTCATTTTCTTTGGCTAATGCTTTACAAGTCTTATTATTACCTTAATCAGTGAATTGAAAATGAAGTAATAAAATGAAATTAGGATAAGTAAAAAAAAAGAACAAAACTTCTTAAAGAATTGTTCTTTTTTCAGAATGTCAAAATAAGATGATGGAAGATATCTTTATACAATTTATTTAAAAAACCAGAACAGTTGGAAGGCAAAATATGAATATCTGTTTTAATTACATGGTCATTTATTTTCTAGAGCAATAAATGATTAAAACATTCAAATTGTTCTATAGCACATAGAAACCATTATATAGAAACATTTCCATTATTTCTAAAAGCCAGGCTTTTCCATTCTATTATATATAAATAATCTGAAAAAGTAGTTGAAAATATTCATATTGACAAGATTTTCGAGGTCAAGGTTTGCATGTATATTATGTGATGATTATGCAAGGGGAGAAAAAATGGTTAAACTAAAACATTCAGGGATATTTGGCATTAAAGATTAAATTCTGAGTCCATTTCTGTGTGGCATATAGCGTTTGTATTTCATGTACAGATGGAGACTATTTGTTTCCTTGAATGATTCAGAAGTTATGATGGTATGCATGTACTGGCAAAGGTTTTGAGAGATTTTGCAAGGCTAAAGGTTCAGTTGGTGTTTCTCCTGATGCATCTGTTTGAGTGGGCAGTAGTTACTGTGCTATGGAAAAAATGGTTGTCTCAAACTGTTTTAAGTAAATCTTTTTAGATCACATTCTGCATAAGTATCCAACAATATATAAAGGTAGCCATATTATTTCCTACTATTAATATGGGGAGCAACGTGAGAACAAGATGAAAGTTACATTGCTCTGTCATTATTTATTATTTAGAAGATTATGAATTTAATCCTCCTAAATTGTCTAATAAATCTACCTGTGTTTTCCCAAATATAAGATCCCGTCTTATATTTTTTTTGTCACCAAAAAAGGTACCAGGTCTTATTTTCGGAGGGGATGTCATCCACTGACTCACCTCACTTGCGTCCGTTACCCCTAGCCTCCATTTTGCTGTCAGAGGCCTTCAGGAACTTCTTCAGCTTCAGCTTCGGATAGTTGCAGCCAGGCCTTGCATACCTTGGCCCATTTCTTCTGCAGCCAGCAAGGCTTTCCTGAAAGCCTCTTTAGACTACAGAGTCTTCAGCCAATAACAGAGCTCCGGATCGATCCAGAGGTCTGTTATAGGCTACAGAGGCCTTCAGGAAAGCCTTGCTGGCTGCAGAAGAAATGGGCCAAGGAGTGCGAGGCCTGGCTGCAACTATCCAAAGGTAAGTAGTAGGGCAGCTCTACCCCCCATCCCCACCCTAGCTTAATTTTTACCCGTGCACCCTGGAGTGGGAGAAATGTGGCTGCCAGGTTTCACTAGCATTGGACTAAAAGATTCAGCTGAAAGAGAACTGGAGTTGATAGAGTCAAAAGAAGTTTTGAAATCTAGCCCAGAAGCGGGAAGCTAAAAATAAAGCGACTAATAGTGTACAGAACTGTATGCAAAGACAATTATGGGAAGCATATTCTCTAAGAAAAATTTCCCAAGGATTAAACATTGGAATGTTTAAATATGTTCTGTACTTTTTACATACAATATACGTTAAGGAAGTTAATTTGTTACATAAGAATCTCTGTCTCTGAGCATGTTTCTTATGACACAGAAGATTTATTCCAACTGAATTTTACATTTTCTTTGTTTCCTTGATTAATTTGATGTATATTGCTGCTCAATTTGTAATAGCTACAGTTCTTTGAATGACTAGCATGAGTTAAAAGACTTAAGTCTAAAATGAATAACAGCATTAAAAGGTAAATGTATCATGGAGAATATAACATGGAAACTGAAGGAACAACTAATAAACACCAATTAACAAAACTTTACAGGATTAACTAACATTCTGACCCCCATGCCTGGTGAGGAAAAAAAAGATCTTTACAATTGATTTTAAATTGTATGGTGTTCCAAAGGGCAACCACAGAAAAGTCTCACTATCTGGATTCTGTTGGAATGCAACTTCCAAGAACTGGAGCATACCCATCTTATCAAATAAGATAGGGAAGGTAGAAATCAGGTGGAAAGAGGTGGTCCTCAAGCTTAATCCATGAAGGGCTTTATAGGTGACAACCTGCATCTTGAATTATAGTCTGAGCACATTGAGAATCAGTGCAGAGAAATTGTGAAATAAGGAAGTACTGATGTATACCCATAATTGCTCATGCCACCATTTTCTGGACCAGCTAAACTTCTAGGTATTCTCCAAAGGCTTGTCCATGTTCATTGCAACAATCCAGTTCATTGCTACAATCCAGTTAGGAGGTGACGAAAGCATGAATTCTGTGAAAAATGCTTCCTGATCCAATTGGCACAAAAACAGAAATTTTGCAGAAATGCTACTGGCCAGAGCTACCATCTGTTCTTCAATCAGGAGCCACAAGTGTAGAAGAACCTCCAAACTAGCCAGCAATTCTGTTTAGGTAATTCAATCTCATGCAGAACTAAAGTTAGAAAATCAATGTGTTCAAAGGATGTCAAACAAAAACAATTCAGTCCTTTTAGGGTTGAGCTGAAGACTATTTTTCCTCATCCTCCAGACACTGAAACAGAATCCCCACTGCTTAAGATGGAGATGTACAGTTGAGTATCATTAAAGTTTAATCTGTGTATTAGGAGTGTCTGAATGTGATGATACATAATATTGTCTATATATCTGTATACGTACGGGTTTCTTAATAGAAGAAGTTCTTGTTTGTTCATAATGAGAGGTTTTACACATATATGTATAAAACATATATCAGATGAGAGGAATAAATCATGCCTTACAGTACCTGCTGAGAGTTAGTATCAAATTTGTTTAAGCCGATTGGATAGAAACGAAAGAATCTGCTAAGAGATTCCCCTGGAGAAATATCTTCTTGAATTCATACCAGTGACTATTAAAACAGGATCTAGAACTGAAACCCCCACAGAGCAAACTGAGCAGTTTCAAATATAGGGGCACAATAGAATTAATGTTTTCTTTATTAAATTGGTTGTGCCTGCAAACATAACAGTGCCATTGTCAGTTGTTCCAGACAAATTAGCAGAGCTATATAACATCCCCGCTGATATGTAAGGTTGTTGTTATTGCTGCCCTTTCTGTTGTGGCTGTTGCTACTGTCTTCATTGAGAAGTCATAGTTGCTATGCTTTTGTTTTTGTTGCAATGTATAGTATTTATTATTTTGTTTCACTTTATTTTCCTATATAATTTTCTTCCTCATGAATTATATTGAGAGATTCACTGCAGGTTTCTTTACGTGATTTCAATTTCTGCTCTAATGTTCATTTTGCAATTTGTCACTTGTTTCAGATGTAGTAATATGTGGTCACTGCCCTTTTCGAAATGCTAAGTAAAAACTTAATTCTTACGGTAATTCACCAAGACCTTCACATAGTCTAGTTGCCATCATTACCCTTTTCAGTTCGAAAGCCAAGATTTAGTTATCACTCCATAGCTTTATCCAAAGCATTGTTTGAATTCCTCAAAAAAGAATTAGCCCTTAAACAAAATGAGAATATAATTATAAGCACTATTAACATATTACTCTATACCATTTCATTTTCTAAAGTTTTTTTCTATTTGTATTCATTGCTCATCATGAAGTATATTATGCATGCATTTTTTTTTCTTCCTGCTGCATTAGGATCAGGCAGTATATCTAGGCTATCTTAATAAACAATAGCAGTAAATAAGTAAACAATGAAGAAAGCAAACAGAATATTTCAGTACTGGATCTATTCCAAATCTTAGAATCAAATAATCTGATCTGCAAATAGCAAACAATTTCTTCTGTGTTCTAATGCAAACAAGAAAAAGTTGCATTTGAGTTACAGTGTATTAAAAAAATATCCAAATGACAGGATTTGCTGGATTGTGATTCTGTTCAATATTACCCTATTTTGGTAACAAATAATTACCAAATACAATTGTGCATAAACAAACAAAATCTGTGAATTTAACATTTTACCTCAATTAAAAATAATTGCATTATATGTTCATCTTGAACATTTTTATTTCAGAATCACAGAAAAATCAGCTAAAAGACTTCTATTTAAGTATTTCTTCTAGTTCTATTTCTCTGTGATAGGATGGATGGATGGATGGATGGATGGCTAGACAGAGAGAGAGAGAGAGAGAGAGAGAGAGAGA
The DNA here is from genome assembly GCA_023053685.1 of Diadophis punctatus similis. Lineage (NCBI taxonomy): Eukaryota > Metazoa > Chordata > Lepidosauria > Squamata > Dipsadidae > Diadophis > Diadophis punctatus. The sequence goes on from JALIGW010000006.1 coordinate 42,567,422, forward strand.
GAGAGAGAGAGAGAGAGAGAGAGAGAGAGAGAGAGAGAGAGAGAGAGAGAGAGAGAGAGAGAGAGAGAGAATGCAATGTACTGTATGTGTACATATGCATATGTGTGAATGGGTTTTGTGTTGATAACATCGATATTTTAGAGTATGTTGGAACACACCTCAAGGCTTTTTTCAAATGTTATCCATCAAATGTCTTCATAGACTCTTTCTACCATATTAAATCCCTTGTAATGATGAAAATTCTACTGATGTTTCATGATGATCAAAATAGAACATAGAATGCAGTAATACTACATTATAGTATACTATATTTTGTCCATGATAGAGAAGATAAATATTCATCTGTACATACATATCCTTAATATCCAAGTTAGACATTTAAGTACCATCAAATTCATTTAGGTAAAGTTTCCAAGAATATGTTTCTTAGATTAAAAGGAACTTCAGCCCCACTTCAAAATGGGGTAAAATTGTGTTTATCTTACCTCTGTTAATTCAGAGATAGTCTTTCATCTACACGTTTTTTTCTACAGATATAACAAGTGCCTCTAAATTAAACCTGCACTCAATAATATATCATTTCTACATAAAAAGACAACTCTGTTATACTTTAACCCTATATGACTGTTTGTCAGGTGTTGTTATTGCTCTCTTAGAGTGAATCATTCCAAAGTAGATTGCTTACACATTAGTCAAATACCTTTAAAGCCATCCCAACCAGTGCCCACCACCAATATTCATTGTTGCAATGAAGCCCAGAAATTGCTACATAAAAAGACAATTTTATACTGTCTGTTATACTTTAACCCTATATGACTGTTTGTCAGGTGTTGTTATTGCTCTCTTAGAGTGAATCATTCCAAAGTAGATTGCTTACACATTAGTCAAATACCTTTAAAGCCATCCCAACCAGTGCCCACCACCAATATTCATTGTTGCAATGAAGCCCAGAAATTGCTACATAAAAAGACAATTTTATACTGTCTGTTATACTTTAACCCTATATGACTGTTTGTCAGGTGTTGTTATTGCTCTGTTAGAGTGAATCATTCCAAAGTAGATTGCTTACAAATTAGTCAAATACCTTTAAATCCATCCCAACCAGTGCCCACCACCAATATTCATTGTTGCAATGAAGCCCAGAAATTGCTACCTATTTCAGATTAGATACACTGTCAGTTTAATTGCAAAAAAAAAAATGAATTCATATAGGAAAGAAATTATTTGAATGGGAAAAGTGTGCCAGTTAAAGTTTTTTCCATATTATACACTACTATCTACTATCATATTTAAATATAGCTATCCTTCTTATATACCACCAATCCTTGATATGGAATATATTATACAGTATATCCTCAATCATTTGGGGCTGCCCTTTACTTTTGCCCAGATCCTTTCCCCCTTTTACCTATTTTGAAAGACAAATGTCCTGAACTACTGTATGTACTTGAGAAATTAATGTTTTATGAAACCATGGGATCTAATTTTGGCTCTGTATAGTACTGTACAATATTCCCTTTATAGAGTAATACACATTGAGAATGAGAAATGATCTACAGGACGATGACATTTAGCTGCAGTCTCATGTAGTTCTGCAAATAAACTCAGTGGACATATTCCTGGGATTTATATTCCACATAAGATTGCATTTGCAGTCTAAAATATTATTACATATTAATATAATTCTTTTCATTTCATTACATTAAATATTTATCCTAACCATTATGCTTGCTGAAAATAAATAAAAACATTAAAACCTGTATTTATTGCAAATGTTTTACATCATTTCAGAAGCCAGTGTATAAACAGAATTAAAGCAAGAACACACAATATATAACAAAACACTACTTTACCAATTATAAAATATCAATATATCAAAAACTAAGTACAATTATAACTATAAAAACATGGTGCTCTATAACATTAGTAACAAATAACCATTCTATGCTCAACTATCTCGCTACATTTAGCTAAATAAAACAAAATCAGGTTTCCAGGAGGTGAATGCCTTTTAAGTGATCTTTGAAAACTCTTGCTAAACTAACAAGGTCTCTGTAGAGTGGAAGCAATAAATATATTCCCCTCCTTTTATATGAAGAAATCAGCGTATTGTATTAATATACATATATCTATTTATGCTTATTCATAATAATATTTATGTCAGACGATATATACGGTATGACTTTTAGTAGTGTAATATACTCCGTATTACAATAGTTCTATTTGTTTAAATAATTATATTTATTTTAAACTGATTTTATTTATACAATATTTTAGAAAAATTAATGAACTGATCTGTTATAATATAAAAAATAGAATATTGAATTTATAGAGGGAAATAATTTTGTATATGTGAGAAATATGCATTTATTTTTGTTAAATAAGACATGTAATAAGAGCCATAGCACAACCATTTTGAAAGCTATTTGTAATGGACAAATAATATTGTGTAACAAAATGTATTTTATGGATGTCAGCTCATTTTCACTGTCCTCAGATACAGGATATGTTTTTACCATTTTGTGGGAACAGAGAGAGAGGAAGGGATGATACGGAAATGTTTTTCTCTTTTGTTATGCAGGGAATGAGCTCATGAGAACGCACAGGTTCACACACAGAGAGAAGAAGTGTGGAGCTGTCAGGATGATGGATGATGTTCTGGGGTTTTTCCTATGTTGTAAATACTGTGTTAGGATGTTACATAATGGGAGGTTGGACGATATGATGTGAGGAGAATGGGAGGAGTAAGATGGAGTCATGTTCTGTATAAATCCATGTTTCTGGATAATGGCTGTGTCTCTATTTGTGTCAGGGATTCTGACCTTTAGAGGCCCTTTGATCAAAGAAATAAAGAATCTGTTTATATTGTTCATTAATCTGGATTCCTGCTTAATTATTTTTCTCACAATTCTCACAGTATATGATTCTGTGGAAAAATATACGTGATTCACTCAACATGACTAGTACAATAACTACCACCAAATTGAGTAAAAAACAAATATCAAATCCTACTCTAACAACTCAAGGGTCACCAATGCAGCAAAGATCTAACCATCGTTTCTTTAACTTGTTCTTCTGCCATTTTGTATTCTATTAAATATTGATAGATTTTCCTTATTACCCTTTCATCTTGCCCTAGCAAGATTTTATCTATCTCCATTAGTTCCTTTTTGATACCCGATTCTTTTTTATCTTTTAAATATCGTGATTTAATCTGCAGATATGCCCACCATTCCAATTCAATCTCTTCCTCTTGTAGCTCTTTTCTAGATTTTATATCCCCTTCTTCATTTAAAATATCTTTATACGTAGTTACTTTTCCTAAATTCATGAACTTTGGATGCACCAATGCCTCTAGTGATGAAAACCAGATCGGAATTTCCCTGTAAACCTGTTGTTTTACTTTTATCCATACTGCAAAAATAGCACGCCTGACGTGATGCCTTTGGAAGTACTGGTGAGCTTTATGGTTGTCCTCCCATAAAAATGCATGCCATCCCCCTTGCATATCATATCCTTCCAATGTTAATACCCTCTTATTTTTAAAATTTATCCATTCTTTTGCCCATATGAGCGTGGCACCTTGATAATATCTTTCCCAATCTGATAGTCTGAATCCTCCTCTTTCTTTCGCTTCTTGCAATAATTTTAACTTGATTCTGGGTCTTTTCCCTTGCCAGATAAATTTAGCTATCATTTTATTCAGATTTCTAAAATATTCTTGGTCCAAATTTATCGGTATATTCTGAAATAAAAAAAGAATTTTTGGCAGAATGTTCATTTTTACAGTTGCAATTCTCCCCATAAAGGAGAGTTGTAACTTTCCCCATCTTTCCAAATCCATCTTTATTTGGTCATTTAATTTATTATAATTATCGTCTTTAATTGTTATACATCTTGCCGTTAATAATATTCCCAAATATTTAACTTTTTTCGTTATTTGAAGATTTATTCTCTCTTTTCTGTGTTATGGACATGTTTTTGACTACCATTTTGGTCTTTTCCCTATTTATTATCAATCCTGCTACTTCCCGGTATTTCTATAAGACGTTGGCCAGATTATAATGACTCTTTTATTATAAATGTGAGATCATCAGCAAAAGCTTGTAGCTTGTAAATTTCTCTCTTAATTTCCAGTCCTCTAATTGGTTTATCCTTCCGTATTATTCTTGTCAATACCTCTGAAGTTAGTATAAACAATAGCAGCGAAAGTGGGCCTCCTTGTCTCATTCCCTTCTGTATCTTAAAGCTTTGTGTTACTTCCCCATTTATTATCACTCTTGCCTCTTGTTTAGTATATATCGCTTTAAACACATTTATAAAATTATCATCAAATTCCATATAGTTTATCTGTTTCAATATAAAATCCCAATTCACATTGTTGAAAGCTTTTTGGGCATCTAAGAATATTAGTGCCACTTGTTTCTCATTATGAACTTCATAGTACTCTAACACATCTAATATTGTCCTTATATTGTTTCTTATTTGCCTTTTAGGCAAGAAACCATTTTGGTCAACATGTATAAATTTATTCAAGTAACTCTTAAGTCTTTCAGCCATTATAAATGTAATAAATATATCCGAATTTAACAAAGATATTGGTCTAAAGTTTTGAATTAGTGTTAGATCTGTATTTTCCTTTGGGATCAGAGTGATATTCGCTTCTGCCCATGAAGCTGGTGCCTTTGCTTCTTTCAGTACCGCATTAAATACCTCGAGAAGCATTTCTCCTAAGGAATCCTGTATTCCTTTGTACAATTCCGGTGGTAATTCATCAGGGCCTGGTGTCTTATTATTTTTCTGTTTTGATTGCATCTGTTAGCTCAGACATTCTGATATCTTCATTTAGCATATCTTTTATTTCCTCTGGAACTTTAGGTAAATCTGCTTTCTCAAAACATTGTTGTATTTTTTCTTCTATATTACAGTCATCCTTTTTATATAGATTTTTATAAAAATCATAAATTATGTTTTTCTTCTCCTCATTTTGATAACATATATTTCCATCCTCATTTTGTAATTTACTAATCAATCTTCTTTCTTTTTGTTTTTTCAATTTATATGCTAACCACTTTCCTGGTTTATTTGCATTTTTGAAGAAGTTTACTCCATATTATTTGTTGTGCTAGATCTTCTTTTTCAAGAATATTTAATTTATGTTTTATTAGTTCCATTTGTTGTTTAATGTCTCCTCATTGGGGTTCTTTTTGTAATCCTATCTCTAATTTTTTAAATTCCTCCTCTAAATCTTTCTTTCATGATTTCTTTCTTTTATGTTCTTTGGCCATACAGTATATGCTATTGCAACACCTCTCATAAATGCTTTCGTGGTATCCCATAAGTTTTGTAAATTTGTGTCTTCTTTTTTGTTTTCTTGAAAAAATAAACACATTTGTTCTTCTATCTTCAGCGTAAAATCTTCATGTTTTAAAATTGATCATTTTAGGGTCCATCTAATTATTTTTTTTTGTCCCTTCCATCTAATTCTTATTGGATTATGGTCCGCCCAAAGGTTAGTCTCTATTTCCACCTCCTCTACTTCCATATTTAATTCTGTTGTTATCCAGACCATATCAATTCCACAATTTGTGCCTATTCGAATAATGAGTAAATTTATTTTTCCCTTGGTTTTGCTCTCTCCAGCTATCTTGTATATTCAATTTCTCAACCATTTTGAAAAAGGATTTGGGTAATATTCTTCTAACTCCTTTCCTTACTTTGTCGCTTTTATAATCTAATTTCCTATCAATTATGGCATTAAAATTCCCCAAAATACAAATATTATCTCCTTCTATTTCCCTAATTTTATTATGTAGTTTTCTGTAGAATTGTTCTTGCCCCTCATTTGGGGCATAAATTCCTACAAAGGTAATTGGTTTCTGATTTAATATTACTTCTATTATCAAAATCCTATCCTCTTCATCCTTATAAATCTGTTTTACCTCAATGTTCTCCTTTACATAAAACACTACTGTAATATGATACATTCAGACCAGCAAGTTTAAAAACACCAGGTGTGTATGCCTTCAATCTTACAGAAAATTTTAATCATAAAATTGATAATAGATGAGATATGGGGTGAAGAAATGTTTGTAATCTTAGAGGGAGTGAAAATCATAAAATTTGATTATATTTGTGATGAATGCTGAAATGTCTTTATATATTTCTTTTCTTTTTCTTTGTTACATTTTTTTCTTTTTTTCTTCTTTCTTCTTTCTCCTTTGACTCCTTTCTAGTCTTTTTTCTATAAGTTTAGTGTGCATGAGATTTTTTTTTATTATAATGAACATTCTTAGTAAAAATTATATATTTTATTTGCCTGTAAAAAGTTTTATAGCAGACCAAATAGCTTAACACGACCCTCATGTTGACACAGCTTCAAAAACTTCACAATATATCACACAATCGACTCAGATTCTAGGAATCTTAGTAGGATCTTGATTACATTTAATACAGGCGTAATTCCAATAATGCTGATAAAGATGGGGAAGGACGTGGTTACTTTTCAGATCTGTCTTAACTGAGTTTTTAAAGATGTGACAATTAGTCCTATGTTGCTGACTTCTGAATCTGAGCCCTCTGCCAATTGGAACTTTGGTGATAAAGATACCAATAAAGAGCTGGCTGCTGTCCCAGAGAGTCTTAGGTAGACAAAACCATGCTTCTGCTTGGATTAATTAAGACCTACAGGATTTCCTACCTTTGTAGCAAAAACTGTAGTCCGAAACACATTTATCCAGGAATAAACAAGTTCTTCAGAGATTAGAAGGTTGGCAGAAGAAACCTGACAATCTGCTGTGCAACAGAAGAAGACTACCATAACTGCAGACTTGAGCTTGTCTTCAGGGAAACAGAAACAAGTAACCAATATAAATAGCAACTACTGTATGACTGCCTTCATTACTGTTTTCAATTACCTGTTTAACAGAACACACCTCTTACAGGATTAGAATTAGGTTGCAATCCTTTTGGGGCCAATTAAGACTTTGTCATCTTAGATTCTGGCTGAAGGAAATCTACTTGGGAACTTCCTTAGTTCCAAAACCTTGCTGGATAGGTTTTCTTCCAACTTAAGAAGACAAATTAATAATGATTTGGCATATTTCAGTCAGCACTACTTAATGCAGTCATGAGATAAAACTATGATTGAACTAAAGCAGAGGATTTAGGATCTGAATAACCACAATTATCTCCAATGCATTTTATAACATAACCATAAGTATACTGTTCTCTTGTCTTTCCCCAGATTTATATAAAATCTTACATACTCTATTCAGGAGACTGTATACTGTGGATTGAATTGGGGCATTATATATTAGGGCAACAACTGGTAAATATGTAAGCCTCCAATATGAAAGTCAAACTTGTTTCCGTTCAAATCTGGAGGGAGAATCTGTCTCAAATGTGCTATTAAAATGTCCATTGTACTTCCAATATCAATCAAGCTTAATCCTTCCAACTATTAATAACTATTTGTAATCAGGAGGTTACATTTTTCTAGGTGATCATTCTTCAGAAAACTTTAAGAAGTTTACAAAATTGTTATCAATAACAATAGCCTTGGTGATGCAGTGGTTAGAATGCAGCATTGCAGGCTAACTGTGCCCACAGCCAGGAGTTCAATTCTGACTGGCTCAAGGTTGACTCAACCTTCTATCCTTCTGAGATCAGTAAAATGAAGTCTCATACTGTTGGAGGCCATATGCTGACATTTGTAAACTGCTCATCAAATGCTGTAAAGCACTATGGAGTGGCATATAAGTCTAAGTGCTATTTCTATTTCTATAGCTGTTAGAAATGGACTGATTTCTCTCTGGTGCTATTAATTAATAGTAGTTAATTGCTTTAGGATTTGTTCATAATTTTAAATTTTCTTTTATCAGTATTGTATATTGTTTTAGTATGTTTTTGTGTATTTGTCTTTGTAAATAAACTTTAATTCAGTGAAAAAATATAATTAAAAAAGTTATGAGGTCATGTTCTGTACATCTATATCACTTAAGAGAATTTGTCTATTGTTATGTCAGAGAACCATCTGTATTATCAGCAAATGTAAAACGACAACCAGCAGATTGTTATTTCAAAGCATAATTAGCTTACAACAATTTTCTTATATCTGAACAATTTAACCACTGAAAGAAACAATTCTTTTCCCAGGAATTATCATAAAGAATAAAAAAACAGTTATTTTTTTTAAAAAAATCTTTATCACCAACATTTCTAAGCAAGAAATTGCCATTTCTTGCTTAGAAGAAGAATCAGGTTTTTTAAATTATTTGTTCTTTTATTTATTAACACAGATACTGAATACATGGCTACTGTGAATATATAAAATGGTTCCATGCTTAAAACATCCAGATTTTTAATAAATATGATTCACTCACAGATGGAGCTTCATTTTAATACTAATGAATCAATATAAAAAAGACTATTGTATAGGCACGTTTCCACCCTCTCCCCCTGTTCTCTTTCTCTTCTTTTTAACAATAATATATTAAAGTGGCATATATAAATAAAATTTATCTATGATTTTAGAAGCAAAAGTACAAACCTAGTTCAACAGAACTAGATCTCAGGTCTTTTTTCTAGTATTGCTTTACATGGAGCTAACATAACTTATATACTTATAGGAGACAAAAAAAATTATATATTTATATATATCGATATATATCGATATATCTATATATCTATATCTATATCTATCTATCTATCTATCTATCTATCTATCTATCTATCTATCTATCTATCTATCTATCTATCTATCTATCTATCTATCTAAGTTTATATTTGGAAGTTTTGGCATAAAAAGTCATTTGGAAATTTTATGCCCTTTTTTTCTGCACTTGCTTTGTCTTTTCTTTCCTTATTCTAAATATTATTATATTATTTCAAATATTCTAAAGCACTGTTAATTTTTATCTTTCTTATTTAAAATTCTAATAAGTTTTAGAAAGAAAGAAAGAAAGAAAGAAAAGAAAGAAAGAAAGAAAGAAAGAAAGAAAGAAAGAAAGAAAGAAAGAAAGAAGGAAAGAAAGTTCTTGTATTTTTATGGTGTTATTCTTTCTTCTTTCACTGTAGTTTCTTTCATTTATTTGGTATGTCAATCTCCCTCCCATCTACTCTTGACACTACAAAATAATGGTATATATTCAGAACTTATCACCTTTATAGCATTCAGTAATTATATTCAGTCTTTCATCAAGAGTAAGAAAGAATAGAGAAATGAGCAAAGAAGGCATTAATTTGTATATTTATTCAAAGTTATACCAAGCATAGCTCAAGCTATCCATTAAAGTTCACCAATAGGTAAAGGCAAGATGTACAGACTCTGTAAAGTGACTATATTAGAAAATTATAAATTGATATCAGAAGAGCAGGAGGAGGATTAAAAATATTATACTAGACCACTATATCAATACCAGCATTATGTAGAATCTGATGAAGTACTATTTCTCAGCTTCTTTTCTGAGCATACAAACTCAAACATACAGACAGATAGATATGCAAACACATAGAGTGGTAGAAATATGTATATAAAGCATCCCAAAGTAGTCTTTTTACTACAGAGTAATAAAGGGTTCCACATATCTAGTATCTGGCATTTTACATCTGAACTTCATGAAAATTTAGTGCACTCCACAGCTGCTAGAAATTTTGCAATTGCAGCCACAAGTATGGTTAATTGGCATTCTACGTTCCATGGCTATATTACATCAGGGACTCAGCAGTGCTACAAAGGCATAAATTCTCTTTTCTACATCATCATTCTGTTACAAGTCAAGCCTCCCTCCACAGAAAGAGAGATTTATGAAGTCCAGTCATATAATAGCTATGCTAAATCTAGTATAAGAATAGGATTTGGATTAAGTAATTATATCACTAAAAATGTTCATTTAATATTTTGTGCTTCTTTTAAAGTTTAGTCTAGTAAAACAACAATAACAAAGCATAAATAAATAAATAAATAAATAAATAAATAAATAAATAAATAAATAAATAAATAAATAAATAAATAAATAAATAAATAAATAAATGACAGACAGACAGACAGACAGACAGACAGACAGACAGACAGACAGACAGACAGACAATCGCCTCAATTTTACTAACTTCTGTTTGGAGGTTAAAACATATAAACATGTACTAGACATGACCAAGAATAGGAATAGCAGTTTTTAAATAATGTGTATTGTTGCAGGTGTATGTGATTAATGCATTATCATGAAATACATACAACATGCCATGAAAGGTTAAAATAGAGTTGGGTAGTTTGTCGTTCAATGTTGAAAGTTTTGCTTCTGAAAACAACTTAGCGATTACAAAAATTCCTGACTTTAAAACAAAAATCAATAGTGTCTGATATTGTCGTGAAAAAATTCTACAATGATCTCCTTTGTTTTATCAACATTTAGAAACAGGTTACTTTTATTGCATAAGTCCACCAGAACCTTCACTCTTTCCTATAACCATCTTCATTGTCATCCTGGATAAGACCTACTACTGCCATGTCATCTACAGACTTCACAATATGATTCGTAGCAGATTTGGCACAGCAGTCATGGGTCATCAAACAGTAACAGACGCAAGACACAGCATCAATAAGGAAATCAAATATCCAATTACATAAAGGGGTATTAAAACCTAATAGGCCCAGTTTGTTTACCAAATGCTGAGGAATGATAATGTAATCCACACTTTTACAATACATCAGTGAACTGAGATTTTGCCTCTCTATGATCATGATGAAGTGTGACTCTCTGGAACTTTGTATTTCTTTTAGTTTTCAATTTACATTTATAGCATTTATGAATACCTAGTTAAAGCACTTACAATGGTCATGTTTTTTAATATCCTTTTAGTATAGCCATTTAACAGTCACTGTAACATAATTAAGGAAAATATCAAAGTGAAAGGATAATTTATTCTTTCCACTGATGTCTTTCTGCCAACATCCCAAAGAATGTTTGAGGCAAGAAAAGTGATAGAATTGACAAGCATAAATTAATGATTCAGTCTTCATAATCAGGGTACAGATGTTATGCTACAAAATGGAACATATAACTAAATGTTTATTATAATGTGGACACTGCAGTGGAAAGTAAATTGTTACCTTTACAGTAACAAATTGCTATTAGCATCTATTAAGATATTCATGAAATGGGAGAGCCAATGGTAACAAGGTCAGCCAATGAATAGGCATGGCAACTAAGTCAGTCAATGAGAGCTAAACACATCTGAGTCTATGCAGAGAATCGAAATTGAAGCTATAAGGCTGGGCGTGGCTCAGCCCACTCTGTACTCTTGTGTCCACTCTGTACTCTGTTCTGAACTCTGAACTAGAACCTGCTTGTAACTGCTGCTGTTAAAGAAGAACTCTGCTACTGGTATTGTAAATAATTATCTGTTATTATCTATATAAAGAAGTTAATGAATCCAGCTGAATCAGTCTGCCTGTGTGTGCTTTCTGGGTTTAATTTTCTGCAACAAACTCTGATAGCATCAGTCTCAGAAGACATTTTTAAATGAAACCTATGGGTATTTATGGTCTGTTGGTAATATCTGTCTAGCTCTAAGGAAACTAGGTGCACTCTGTGTTGTGACAGCATAAAGCTGATGGATATTAATGATAACTTTTGTCATAGACTGTGCTGCCACTGCTGGTATGGTACATAATATGCTACTTTTTACGCACCAATTTATAGATACCAGAAGTCAGAACAGCTCCTTATATCTGATGTCATTCCAATATCTTTAATGCCTTAAGGTCTGAGAGATGCGCTTGGGCTATAAATGAATATTTTCCCTTTCACATCATTATATAATGGAGATTTCAGTTTACATGCAACTACACATGAACACAAACATAAACATAAACATACCAACTTTACTGGATAAATATAATTAATGTACAGTATGGTATTAGCTCACTTTGGTTCAAATCGTAGATTGGGATCATTGATCAGATCCAATCTGACCATTTGAATCAACTCTGAAAATTAAGTGCAGTATGCTGTAATCAATTTCCAACAAAATGGATATCCACGCAACTTTATCAAAAAATCCCTGACTACTCGAGCCAATACAGCAACACAAACCCTAAAAAGAATTATGTTGCCTTACATTAAAAAAAAACCAACAGACTACTACAACCACATGGAATCAGCATAGCACACAAGCCAACTAAAGCCCTTCAAAACTTCCTAAACAGACCAAAAGACCCAACAACTCCAGAATTAAAAACAGGAGTCATCTGCAACATACAATGTAAGGACTGCAACAACCACTATGTAGGACAAACAGGTAGAAGACTGGCAGAATGCATCCACAAATAGCAACTAATAGAAGACATGAAGAAAAATCTTTAATTTCACAACATATAGACAGATTTTACCATAATTTCAACTGGAAAAATGTGAACATTCTAGACCAAGCCAGGGAATTTTTAGAAGAATGCAAATCAGCCATCAATACACAATGTTTAGGTGTGTATTGATGGCTGATTTGCATCTATAGACTATGCAAAAGGAACTACCACCTAGCCCAGGGGTCGGCAACCTTAAACACTCAAAGAGCCACAAAGGTCCTAACTGGAAGCCCCCCGTTCAATTCTGGAGCCGACTGGAAGTCCGGTTCCCCTACCATAGAGTCTCCTCCTAGCGTGGCGTCCTTTTTCCTCTACCTGTGCTAACCAAAAGCCCTATCAATTGTGGAGCTGACCGGAAAACCCACCCCTTGCCATAGTTTCTCCTCCTGGCGTGCCGTGCTCCTCCCCCAACCAGAAGCTCCTCTCAAAATTGTGGCACTGACCGGCAACAGGGAGCCACAGCAGAGGGATGAAAGAGCCACATGTGGCTCCAGAGCCGTGGGTTGCTGACCCCTGACCTAGCCCCAAAGGAACAAACAGACCTAACCACCTCTCCACCAGCAATCAGCATAAATTAACTCCAAGGTTAACATCAGACTAACAATCAAGTAAACAATACCCCACAGAGACTGCCAATAAAGCCAAGAGCAAATAGCCCAACCAAGAATCTCTAAAAGCACTCCCACCAACACTGATAGGCAAGCCAATAGAATATAAACTGACAGCAAACTGCATTTCTTACTAACACTGATGATGTTACCTAGTTTGGATAATGAAACATCTGCAAGCTCAGAGAGCACCGAGGACCCCTCATGTCAACAAATACTTTCCTTTGTTATATAATCATTATTTGTTAGCCACTGATTTTAGGCCTAAATCCTTTTCTAAAATAGTAACATAATAATAACAATCTGTATTATCCATTATTTTGAAGATATACAATTTTAGTCCATTATTTTTGTAATTCTACATATTTTTGCTCTTCTTTTGGTGTAGGTTTTTTTTTTGCAATCATTAGTATATGTTTGAATCTAAAAATATTTCCAAAGGTATCAAAGGTTTATGGGGGGCGGGGGGGAGAGTTATAAAGTGACATGGTAAAAATTCATGGGCAGCCTTCCTTAACTCATGCTGATATATTATGTCTTCAGTTCTTAAATTGACTTATCTATCAGAATAGTTCCAACATTAACATGTTGTGATGAAATCTACAAACATATGTTTATGCATGAGTCTCTCAGTATGCATAAAGATTGAATGAAAACATTAAAGCATTAAAATTCAATAACATATATAAATATGTGTTAATTTTCAGTCTGTAAATTATGCCATTCCTTTCCTTCCTTCTACTCTCTTCTCCTTCATTTCTCCTTTTTATGTTTGGTTCAGAAAAGATATCATTTGAGCAGAAAAAGAAAGAAAATGCCAGTTACAGTAAAATATTATAATTTTATTTCACTAGTTTTCTTATGGATGCTTTTGATTATGCCAACCTAAAAATAAAGTTTTATTCTTTATTCAATGCAAAACAAATAAATAAAACAACCCATAAAATATAACCAACTTAATACTTTGATCAATAAGCTATAATTTAACTATATTGTTCCACATCATTAAGTGTATTACACATTAATTTTATTTAATGACCAAAAGTGTTTTAACACTAATTAAATAGGACGATAGGAACATTATTGGATTTACTTACATACATTAGCATATTGTACATATTTCACTGACTCCACAGAAAATGCAATGCAACATACTACTATTGTGCTAAGAATATTTATTTTCTTTTTCCCCCCCAATAATTTTATTAAGATTTTTTTTAAAATAACAACAGAAGATAGTACAAGATAGAAAAAAAGACAAAATAAAGAAAAGTATGAAAGAGAAAGCAAAGGCTTCCTCTATTTTAGGAATATTTATTTTTAATAATTATGAAATACATTTAAAATTATAGCAGTGTCATATTTGCACTATTAGAAAGGGTTCAAAGATATGAATAAATATTTAATCAACTATCCAGGAAAAGCAGAAATTTAAATTATAGTAAATACCAATTAAAGGCTTATCTAACAAAAATAGGTTCTTTACATAGAGCATGATGTATCTGCAGGATGTATTCTGAAGTTCTACAAAAACTAATGTATTACTTGATCCAACAAAGTCTTATGTATATTATTATTTTAATATACAGAAAAAGATAGAGTGACACATTTTTAAAATCTAGCAAAACACAACAAACTGACAGAAAAAAAGTAAGAGAAAAGGAAACAATGAAAATATACTGCTATACCCTAGAAGTCATTCAGCTTAATTTTTAAACAATTGATTAAACCTTGATGAAATGAAATAATATTGATCAGTCTTTCTATTACACTGGTTTTCGGCCAATTCATAAACAGAAAGCAAACACATACAGACAGTCCAAGATTGTAAATATGCACTTTCATTATATTTCTAAAATTGAAAAAAGCTTATTACTTTTTTGTTAGCTCATAGAATCAAGTAATTTATAATTATTCATATAGTGATGTTGCAAGTTTCTGGAATATAATTCAAAAGTACCTTTAAGCCATACTGAACTTTGAAATATCACATTAAGTAATTTATGGATATTAAACTAAAAGAAGGAAAAGCTAAATGAAGGAAAAGCAAAACAATTCTATATTACATAAGGAATGCTTCACTCATTTGTTTGACACTTCCGACATAATGAATTGAATATAAATTCTATTAAAATACACTGTGTATATATTAGTATATCAAGGATAAAACCTTGTTTGTGTAATTAATTTCATTTTAAGATCACAAGGAATATATTTAATATACTTAAAGATATTTAACCATGTGAAATTGTATATCAGTTTTGCAAATAATTAATATGCACCTTAGCAATACTATTTAATGTTTTTTTTTAAGAAACAAAACAATCTGGACAATTTTAATTGTTTAATTATACAAAACACATTACACATTGAGTCCATTTAGTATCTTTGACAGAGAAAGGGATACTCCTTGCCTTGAAGGAACATCCCCTGCTTAAGAGGTCTTCACTGGACCCAACATTTCTGAACAGTTTTCATCCAGTCTTCAACCTTCCCTTTATGGGGAAGTAGTTGAGAAAGAAGTTTAATAGATACAGATTAATTAGATACTTTCCGGCCTGATTTCAGACTAGTAGATTTCAGACTACTGAATCAGACTGAGTCAGTACTAATAGTTGTTTATATTTGGTGGAGTCAAACTTGGATTAGTGTGACTGTTCTAGCATCTGTTTGCATTTGAAGTAGGACTGGGGCTCATTCTGAAGGATATTTTTTTAATTCTTGCTCATACAGCAGGTGGCAGTTGTAACCAAGTGGGCTTTTGGTCAAATTGGTCAGTTGTATCCCTATCTAGACTAGGAAGCCCTTAAGATAATCATTCATAAATTGGTTTATTTATTAAATTTATATGCTACTCCTCCCAATTTGAAAAATGACTCTGGAAAGCTTACTGATTATTTCAAGATTAGATTCTTGCAATATATACTTTGCATGGTGTTATTTTTGAAGACTGTTTGGAAGCTATGGCTGGTTTAGAATAAACAGCATGGAGAATTATGAGTAAGTCACAACATATCTATGTAATATATCTGTCCATAAGCTATGCTAGTTGTCAATTAGATTCCAAGTGGAATTCAAGGTTCTGGTTATCCCTTATTAAGTCCTTCATGGATTAGGGCCTGGTTATATGAGGATCACTATCTCCTGTCTACTCCATGTAGTCTGCTACAAATGGTATACTCTAGATCGCATCAGCTAAATAACATCAGCTGGTGGGACTCAGGAAGTGGGCATTCTTGATCATGGTGCCTTCCCTTTGCAACATAATTCCCTCTGACATTCATACAGCACTCACCCTAGGCCTGTTTAGATGAGCTCTTTAAACCTGTCTCAATCAAAATTAATAATGTGGATTTGCAAACAAATCAATCACACCTAGTTAACCATTTTTAAATATATATATCTGGTCTTATTCTATTGACCAGAGATAGCAACTCATTATTTAACCATAATTAAATAAACCAATTTTTTGTATATATATATACATATATATATCTTTCTGCTGGCCATCCTTAAATCTGACAGAGATTGTTTTCTTCTACTATTTTTGTCTCTTTTCTCAAAATTCTTACACTTTTATTTAAGTCCATTTGTAATTTCTGTTCAGTAAGGCCAGTGGTTTTCAAACGTTAAAAACATTGCTATAGCTGCATATTCTGTGACTGCCTGACATAAATGAATTTTTTGACCATTCCTAAAATACAGACTTATAAATACTGTATTGTAAACTGCTAGGTCCCAATATCAGCAAGCAAGTTTGAGATCTAGGCTAGTTTCTCTTTAGAACATAGCCACTATTGTACAAATATAAAACCATGGATAAATTGTGTTATTGGATTGGGACAAAATTTAAATCACAAGATTTAAACAATCGGTCTCATAATAATGTATCAACATTTATACCTTTCTGGTTAAAGCAAAATAAAATATTCCTGCAAAGTACTTCGCATGATCATTTTTGTATCAACAAACTGAAAAGAGTACAAAGCTCAAAAGATAAGTTTAATAGGATGGAAGGACTGGCATACAAAAAAGGTTGGAGAAATTAAATATGTATAGCTTGACTAAACAACAATTAGGTTGGGAATAGAACTGTCTAACAAAATGTGAAGGTAAACACCAAGGAATGAAGTAATTATTCAAAAGTATGAAGCACAAATCTAGGCATAATGAGATTATGTTGCACAAAGGACATTTTAGAGTGAATCTGAAGACTAAGTTTATGAAAGAGAAGCAATTGAAAATTGTTTCCTCTGGAGAAGTTAGGATTTTTAAAATTCCAGTATGGCATTGTAAATATTTATAGGGAGTGCAAAATATCAGATACAAATGCCTAATCAACCTTAAGACCAAGACTGTTTGCTCAATGTACTCAATCTGATTACTAAACTAACATATTTTCTGGATTTGCACATTACATTGAACCATACACTAGTCAAGTGTATTATATTCACAAAATCTCTGAAATATAAATTAGCTTTATAAATTGTGTTATTATTCTTAAACCTTTCACTAGCCTGGTGAAATGGACTAGCTGAATGTGGTGCCCACATACAGGTACTGAGTGTAAAATAGTAAGTTATTGTATAAAGTTATAATGTTGTTAAAAGGAACTGTTTAAGCAAGTAAGTATAGAGTCAGACGGTTTTAAAATACATGGTAAGTAGAAAGGGGGAGGTGTTTATCCCAGTGCTCCAGGAGAGAGGAGGGATAGATGACATCATAAGAGACAGCCAATCAGAGCATAGATAGCAGGGCCAGGAACTATAAAAGGCCTGGCTGAGAGAAATGTTGAGCTCTCTGTAATGTTATGAAGTAATTGTCAAAGGAGGAAAGCTCTCTGTAATGTTATGAAGTAATTGTCAAAGGAGGAAAGCTCTGTTATGTTATGAGGTAACTTCCAATAGAAGGAAGAGCTAGTGAGAAGAGCTAGAAGAAAGCTCTCTGTCTGTATTAGTGAAAAGAGCTGAGGAGCTCTGTGTGTGACTTCCAATAGAGGGAAGATTTATAGAGAAGTTAGGCCTTAGGCAGTTCTGTGGACAGCAGGAGCCAGGGTCAGGGAACAAGAGTGATTGATATATATTGAATAATCTGTGGATAGAGATAAACGGTGAAACGTGCTCTTATCTATAGGTCTAGAAACAAAGAAGAATTAGATTTGCTTAGGGTTAGTCAGGAAAGCAAAGAGAGTCTCAGAGAGTGAAGAAAAGTAAAGGAAAGAATTGAAGAGCTGGTGTCTGTAACAAATTCACTTGACAATTACTGAGAAGTTGTATTTAAATAAACTGTTTAATAGTTTGTTCAAGGAACGTGTCAACGTCTGTCTATTCCTCACATAAAGCAAATCTTAAACAATCCTGCAGAGCTTAGAGCTATTGAAGAAGAAGTAAGAAGCAAGCCTCTAAAGAGAAAGAAAAGTGAAACAGGGGGTGCAACCCTTGGTCAGGGAGATATAATAGGAAAATTAAACCAAAATCGCTACCAAGACATATCGAACGAAGTAAACCTGTGACAGGGAGGGGGCCGGAGCTGTACCCCCCCCCGCACTGAACACTACCAGTCTATGATTTTTCACAATCCAGGTGACTGTGAAAATAAAAGTGAAAAAGTCCGTTATGTAATGCTTATTGACTTCAAAAGTTATATAATATAATAAAATAGTAATTCAGTAATTCATGCAAAAATGAAGAGAAGCAAGAAAATTAGAGAAGAGTATCATATTGATATTGAAGGTCAGTAGCAGATGAGGCAGAGAAAAATAAACAAGTGATGGAGAACAAAAGGAAAGACAGAAAAGGGAAGATTTTTTGGGATATTTTTTAATGACCAGATAACCTACATTACTGACAGACTTACTTGATGAAAAGACTAGTGAGTCTCTACATCAATTTCAAAAATATAAAAATTTCAAAAAATAACAATGAGGGTAGAGGGAGAGAGATTTTAAAGTTTAGTTATCCTTGTATAAATTTATCTGATATCCAATAAGCTTGAATAATCCATAACAGCCTAATTTGCAGTGTAGTTGTATTAAATCCTGGGAACAAGCTTGAGAAGAGCCCTCAAATCACCCACCTCCGTGAAGGTTTTATTTCTTTTTCTTTGCTTAAAAAGGATAGATACTATATGGACTTTATTCTTGTTATCAGTATGAGAATGCAGTTCCAAAACTCTGACTTAATATAAACCTTGACTGAATTATTGTTTTTCACTAATTAGAAAACCCATTAAAATAATCCATAGTAATAAACTCATTTTTTGGACACGATACACTAAATATCGATATCTATTTCCAACAGGTATGCGTACGCACGCACACACAGATCACAGAATAAAACATTATTTTTCCTCTTAGTAAAAATGTTTTGCCTTTTTTAATGGCTTTTCTTTGCCTGAGCAAAGTCCATTACACTCGTATGATCAGAATGATATGATTTTAATTATTTTAAAATGTGTAACTGAATAAGTGAAGAGTATTTCAAAAGCTTATTGCAGCTTATAGGAAAGATCTTATTTTCTTTAATGCTATTGGGACAGGTTCATTGGAAAGTGTGTGGCTGACCTCAAACCCATGAGTTTTCATCACTAAGAGTGAACTTGAATGTGGATCTCCACAATTCTTAGGCATGTTAGGCACTACAAAAATATCCAGTCTCAAGTATTCCTAGTTTTACATAGATTTAGAGATTTAAAGAACAACAACATTGTTTCAGATAAAGGTTTCATTGTTTGTTTGTTTTTGCTTGTTTGTTCGTTTTGCTTCTCTGATAATATAGAACAGTGGTTCTCAACCTTCCTAATGCTGCGCCCCGCCCCCGCACTCCCCTCCCCGCTGCCGCCATTTGGGTTCTTTTACCCTCTGCGCATGCACAAAGCGTTCTGTGCATGCACAGAAGATAAAAGAACCCAAATGGCGGCATCTGGATGAAGTCTCCCGACCCCTGTGAAAGGGTCGTTCGACCCCCCAAAGGGGTCGCAACCCCCAGATTGAGAACCACTGATATAGAAGCAACTGTGAAGAAGAAATGGGGATTTCTTCGCCGCCCTGAGTCCTACGGGATTGGGCGGCCTATAAGAGCATAGAAATAAATAAATAAAATAAATAAATTTCGGATTAGAAAAGATTTGCTAATTCCCCCCCCCCAATGTTAGCTAATTTGCTAACATTGAAAAAAATACATTACACGTAGGACTGCCCATCTGCTCTTGCCCTAATAAAATCAAATCTTGAATTATTTGCTCTCTGTTCCCAATTGAGCTATTGCTCTGTGATAGACAATATAGGGGTCATTGTATGAAATAAATCAAAACAAAATCAAAATGCTAAAATGGATTTATTAAATAATCAGCATGCAGGAACAAATGAATAAAAAGCAAGGGGGAGATTATTGAGCTTCAACATAATTAAACAGATGATAATAGGATTTGCATGACACTACTTAAGATTAGCCTTTAAGGCTGCAAAGCAATTTACAGTACACTCTAGATCATCTATGTGTTACTTAGTGTCATATTGTGTTACACAATCTCTCACGGAAAAATGTATTTAGTAATTTTATAAAGCAGATTAGTATCTTGTGCTGTATGAATTAAAAAATAAGAAATGGTAGCCTATGTTTGGAATATGGCTAATGAGATAAATTTAGTTTGAGAATGGATAGACCACTGGTAATATTCAGCTAAGATACTTTCTGATGCCAGACAATGAATGATGATTTTCCAGGAACATTAACTGAGAGTCTTTGTGAATCACTGTAAGTATTTAGGCTAATTCCTCCAAGTTTTATTAATTTCAACAAGTTTTGGATTTAAGACTAAGCAGAGATGGACTACTTTTAAGAATAAAAAGTGAATAGCTATAAATTATTGGGTCAAGTTCAGATATTTAGTTCCTGCACAAACTAGACATAAGCACAAATAAACAGCAGGGAAGAACTCTAACACTTTGACTTTGGAAAAAATAAGGATAGTCATAAAAGTCACATTAGTTGTTACTTCTGAATAAATTTGAATTTATTTATAAATCTTGAAACTGAATACCATACTTTCAGCTTAAGCCGGTTGGCACCTGAAAACTAAATTTTGCAGTTTCCATCTTGCCTCTGTGCTTATGCACTTGTTGATAGTATTGAATCATAAGATTATATGCTCTTCAGTGTTATCACTATGCACTGCTGAGTTAAAGGCAGATTGCACATCAAAAGTTCTACTGGCAAATGGAACTGCATTATACAGTATTCTTAGAAATTAAAATCCACTGAATATCAATAAAAGCTTATAACAATCACATCAGATTGGGAGGCACTACTTACAGTCAATCATGCCCTTGTTACCTCACGTCTTGACTATTGCAACGCACTGTACATGGGGCTACCCTTGAAGAACGTTCGGAGACTGCAGCTAGTGCAGAATGCGGCGGCGCGTGTGGTTATGGGTGTCCCTAGATGTGACACCCATCCTTCGCGAACTGCACTGGCTGCCTATAGGTCTCCAAGCGCAATTCAAGGTGTTGGCGATTACCTTTAAAGCCCTACATGGCTTAGGACCAGTTTACCTCCGAGACCGCCTTCTCCAACATACCTCCCTAAGACCGATTAGAGCCCACAAAGTTGGTCTGCTGGTGCTCCCGTCAGCCAAACAATGTCGGCTGGCGGGCCCACGAACGAGGGCCTTCTCTGTGGTAGCACTGGCTCTCTGGAATACACTCCCTCTGGAGATCCGCATTATTCCCACCCTGCCAGCCTTCAGAAAAGCAGTAAAAACATGGCTTTGTCGACAGGCCTGGGGCCAATGATTTTAATACAACACCAATCATTCTTGGCCCTATGAATGATTTATTGTATGGGTTTTTAAATTGTGGTTTTTAATGTTTTTAAATGTTTTAATATCTATTGTTTTTAATGCTTTTTATATATGTTGTTGCATGTGAATTTTTACTGTTGTGAGCCGCCCAGAGTCTCTGTGGAGTGGGCGGCATACAAATGCAACTAATAAATAAATAAATAAATCTTGTGCAACATTTTATTTTCACAGTGACCAATCACACATCTATGGGATACTCATAATATCACTTTGTTTCTGGTGTGTCACTAATGGCTGTGAAAGGCATACTATTTTTGATAACTAGACTGAAAATTCAGTCATCAAGATTAACAGTCATCAATAGTGTTATCTTTAATAATTTTTGCCAGTTTCCTTTGGAAATTGTCTGGTAGTGAAATAAATTACAAAGATTCACTCAGTACTGTGTAAAGTCATTCTTTCTTCTGCCAAAGAAAGAATGGAACTTCCTTGGAACTTCCTATACACTCTTGGAACTTCCTATACACTCAAATAATAATTTTTAGCTGTTTGGTTAGGACTTGAATTGTTTTCATCAGTATTCATGAATCTAATTCTAGATTACTGAAATAAGTTTTTTGTACCTTTCCCAGAATAAACACTTTCAAAAACTTTACAGTCTAGACTCTAGACAAATGTGTTACTTATGACTTGCTCTTTTTATTTTGATTTTTTTAATCCCACCTTTATTTATCAAAGAGAGAAGCAACCTGGAATTAAGGAGAAACTTCCTAACAGTGTGGACAATTAACCAGTGGAACAGCTTGCCTCCAGAAATCATGGGCACTCCATCAGTGGATGTTTTTAAAAAGATTCTAGACAATCACTTATTTGAAATAGTATAGGTTCTCCTGCTTGAGCAGGGGGCTGGACTAGAAGACCTCCAAGGTCTCTTCCAGCTCATTCATTCTAAAAACATACCTAATATTCCTTCCTCCTCTTATTTAAAATTGTAAAAACTATCCTCCCCTATCTTTCTGTGTGTTCTGTTAAAGAAGAACACACAGCTTTTCCACCTGTTTATTGGACCCGTGCCCCTCTTGGCTGGTTTCGGTCAGCAGAGGTTCTCCTCTTACCTCGCCGATAGGATGCAGTTGGTGTTAACAGGAGGACAGAGGTCGTCTCCTAGGCCCCTGACTTGTGGGGTGCCTCAGAGTTTGGTCCTCTCGCCCATCCTGTTCAACATTTACATGAAACCACTGGGGGAGATCATCTGTCAACACGGGGTGAGTTTTCAACAGTACACTGATGACACCCAGCTGTACATTTCCACCCCATTTCAATTCAGGGAGGCAGTGGATATAATATGCCGATGCCTGGACGATGTCAGGATCTGGATGGGGAGGAACAGGCTCAAACTTAACCCCAACAAGACTGAGTGGCTCTGGATATTGCCCCCTAAGGACTATGTCGACTGTCCCTCCTTGGTTCTTGGGGAGAAAAACTAACTCCCTCGGAATAGGTTCACAATTTGGGGGTTCTCCTAGATCCACAGCTAAAATTAGACCAACATCTTACAGCTGTGGCTAGGGGAGCCTTTGCACAGGTTCGCCTGGTGCATGAGTTGTGACCATACTTGGAGAAGGAGGCTCTACTCATGGTCACTCATGCCCTTGTCACCTCTTGTTTGGACTACTGTAATGCGCTCTACATGAGGCTACCCTTGAAGAGTATCCGGAGACTTCAGCTGGTGCAAAATGCGACTGAGCGTGCTGTGGTGGGTGTCTCAACATACACCCATGTAACACCCATACTCCGCCAGCTGCACTGGCTGCCCATTGGTCTCTGGGTGCAATTCAAGGTGTTGATTATCATCTTTAAAGCCCTACATGGCTTACGACCAGGTTACCTCCGGGACCGCATCCTACCTCATACTTCCCTTCGACCGGTCAGGTCCCACAGAGTGGGTCTCCTCCAGGTCCCATCAACTAGACAATGCCAGCTGGCGGGGTCTAGGAAGAGGGCCTTCTCTGTGGGGGGCCCTGCTCTCTGGAACCAACTACCCCCAGAGATCCGAATTATCCCCACCTTGCTGGCCTTCCGAAAAGCCATTAAGACATGGCTCTTCCTGCAGGCGGGGTTATGAGTCAATTCACTTCTTAGGTCTCCCCCACGTATGTATGGTTTTTGTATGGTTTTTTAAAATAAATTCTTTTTAAAATTGTTATTAAATCTTTTATATTGTTTAGTGGTTCTTGACATGTTGTACGCCACCCTGAGTCCCCAGGGAGTAGGGCGGCATATAAGAACTCAATATAAATAGAGTTTATAAATAAAATAAATAAATTTTATTTATTTTATTTTACAAATAAAATAAATAAATAAATAAATAAGAATTAGTTTTAATATCAGTTATATTGGATTTAGTATCAAAATGTGCTCAGCTTCAAAGGAATATTTCACTTTAAGATGGCTTGAGTAAAGCATCTCTTCAAAATACAATCATAAAGTGAAATGCCTCTGTGACTTCTGTGCATTTAAAGCAGAGCTGAATGACCTAGTTGAACTTTTAATGAGGTGAGATACCAGTTGAAGATTTGCCTCATGCTGGTGCTTTGCACTACCTTGCTTCAACAGTGTGAACAGTCAAATCATTGCACACAGCTGACTCTCAGCAAGCTCTTTTTGCATCTCTAACTTCATGTTGTGTATTTTTGTGTGATGGGGAGAATGGTGCAAGTATGATTCTCATTTTTTTGGAACTATTGACATTTTCTATTATAGGTTTCAGTTCAGGTATCAGAAAAAAATCAATGTTGCATCTGTATTTGATCCCAACCAGGGGCGGGTTGCTCGCTTACCTTGCTGCCGGAGCCATGCGCGCGCATCTCCACACTTCAGGAGATGCGCACGTGCGGAAGCAAAATCACGCCAAAATCTCACGAGGGGAGTGCGCGCGTGTGAGATTTCGGCGTAATTTTGCTTCCGCGCATGCAGAAAGGCAAAATCGCCTGAAAATCACCGAAAATCACGGGGAAAAAATGGCGACGTGCCGGGTGGACCAGCAGAGAGGGCTCGGGAGCGGTTGCAAAATCCGCCGCTCCCTCCTGGAGCTGCGGACTGGGGAGCTCTGGTAGGAACCCACCTCTGATCCCAACGTTTCCTTTTCTTTAGGGAAAAGGATGTGAAACAGAATAAAGAAAGAGATTAAAACTGTGAGAAAAAAAACATTGGGGGTTTAACTTACAGGCTTCTTCATTTTGGACATGTACTGCATAAGCCAGAATCATTCAAAACTATCATTATACTAAGAAAAATCAAAGACATTAAAAAGTGACAGACTAAACGGTTACAGTAAGTGCAATAAGTATGAGCAGCAAGAGCTCAAAGAAACAGTTACATAAAATCATTGGGCAGAATGATACCTATTGGGTTATAAAATGACTGAATAACTAATTACGTTTATAATTTGTGATAGGAAAAACAGCTTTTTCCTTTTCCATTTCTAGAACATCTTTCAAATCATGGATTTCTTAGAATCGCATGAAAATAAAAACAAGGCTGAAAAAAAATCTATTGATTTTACTTTAATTATCTTAAATGTGTAGGAGGGAGGTGACACTAGCATCTAGGATAAAAGTCAGTCAACTAAACTACTAAACTTCTGTGCCCTTCTTACCAACTTTCTGTAATTGCTAGGCAAAAATGTATATACACAAACCAAAGGCCATGGCTCTTTTTTCTGAATCAGTCTTTAGGTCATATTAAAATAAGCATGTGATGTTTGTAGACTCAAAATGTGTTTCTCTTTTTAGATACGTTTTGTTACTTGTACATGTTAAGTAGGAAGACAGGAAACAAAGGAAAGATAAATGGAACAAAGCAATATCTGTGAGCTTCTCTGTGTAGATAGACAAGAGACAAGGTCATCACAAATCCAACAATTTCACAGGGATTGCCTATGAAACTGTTAGTCCAAAAATAAGAGTTCTTTGAAAACATCTAAAGGGTTTCAGAAAAACTTCTGTTATATTTGATGAAGTAGGAGGTTTTATGTTTAAAAGACAAATACATACCCATCCATATTTACCGGTAATTCAAGTTCTAAGATCATAAGGGTGGCACAGTGACTCAGTGGTTAAGACACTAAGCTTGTTGAATGGAAAGCTGTCAACCCTTGTTTGAGACCCAAATTCCTCACAATGCTTCAGCCTCCATGTTCGCCCCAATTCCTGCCAACCTAGCAGTTTGAAAATATATGAATGCAAGTGGATAAATCATGACACTTCAGTGGGAAGGTAACAGCATTCCATGACATCATGCTGGAAATGTTTTCAGAGAGTGCTATAGCTCAGTGGCCTTGAAACAGAGATAGGGCGTTGTCTTCTTGCTGAACGCCCCTTCTCATAGGGTGGAGCTAGCCTCCAAGAATGGGATGACACATTCCACAGCCAATCAGGACTCTTTTGACTCAGTCCTGATTGGCTGTGGAATGTGTCATCCCATTCTTGGAGGCTAGCTCCACCCACTATGGAGAACAGCATGGTTACCTATAGTTGGCAATGATTAGCAGAGTAAAATCCATAGGGACTCCCTTTTCCTCCTTTAAGATCATGCTATGGTCAGTCTAAACTGCTAGTAAGATGGATTGCAGTCTTTCTATGAAACCGTGTGTGTGTGTGTTGTGTGTGTGTCATGTGTGTTGTGTGTGTGTGTGTGTTATGCTACATGAATATATATACTTTCTCTCTTGCATATCATACTGTTCTCTGGATTTAGAAAAGGGAAGACTTGTCCACAGGAAATTTGTTTCATTCCTTATTTTATGTACAACCTCCCTACAGTACTTGGGAAGAAAGTTTTGGTATAAATTATGAATTTCTGTAGTGTGTCCAAATGGATCCTTCTAATGATAGCTGATAATTTTGTTCCGTCAAATGCAAACTAAAACTTTTGGTTTACAACCATGAGTCTAGAGCAGTGTTTCCCAATCTTGGCAACTTGAAGATATCTGGACTTCAACTCGAATGCTGGCGAATGCTGGCTGGGGAATTCTGGGAGTTGAAGTCCAGATATCTTCAAGTTGCCAAGGTTGGGAAACACTGGTCTAGAGTCTATTGGATAACTCCAGGTGTATGGCTAATGGTCTTTGGTTCAATCTCATCTCGTTTCATCATCTTGTCTTATCTGTCAATGTCTTTCAGCAAATATAATGTGGCAGTCTGTATAAAAGAAGACTGTGGGAACTGCTGATCTAGAAATAAAGCTCTTACTTTTGACCCTGTTTTCTCATAATGCACTTTCTGGCCTTGTAAGACAACAAGAATCTCCAAGGTAACAATGTTATATTGATCCTTTCTGGGATCAATTGTCTCCATAACAGATTTACATTCCAGTAAAAGAGAAGATTTAGAAAACAGCAAGGAATATTGATTTTTGAAACAATTTGGAAAGTAGAAACCTAAAAAAAATAAACCTGGCATGTTGGTATTGTTTTTAGTTCACTAGCTTTATTCTGTGACTAGCCTATCACTACATTTTTAAAATTAAAATTTAAATCAAAATAATAATGGTTATCTTTGGGAATAAAAGCATGTTGATGGATAGTCACTTAAAGAAAAGGAACACATTGTGAATAAGTAGGAAAAAATTCTTTAAAAATATAATTATTTTTATGTATGTATGTCTCATAAACACACGCTTTATTGTTTCTAGATTAGACATAAATAGATTCTCTTTGCTGATACCATTCTGCCTGGTGGAGTTTATTTTGACGTGTTTCTAAAACAGACTCTTTTGAAATGTATACTATTTTCTTTTCTTTTTCTAAATCCTACTTTTCTCATTAAAAGTAGTATATGAAGAAATACATAGATATATACAATTTTATTTTAAAAAGTAATCAATCTTGAGAAATAATAAGTATAAAATATAGTCAAAAGTTTATAATTAAGGAAATTATTTATCAATGGGTTATTAATATCAATAATATATAACTAATATATGAGGTTGAGTCAAAACGTAATGCCATTTTCTTTAGGACAGGTATAATTACCAACACAGGAACATGTAGCATACATCAAAATGAAGCTGGTCCTCTGTGGATCACATCCCTACTTCTCAACATAGTCACCGTTTCTCTCAATAGCAATGTTCCATCTTCAAATGAGAGCATGTATCCCTGTCTCGTAAAATTTTGTTGACTGTTATTTGAGCCACTTCTTCAGTGCAGTTTTCACTTCCTCGTCACTGGAATAATGTTTGCCTCTCAAACCCTCTTTCATGGGGCTTTCAAAGAAAGCTTTATTTTTTCCTCTAAGCAAGTGAACTTTTCAGATGAGAATAGCTATATTCAATTACTAATTCAAAAGTTAAAATCAAATTGAAAACTTGAATTGGATCAGCTCCAATATACACATATGTAGAATGATACCTGTATAGGTAGGATAGGCCTACATTAGGGGAAGGAAATAAGTTGCACAGCAACAATCACAAACAAAAAAATTAACTTCAATTCTTGCATCAGACATGAGATATTAAGACAGAAAAGTGGTATGTGTAGAATGTTTTCATTTCAGAATTTTGTAGATAATAGAATGAAAAGTGTTTTAATATGTTCTATCAGCACATATTTCTATGCAATATTTTATTTAACTGATAAGCCAGTTAAAAAGATAGCACATTAAATAAACATCTTGTGCTATAAAACTATTTTATATTGTTTTTGAAATGTTATATTCTTGTAATGCAAAGAACTAAAGTTCTGGAAATAAATATTGATTTTTATCATTCTTTAAGGTATTCATTTTGTTTAAAATATTTATTTTCTTTTGTACAAAATATTTGTGTAAAAAATGAAAAGCATGACAGTTTTAATTATACACTTAAGAAACAATTAATTGCTCAGCTAGAACATTACCACACTGGTATTAAAAAAATACAAACAGAGCATAACATTTGGGTAGAGAATATTGTGATACTCAACAAATAATACATGACAGGAAACACCTTTCCCCAAAAGGGCTTGTCAGTTTTGATTTTTAGAAGACAGGTGAGTTCCAAATGTTAGATAAAAATGTCAAATATAATTAAATAAGTATGGCATTAGAGTTAAAAACTTTGCTACATTCGCAGCTGAACAGTTCTGTTGTTTTAATATGCAAGGGTAAAAAAAACCTTGCAAAATCAGCATGGAACTAGTTTTTTCTAAGTAATAATAATAATAATTCCAACACATTTCCAATATTTTTTAAAGTGAAAAAGAAGTCAACTAATCTAGTTATTTAGATAAGCTTGAATTTTAGATATTTTATTAAATTCATTATAAATATAAAATAGAATCTGTTTATAAATACTCTTTTTTCCATTTTTACTTTTTTTTTATATTATGGTCTTAACTTTTTAAAGAAAAAGTAAGGTTCCTTGTCTTATTATTCTGCTAATTTATAATCCATAATTTTATATTGGTTTATTTTGGAGTTCTAATAATGTTTGAATGAAGTTTAGTCAGGTTTGATTTTTTTTCTGGCCTTATTTTTAGTATCACTTATGCTTCTGGAAAGTGTAGCTATATTATACTTAGAAGTTATTTAACACAGAGATGTTTATCTCTGCTTTGCATTTAGATTTAGTTATACTTAGTATAGAATATTTTAATCCACAAGTCATAAGCCATTTTAGTTGATAAGTCAGGATTCAGTTGGGGAACAATCATGAAAAGTGCTTATAACAATTACATAATATTCAGAATTCAGGTGATATATAACTGAAGAAAACACATACAAACTGTTTCACTTGACAAGGTGAATAGGATCATTGGCATACATCAATGAGATGAACAGCATCACCTCCATTTGACAAAGTGTTGTAAAATGCAGCTGGTTCATATCCACTTAACAATTAAATGTTTATGATAATTCAGGAGTTCATAAACACTGAATTGCTGTGAATTTTTTTTTCAACCTTTAAAACTTGCTTCAGGTTTGTCCGTCTTTCAAAAACCTAGCTTCACTTTTCTTCATTTAATTTTTTTGTAATATGCTTGACAAATAATCCCAGCACTTACTTTGCTTATTTAGAAATTGACCGGAGCATCTGGCCAAATAATTCCTTAGAAACAGGAAGATACCCAGAAGAAATCTAAAATTATGAACCATACATAAACTGTCTGGATTTACATATTTTTTTTTTATTTTTTATTTAACTTTTGGCCATTTCATATAGAAAAGGGCATGGCTTCAAAAGAATAGAATAAAATGTAAAGCAATAACTTTTGTGCACTCTGCTGCCCACTAATTTAGGAAAAATCATTATGAATAATTTCTGACATGCTTCTAAATTTGCCTTTTCTATCTATTTTCATGTATCACTGAATAATGATACATGAATGAATAATTTTCCACATTGAAGAGGGCCAGATATGCAGATGTAGTCCAAGATTTTAAAAGATGTAAATTTTACAAGATAATATATATTGAACTTACACTATATAATTCTTCACTGCATGCAATTATATACATAATGTCACAACTTAGTGTCCTCTCAAAGTATTTATCAACACTTCCCTTAATGCGTAATCATCGTTTGTAAAGTTTCACAAGTATGATGTATCTTAATTAATGGTTATCAATGCCATCATTTTTATCCAATCTATTTTATAGCAGAATCCCCAACCTGAGAAATAATAAAAATGAAAAAAAAACCTTTAATTTTTTTGATAGTTAGAAAGAGTCTATCTCTTTCATGTAATTGTATCATATTTCAATTAGATAGGGGAAATGTGGGAATAATGCCAATTCTCAAGATGGCATTCAGTTTATACTAACCTGAATCATGTAACACATTATCACAGAACATGGCCTTTTTCATTTTGGCTTACACTATGATATAAACTCAATTATCATGATTTAATTTGTGGCTTAACTTCTTGTGTAAGCCAGCTAACTCTGTTTTACTGCATAAACTAAAACTAAAGTAATGTGTCAAACCATACAGTGAAAAATTGTTTAATAGTCAATAGTTTTACACAGTGGTGAAATCCAAATTTTTTACTACCAGTTCTGTGGGCGTGGCTTGTTGGCCGTGATGTGGCTTGGTGGGCGTGGCAGGGGAAGAATACTGCAAAATCTCCATTCCCACCCTACTCCAGGGGAAGGATACTGCAAAATCTCCATTCCCTCCCCACTCCAGGGGAAGGATACTGCAAAATCCCCCTTCCCTCCCCACTCCGGGGGGAAGGATATTGAAAAATCTCCATTCCCACCCCACTCCAGGGGAAGGATACTGCAAAATCTCCATTTCCTCCCCACTCCAGGGTAAGGATACTGCAAAATCCCCATCCCTGGGGGAAGGATATGGCAAAATCTTCATTCCCAGCCCACTCGGGCCAGCCAGAGGTAGCATTTGCCGGTTCTCCAAACTACTCAAAATTTCCGCTACTGATTGTCCAGAACCTGTCAGAACCTGCTGGATTTCACCCCTGGTTACAGTAATATTTAATTAATAAGCATATATTTGTAAAGAAAATATAACTTATTTGGAGCCCTAATGAACTTCAAATTTTATAACTGTAAAGATTTTAATACGTTAAAATCCATTCAAGCATTCAGCAAAACAATTTATTGTTGTTTCATATTTTGTCCTTGCAGCATGCTATAAATCTTGAAACGAATTAGTCTATAATTAACTGAAAAATTCTGAGACTATTTTCTGCACACAAAGAATGGATCTTTAAAAACACACACGCAGGGAATGCCTCCAGTTCTTTATAACATTTCTATTACATGTTAAATATAAAACTGGGTTCTTGCTAATTGTTTTCTGTAGTTTGCTGAAAAAAGCTATCATAGCAGGGTTCAATAGTTACAAACTCTTAATGATTCTGAAAAGCAGAACAAAATATGGGGGAGAAACATTTTGTAGCTACCATGATGTTTTCTTCTGTGCAGCTGAAGACATTTTCCTTCTTTAATTTATAAAGCATTCCAACTAGAACATTGTAGAAGTTTTATTATATCATAAGCAATACCTTGGATAGACTCCCTATAGTTTCTCAGCATGCCAGAGATTTTGTAAAGGTCACAGTCCAACTGCTTTGCCATTTGAGACTTCTTTGATTTTAAATAAATCAAAACAAATGGTCTGAGAAGAACTTTTAAAATGGAAACCATAGAATAGACCTCCAAGGGAAATCAATTTTGACACTTTGTATCATTAGATAATAAAGGCAAAGGTAGGGGGAAAAACAAAAATCTCAGTGAATTACTATAAAGGTCAAGCGAAGATGTGGAGGTTTAACAAAATTTGTGAAAGAGATTTTAATGAGGTTAGAAAGTTGTGCAGCATAGATTAATTCTGGAAAGGTACGACATAGACCTATATGGATATATTGTTTTAAATAGAAACTATCCTTCTTACAAGAAATTTGGCAGACTTGTGGCCAAATAAAGTTTAGTAAACCAATAGGTAGGTGAAATGTTATGAATAAGAATACTTCTTTTGCATGTTAAGTAAGAGATAATAATACAAAAGAATGTTCTGAATACACAAATAGAATTTTCTCCTGAACTAAACCATCAGGCATTTCTGGGTCATTGAAGAGCTGAAGTGGTGCAGTGGTTAAATGCAGCCACTGCAGGCTGACTGCTAGTCTAGCAGTTCAGCTGTTCAAATCTCACTAGGCTCAAGGTTGACTCAGCCTTCCATCCTTCCGAGGTGGGTAAAATGAGGACCCAGATTGTTGGGGGCAATATGCTGAACTCTGTAAACCGCTTAGAGAGGGCTGTAAAGCACTATGAAGCGGTATATAAGTAAAGTGCTATTGCTATTGCTATTGAGTGGAAATTTTAGGAGCTGAAGTTTGTTGTGATTGCATAATACAAATGAACTAATCGCTTTTAGCAGATCACATTTTACTCAATCAGAATTAAATCTGTGTAAATTGGTTTACAGTTCAGAATATAATATTAATCCACCAAAATATGCTTTTAAAATTGACCAGTTAAACACTACTTAAGCTAACCATTACACAAAACAATCTATATGTGGCCTTTGAGAGAAATAATACTGGACAAAATAGATTAACTGAAAAATTGCCAAAATTGCTAAAATAATCAGCCCTGTTCTTAGTCTTTTTGTCAAAATTCTTTTTTCACTCTTCACTCTTACACAATTCCTGTCACCATACTAGTACTGGTTTGTATGATTGGCAATCTGTGTCACCCTTTTCTCGTCATTCCTTGTTTTAAATATTGAGGTTTATTATTATCTATTTGCTTTGTCTTTTTAATAATGTTAGACAGGTAGGAAAGGAAAGGAAATATGAAAGCAAAATTATTCTTGCTGATGTTTAGAAATCCAGGATTTTCATGCAGGTCATAATGTTTTAATGCTCCATCGATACAGCATGCTAACAAAAAACTTTGGATCTAATTATTCAATTAATGAAGTGTCACAAGATTTGAGATAAGTCTGGATCACCAAAATCTTCAGAAGGAGATCCAAATAAAAGGATTATATTGTCTTTAATTATGTTAAATATATATAACTAAAGGTACTCCAACTACATTCATAATTACCTTACGAACTATTTTATCCTGATTACATTGACCTAATTCACATAGTAAAGTAGGCAAGACATGCTGAAGATCACATTGATTAAAGAATTTTGAATGTGAGAATCTAGGAAGGGCTTCACTGTTATTGTCCCCACCCTTTGGAATATCTTATGTTAGAGGTGAGATGAGTCCTCACTCTTCTGGCTTTCTAGAAGAGTGTCAAACCTTTGTCAGTTAGCTTGGGATTGCAAGAGTGTTATGCAATCCTCAGGGTTGCTCAATGTAGTCCCTCCACCTTGTTAACCTTTTCACCCTGTTAATTTCTTAACTTTGATTTTTTTTAACTTTTAACTTGTAAATGTTTACCTTGTTTTTAATTTTGTTTTTAATTGTCCCTTTAGACATGTTTTATATTATCTTAGGTTGTTTGTAAACAAAACAAAACTTAGGTGAGATGGGTGGTGTAGAAATTTGATAAATGTAATAAATAACTTAGGAGTTCTGCTTTTAGGCTGCCTTGCAACTTGTTGAAACCAGGTAAAACCTTTTCATATTTTGCATAAATACTATATGTCCTACTGTTGTTCTGCTGACAAAATAAAATAAAATACATTCTGTTTGTTAAGTTTGCCAAATTTCCAGCAGATTTCTTCTGCTGATTCAATTATTCTAACATTTTTACACTATTTTGATTTTAGAAAGAATGTGTACATGTTTAAGGAAATACAATCTAGCCTTTTGTCAGGGTAATAATGATTTAATAGCTGACCAGCTGCTGTAATGCTGTAATACTGAATGATGCAATGATGAGGAATGAGTCAGCACGGTTATTTGACTGTTACCACTTTAAGAGTCTGTATTATAAGAGAGGCCCTTTTGGTGCATATCTCTCTGTGTGTGTGTGCTTCCATGCTATAGCTGCTGATTGATTGTTTTACCTTTGCCTAGTACGTGTATGTATATGCTTTGTAGAGATAAACCACTATTTATTATTACAAACCTCGGTAATGTATTTGCTCCTGGGTAGTCTCACATAGTCACACTGGGCGGCACTCTGACATCTACAGTTTAGTTATATGTTATGAAGGAGTCAATATGTAAATAATTTTATAAAACACTGAGTTCAAAATAATGTAATTTATTAAGAAAATATTATATTGATTAATCTTATCAATTTGTACTATTAATTTACATTTTAATGACTATCAAAATGCCAGAGAGTAGATGATTATATCTGATTGTGTCAACTTGGCAAAAGTGACCATATTCCTTTGGTTAGCAAACTAAACACAGGATTAATTATTCCTATTACATTCTGTAGCCTTTTTGAGTTTGTCTGCACTCTTTATTCAAAACTAGGTTTCTTAAAGTTGAACTACACATTAATGTCAATCAGCTTTTGTTAAAGTGAGTGTAATGTTCACAACAGCCCAATGCTATTTTCCTGATCCATAGCAACAACAACTTTTAATTCATTTTACAACAACTTTCCTGAACTTCATCCACTCTCTGGCATTTACAGTGTAAGAGGTTCTGCTATAGACCCTGTATTTATTATGGGAATACACTAAGACAATTATACTATTAAGGAAATGGCAGATCATACACCAGGAGCAGTTGATGGGTAGCAAATTGCAGAAAATAAGATATAAATGATATGGGACAGCTAAACTCGGTGCATGAAGACAGAGGGGGATATGGATTTCTCTAGGAGAAAGACAGGTATAGCTCCCCATACACTTGTGAAAGTCAAATAGATAGAGTGATGTTTATTAGGCTGGGACTGGATATTATAAAAACTCTGGCTCTCTAAGTCAAATTGACACTGTGAGGTATTTAGCTCTCAAATTACAGTAAAGTCCATAAATTAGCTCTGAGACTGCTTATCAACAGTGAAGTTTATCACAACACCAAAAATGCTGTTTGGAGAAAACAGCAATCATTGGGAGGATTATTAGACAGGAGCAAGCACTTTTCAGCAGGAATTTCACCGTTACCCATGTGAGTATCTTGTTATTGAAAGTAAAAGTGGAAACATAGATACTTTTAAAATATTATTGACATAATTATTCTGCTAACCAGAGCATACAAAACATTTGCCAGACCAATCCTCGAATACAGCTCACCTGTCTGGAACCTGCACTACATATAGGATATTAATACAATTGAGAAAGTCCAGAAATATTTCACAAGAAGAGTCCTCCACTCCTTATTCCACCAGACTTGAAATTTTGGGCTTAGACAACTTAGAACTACGTCGCCTTCGATCAGATCTAAATGTAGTTCATAAAATCATCTGCCACAATGTCCTACCTGTTAATGAATACTTCAGCTTCAACCGCAACAATACACGAGCACACAATAGTTTCAAACTCAATGTAAACCGTTCCAAACTCGACTGCAGAAAATACGACTTCAGCAACAGAGTAATCAATGCCTGGAATGCACTACCTGACTCTGTGGTTTCTTCCCCAAATCCCCAAAACTTTAACCTTAGACTGTCTACAGTCGACTTCACCCCATTCCTAAGAGGTCTGTAAGGGGCGTGCATAAGCGCACCATCGTGCCTACCATCCCTGTCCTTCTGTCCTATTGTCTAAATTTACCTATACATACTTTGCTTTTGTTTA
The DNA here is from genome assembly GCA_023053685.1 of Diadophis punctatus similis. Classification (NCBI taxonomy): domain Eukaryota; kingdom Metazoa; phylum Chordata; class Lepidosauria; order Squamata; family Dipsadidae; genus Diadophis; species Diadophis punctatus. The sequence goes on from JALIGW010000006.1 coordinate 42,603,360, forward strand.
TGCTTATATCATACCTGTTATCTTGTACACATGTTGACAAAATAAAATAAAAATAAAAATAAATAAATAATAATTTGTGATATCATAAATATATTTATCTGCAGATTTTAGGGGGTATTTTAAATGCAGTCAAACAAAGCAACAGAAATTTCTTTACACCATTGTCTTTACTTTAAGGGGAGAGGAGAAGAAGGAGAAGGAGAAGGAGAGGGAGGGAGGGAGGGAGGGAGGGAGGGAGGAAGGATCCTCTTTGGTATTCACGTAGCTTATTTATTTCTAAGTATAGTTAGAAATAAGTAGGCACTCACATGCATCTTACTTTATTTCTAGTTAGAAATAAAAGTACCTGCTAGCTTGGGGCGAAATGAACAAAACTACAGAAAGATGTCTATGGAGATTCTCAGTTATCCAGGTCAACTACAGAAACTTGGGAAAAAAATATCATCTCATCCTCAGGTAGTCCTTGACTTACAACCATTCATTTAGGAAGTGTTCAAAGCACTGAAAAAAAGTCTTATGATCAGTCCTCACACTTACGACCATCACAGCATCCCTGCATTCACATAAACAAAATTCAGGCGCTTGGCAACCAGCCTGGATTTATGATGGTTGCACCTTCCTATGGTCATGTGATCACTTTTTGCACCCATTCCAGCTGTCTTCCAATAAGCAAAATCAATGGGGGAACCTGGATTCATTTAATCTTTGCATGCTTCATTTAATGACAGCTGTGATTTGCTTAAGAAACTGGGAAAAAAGGTTGAAAAATTAGGTTTAGCTCACATAATAATCACCTCACTTAGCAGTGATCTTAGTTCTGGTCCTGATACCAATCATAATTTGAAAACTACCTATATAATAAAATAGAAATAAAAACTTTCAAAGAAAATTTTATTAGGAGGTTTTGAAATATTATTTAAATGAGAGAAGAATATTACTAAGTTACAGTTCAAAGTTTCTTCTGTGTATGGAGATAAAAAAGAATGTTCTATAAATGGATTTAAAAGCTGTCTTCACTAGCAGACTGTGTAATTCAGATTTTTCTCTTTCTATAGAAGAATAATAGAGATTTCTTTCTTTCTATCTATCTATCTATCTATCTATCTATCTATCTATCTATCTATCTATCTATCTATCTATCTATCTATCTATCTATCTACCTACCTACCTACCTACCTACCTACCTACCTACCTACCTACCTACCTACCTACCTATCTATCTATCTATCTATCTATCTATCTATCTATCTATCTATCTATCTATCTATCTATCTATCTATCTCTATTATCTACCTATCCACAGAAAAAAAGAAAGAGAGAGAAAGAGAATTTAGACTGTATATCATAGTTCTCAGTATGCTTGCATTGCCTTTTCATGAACTCAGGGAAAGCTTCTGCTATGGTTTATAACACTTCTGAGAACATTACCAGCACTGAATGAATATTAAGCCAACCATGCTTTGGCCTGATTAAAATTATTTTTCTTTCTTTAAAATTCCTCTCAGCTAGTGTCTACAATGGGGTGGAGTCAAGTAAGGGCAAATGATCAAAACGAGTTTATGCATCACACACAAATCCCACTTCCTTTGTTTATGCATCACATGAAGTACATATGAATGAGATGGAGTTTATATCCATGGGAAAGAAAGGGAAGCAAATGATGTATGAAAATTTACAATGTAAAAACCATTATACCTGACTGCATACAAAATCTGGACAAAACTTTAGGGCTTGGATCATTACACCACGATGACACTTTATCACGATGTCATCACTGTTGTTTATACTGAGTGCCTATGTGTCTGTGTAAAGTCATTTTTGTTTGTGTATCTGCTCTGCTCTGACTTTGAAAATGCAAGAAAACATATGGGTATTAAGATAGGCATCTGTTAATGCAAATATTTTTTTGTTATTATTTCCACCACTGAATGGCAACTTGCAAAGTCTAACTGAATCTTTCACATTCTTTCCGAAGGTGCTTAAGGAGTGCAGGTGTTTTGTAACTACTCAAGTTTCAGTGAATTGTTTAAGAAGCTTTTATTTAAAAGAAAAGAACAGGATATTGTTCACTATATCACACTAGGTCCGTGATGGCGAACCTATGGCACGGGTGCCACAAGTGGCACGCGGAGCCATATCGGTGGGCACGTGAGCTCAGGTCCGGCGTGCATGTGTGCACCAGCCGGCTGATTTTCGGGCCTTCTGGGCCCACTGGGAGTCGGGAAACAGGCTGTTTCCAGCCTCAAGAGGGGGTGGGGAAGGCCGTTTCCGCCCTCCCCAGGCTCCTAGAAAGGCTCTGGAGCCTGGGGAGAGCGAAAAATGCGCGTGCCATTGCATGCTGGGAGCAGGGGGTCATGCGTGCATGTGCGGGGGTGCATGGAATTATGAGTGTGGGCACGCACACACGTGATCCCCCACATTCCCCCCCTTTTGGCACGCGAACCAAAAAAGGTTCGCCATCATTGCACTAGGTAATTAAGGGGGAACCTCAGACTTTTTCTATAACATCAAAAAAGAACATCTATTTTTGCTATTATTATAATACCACAAGAGAAAAATGCGCTCATGTGGTTCGTTAGGGAATTTAGCCAACAAAAGTGTGCAAATAATATTATTTGAAAACTGAAATCAACAGGGGATCAAATTCTAAATGTATCACATTTTAACACTTCTGCTGGGTGTACTGAAAAGTTTCAGAAAGATGTATTTGTTAACTGAAAACCAATAGTTCTTTTGTTATCCAATTTCTTTGCACAGTTAGTCAAATGCCATTTTGCTATCATTTATTTAAGATTAAAATGGCAACTTGGCTTTTTAAAATTCACGATCAGATTTATAAATTGTATATTGACATCAGGAATTAATAATATAAAGTATCAGACTGATAAATTTTGAAAACAGACCATCAGATTCATCTTTTGTAACTCCCAGAACCTTCAACAGTTGCTAGTACTGTAATTGATGAGCTTGCCTAGTATTTTGAGATAGAAACACCTGCAACCTATAATGTAAAATCTAAGACAATTGCACTAGTACCTACTCACCACAACATTCTAAATTTATCCAAATGCTGTAGTGTCTAAATCAAGGGTGTCAAACTCAAGGCCCGTGGGCCAGATTCGGCCCACGGGGTGCTTAGATCTGGCCCACGGGTCCACCCTGGAAACAGTGAAGGACCGGCCCGCGGTGCCTCTGCCAGAGAAAATGGAGCTCGGGAGGGCCACTGGCAGAGGGCTGCAGGAGGTCATTGCAGCCGATAATGGGGCCCAGGAGGGCTGCGTGCACCCCCTTCAACCTCTGTTTTTGCTGGCAGAGGGCTGCAGGAGGCCATCTTGGGGCCCTGTTTTCACTGGCAGAGCGCTTGGGTCATCACAAGACCCCAACACGAGTGATGTCGAGCAGGCCATGCCCACTTAGGCCACACCCACCCCATCCCCCCGAGGTCAAATATAACCCTGATACGGGCCTGAATGAAATCGAGTTTGACACCCCTGGACTAAATTATAGGGTTCAGTCTTGATGTCATTTCAAGGTCCATAGTCCAATAATTCATTAGGATAAGGTATGCTTAACAGCTAAACAAACCATTTTTTCTTTCCTTACCATTTCATACCACTGCATTGTTCATTTCAACCGCAACCATTAAGCATTAATTAATATTAATATAGTATTATATTGTCTTACAATTAAAAGTGATAGAGTTGCCTATATCATTTCCTTTCTTTAAAAGTACTTAATATGAAAACGTTCACACTACATAGACTCATCCTACTAAAACTTTCAGATGAAATTTCAGAATATATAGATGTAAAAAAAAAATTAAGCTAGAACTGGGCACTCATGGCTTTTGAAAATTTGAATAACTAAATTACTAAAGTAATTGAAGTGAAAGAGTATCTCCAGACTTTGTTAGATATATAATTTCTCCTTAGTAACTGCAACAGCATCCCCTCTATTAGAAAACCTAATAGGAGGAATTTCCTCATAAAGCTTTCTTTTTATTTATATTTAACAGAAGCCAAGGAAGCTAAGGGCTGCCAGTTAAATGGTTGAACAATGAGAAATCCTCACAGTTTACAATCTACACACTACATACAAGGCAACTACATACTAAATAAGAGCAAGAATATCACATTCCACCCAACACATGTAAAAAAAATGTTTAGACATTTGAAAGAATTTCTAAAGGAAGCTGTATTTTATTATATTAAACAAGACTTGACAGAAAAACAAAGTTCCATAGAGTATGTCTGACCATCACAAGTTGAAACTTCTTTGCAAATGTCAGGAATAACAGCTGGTGTACCCGGGAACCTGATAATCTTCATATCCTCTGTTGCCTGGCAATGGCAGAGTGAAACGCTATTATAACTATTGAAAAAAGAAAAAGTGTCCTCCAGCTACTGAATACTTAACAAAGAGCTCACATTGCCAGCAATGAGCTTCACATGAAAATGTATCCATCTTGAAAAACAGTTATGATACTGTCATATTTGTTTTTGACAAATAGTGGTGAATAAAAAGATTAGAGAATGGAGATTTTAATGGGGCATATTTAAAACCAGTTTGTTAAAAAAAATTGATTATGGATATTAGTTTGCCTTGCTATATTAAGAAGGTATTCTTTGGACATCAAACCCTTAGAAATTCAACTGAGATAGTACATTAGTTTTACCTTGAAATGTCCAAACTATAAAACTTGCTCAGTAATTTTACATTTCTGTTACATAGATGTAAACAAGTTGAAATTATCTACCAGAGACATGCATATTTTTAATTTCTATATTATTTTACTGAAGGACAGGACTCTCCTATCATTTTGGGCTGCATATTGGTGTCTTCCAATTAATGTTTTCTTTCCCTCTAGGTTTAGGAGATAGCACTTGAACTTTCCACATCTTTAAAAAATATCTAAACTTCTCACCTTCTTAATCCTTTTTCCAATAGTTATTTTTTTTTAATAACTGTCGATATACTGTCCAAGTCCTATGAAAAAAAAAAACTACATTGCAGACTGCATTGAAAGCACTGAACTTCTGATCTCTTATGTTTAGTTTCTTTGTCTGCATTATTTAATTTAATAATGTCCGGTTTAGTAGTACTTGCAACTCAGTCCATCTAGTCTGCCTTCTTTTCACAACCTGATCTGTTTGTGTGTCTCTCTCTGGTGTGTGTATGTCTATGTATGCGTGCTACTATTATTATTTCACAGAAAGATCCTTTGGAAGCACTACTGTGACAAATCCATTGCACAACACAGAAATAATCAGCATGGTGCTGAATGCTGACTGTGAGCTGAAAGTCCAGATAAACATAGTGCCCAACATCAATGGGACACATTTTTAAAAAAAACTTGGGGAGGAATCCCTACTTGCACTGAACAAAGAAGAAAAGTTCAGATGAAATAGAAAAGCTTCTATACAATTGACTATATTTATCCACCTGACCTTTTTTTTAAACCAAAGGCAGTTGAAAAATATATATAACACTGGAATAAAAAAGAAGACAAAAGCAACATAAGATCTGCATTGTTTAGATAGCCATTATTCGGTTTGGCTTGTAACACAAATTGGTTTCATTGTAAAATATCCAGTCCCTTTGTTCAATACCTAATGAAAAGCAATGCCATCATTTAAAGAATCAACATTCACTCTGAAGTAAGAGATAAAGATGTTTACACTTTGAATTCTAAGCTCTTACTATAACTGAAAGCATTTTTTAAGGTACTTCTTTTTCTTTTACGGAAAATAGATTGGACTGGGTAAAAGGTTTCCCAAAGGTATCAGTCCTGCTTGTGTTGTTCATATCTTCTACAGCCTTCCTTCGAAGAAAATTTAGAAAGACTTTGTTCTTGCCAAGATGTCTTTGCAACTACTAGTGCCAGGTATAAGATCAATTATTTCTTGAATAAATTGTGCTTTAGGTCCCATTGCCCTCTGTCTTTTCCATTTGGTTTTCTATTTGGGTTCTGCAGAATTGCAAAATATAATAAAATAAAGCTGTAGTGTTGTTTGTTTTTAATATCAGAAAGTTTTCCACATTACCATAATAAATTCTAGAGTATTTATGATGATTACCAGCTTCTCTTAGATATTTAGCATGGAATGGGAAGAGACTAATACTTTGACCAATCTCATATACTGTATTTTTCGGAGTATAAGACGCACCAGAGTATAAGACGCACCTTAGTTTTTGGGAAGGAAAATGGGGGGGTGGTGGAAATCTGGCTACCAGGTATTCATCTGACTAGTCCTTAGCCTGGTCAGCTTCAGCACATTAGTTCGCTCGCTGGTTTTGAGGTTGGAGCTGGTGGAGAGTCAGCTTCAGCACATTAGTTCGCTCGCTGGTTTTGAGGTTGGAGCTGGTGGAGAGTCAGCTTCAGCACATTAGTTCGCTCGGTGGTTTTGAGGTTGGGGCTGGTTGGGGCTGTGCTTCTAAAGCACAGCTAATCGTTGGAGGGAGCAGCAATTAGAAAAGCAGGCAAAGAACGGGAGATCTTGTGTTGGGGCTGAAAAACAGCTTCAAAAGCACAGCTGATGGAGGGAGCTCCAGTGACTAAAGCAGGCAAAGCGCGGAAGGGGTAAGAGAAGGCAGCAGCTGTTCCAGGTAGCCATTTTGGGCACCACATGTCAAGCGTTTGGAGGCTGAAAACGCAACGCAGAGCCCAAAAACACAAGCCATTGTCGGTGGCAATCTCTGCAGCCAGGAAGAGGACGCACGGAGGCCGAAGGGTAGGGGTTTGCGGGTGTGTGGAGCTACATTCGGAGTATAAGAAGCACCCAAATTTTCAGCCTCTTTTAGGAGGAAAAAAAGTGTGTCTTATATTCTAAAAAATATGGTATGTCCGGGGAGGGGGAGAGAACCTACTTGGTATCAGAGAGTAGTAACAGCATGTGAAATATATCACAAAATAGTAACAAATATGTCAGAAAAATCAGGGTAGGAAAGACACAACTTAAATAGGCTATAATATCACACACATATTTTATAAATTGTCATTTTCAGTTAGATGCAAACTTTTTAAATTTGTTCTACAGTGTTGGATTGATTTAGAAATAAAGAAATGTTTCAGAGTATTAAGTTCTTTAAGCAACAACTTTATTACATCCTCACTCCCAGTGATATGGATCATTGTAAATTTGCTTGCTCTGAGAGGCCTTTTTATTTTTTGCTTTAACTATATATGTCTTTAAAAATCATGTGAGTGGTAATATTGTGTGTATGTTATTTCAATTTGAATATAATATGTAAACAGTCCACTGAATCATTGGAACTGTTTATGTTAGACAGCATTTAGTTTCTCATAGTGGTTAACTATATATTTCTATAGATCTAAGTTGATGGACATACATCTATGTCATTTCACCAAGTAGAGGGTTGAATAAATAGTTTTATTTCTCTGAATTTATATATTTTCACTTTGATATCTCATTACCATGTGTTAGCATCATTAATTCTGTACCTTGATCTTCATTGTTTTGTCTACTTTTAAAATGGTCCTTAGTTGCCAAAATAAAAGAATGTTACCAAGACAATGTTGTATTTTAAACAAAGTGATCAAAACCTTCTGAATCTATCAGTAGATTTTGCAAATGTCTTATGTGCAAGATGAAATCTAGTTGCACTTAATATATAGTGAGCATATAGTGAGCATATTCACTAGAATAAAATTCCAACACTAGTGCCCAGTAGAATCCGTAGCAGAATTTTTACACTAACATCTGAGACTAAGGACATCAGAGCTATTGGAGACTTAAGAATGTGGGTGTAGATGGGTAATAAGATGGATCAAAGTCCTTTCTTTATCCTCTCCTTTAGCCAGTTTAGTCAGTTTTCTGTATACATCATACTCCAGCCAGACTAGAGGGATTTTAAATTTCAAAATCAAAGACTTGTATCTTCTTTGTCAGACTGCTTTGGCAGTTCAGCCAGTAGCTCCAAACTGATGGAGCTGAAATCCTGTTGGAATAGGTTGGTGTCTGTATTTTTCATATCTTGCTATTGCCACTTTCCTTCACTTATTAGAATGCTCCAAAAGGATGTTTCTGCCACAGAGCTTTCTTTCTTTCTTTCTTTCTTTCTTTCTTTCTTTCTTTCTTTCTTTCTTTCTTTCTTTCTTTCTTTCTTTCTTTCTTTCTTTCTTTCTTTCTTTCTTTCTTTTTCCCCACTGATCTCAATCACAAGGTGACTCTGGAGACTTTACAATGTTAAATTCTCAACAAAGAAAGTATAATTAAACTCCTAAACCTACATTAAAGTTCTGGGTGATGGAACTAGAAATAAAAGGTTTTAGTTGTAATCTATCCTCTTGGTTTTGTCATTATATTTGATTGTATTTGTGATTATATTTGTACTGGTGCAATTTTGAATTAATGGGTAAACTATTCTAAGAATCTTGTAGTAACATAGTCTATGAATTTATAAATAATATATACAATGCAATTCGTCCATGTACTCATGTTTTGCATATCAATGCTTTGCCTCCAGAAAAAGTTGCCATACATCAAGTATTTTCCCATGAGTGTAAATACAACTTCTTCTTTAAACCTTTATTGATTTTTGACTGGATCACTAAAATGATCTATTCTTTGCCTGCTTCTTATTGACCTACTGAGATTCAGCTATAGAATGGTCTTTATTACAAAACAAATGAATTGGAAAATCACCTCCCATATGGCAAACAACAACCAACCTAATAATTAATTCTCAAGTATTCAAATTCTTGCCTTGCCATTGAATGTCTGAAACTGTAATGGTAACTTGTCCCTGTTCTGGAAGATTGTCCTGGTCTACTTTCACATCCACATTGGACTCACATTATGTGTCATCTTTTTCTTTCATATATTCCATTACTGTTCATTTTCTGCTGCTGATGGTTCTGCTGTTACTGTACTGTTGCACTGCAGTTGGGGTTGCACCTTGGATAGCTCTTTGAAGAACAAAGAATTTAATTTCTTGACCTGCTTTTGTAGTATACCTTAGTTTGACAGTTCTGTGAGTCTTTGTTTAGCAGCTCTGGAGCTTCAGATGGAGTCAAACCTTTGTATTTTTCTAATAGCTGAGTCTTATCCCTAATCTTCACATCCTTCTGAAATTCTACCAGATGACTTACCAAACTCCTAGTTGCCTTGATCTTAGCCTCTAACAAAAATCCATTTTCACATCACACTGAAGTTTTTAATATTATTTTTTAAGAAAAACTAAAATGTATTCTCAAAAGAAAGGTCTTGGTGTTTTGTCCCTCTGTGAAGGCATATTTTATGAAGACTGGCATTGAAAACACATTGTTACACCTAGGCCAGGGGTAGGCAAAGTTGGCTCTTCTATGACTCATGGACTTCAACTCCCAGACTTTCTGAGCCAATCATGCTAGCTCAGGAATTCTGGGAGTTGAAGTCCATGAGTCATAGAAGAGCCAACTTTGCCTATCCCTGACCTAGGCAAAAGCCTGTGATTGGAATTGGAAGAGTTACCTCTTCTGCAAAGGGATCAGACACTTATTTGACTTGAATAAGCCTAAAACTTCAAGACTTCAGACAACAGATCAATTTTGATGATTATGTCAGCTGGCTGTGAGGATAAAATCTTTTCATGCTTTCCTTGTTAACCTGGGTTTTACAGATATAGAATAACAGAGTTGGAAGGGACCTTGGAGGTCTTCTAGTCCAACCCCCTGCTTAGGCAGAAAACCTTACACCACTTCAGACAAATGGTTATCCAACATCAAAAACTTCCAATGTCGTAGCATTCACAACTCCTGGAGGCAAGTTGTTCCACCGATTAATTGTTCTAACTATCTGGAAATGTCTCCTTAATTCTAAGTTGCTTCTCTCCTTGATTAGTTTCCACCCATTGTTTCTTGTCCTTCCGTCATGTGCTTTGGAGAATAGTTTGACTCCCTCTTCTTTGTGGCAACCCCTGAGATATTGGAACACAGCTATCATGTCACCCCTAGTCCTTCTTTTCATTAAACTAGACATACCCAGTTCCTGTAACCGTTCTTCATATGTTTTAGCCTCCAGTCCCCTAATCATCTTTGTTGCTCTTCTCTGCACTCTTTCTAGAGTCTCAACATCTTTTTTATGATGTGATCTATGTGATCTATGTTAGACTAAAATGATACACACTTTAAATAAAATATGGGTTAAATAACTTTGTCTTGGTACCTAAACTTGCTGGCCTTGAATAATAAAAACTATGTTTTATCAATGGGAAAGACATTTGTTCAGTTTCCAGACCATAATGCAGAATGCAATGTGATTACCCTTCATTTATTCTACTGGCACAAATCTAAAGATGCATCTCAGTTAATTAAAAATTAAAAAGTATGTATATATTAGGGAAGATGTGCACCAGCATGTTAATATTAGTATAATTTATGTAAAAGATAAAAATATTCCTATTCAGCATGTATACAGCAGTACACATGTAACTAGAATATAATTGTTCATGAAATAGGAATGACTTTTTACATGTAGTTCTTTAGAAAATGAACAATTTAATAACCTAATTTTAATTTGGGAAAATAAAATAATTTAAATTCAACAGAATGGTTATTGGACTCCAAGGGTCCCTTTAGCAAGGAATTTTTACTTAAAATAATTAAAATCAATCTGGTAATTATTGTAAAGCTCTGGGCAACACAATTTCTCAAAGATTCATAGAAATTGGAATGAGTTCAAAAAAGGATGACAAATATAATGAAGTAAAAATTAAATCTAAGAAGATTTTCATGTCCTAATATTAATTTTAATTAATATATTAATTATTATATTCGTATTTTTCTCTAGGCGCTCAAGATTCTTTACATGAAGATTTCTCCTCATTTTAAACTCACAGCAACCCTTAAAATAAGTTGGATTGCAAGAAACTTATAGACCAAAGACACCTAATAAATTTCCATAGCAGAGAACAGACTTCAACTTGATCCAATAACTAGTATATCACACTATATCTCACTAATTTAACAATAGCAGTTTGACAGAGAAAACAATTACTTAGGATTTAGGAGGGTCGTAGGGAACAGTGATTTTTTTCATTAAAAATGCTATAATCTGAATTCTTGAAATTGGTAGAAAGTTCAAAATGACACAAAATGGCTCATTCCTGCATGTATTATTTCGTATCAGCTAATCTCAGCAAAAAATTATTAATTTACCATCACTATTCACTTTTTAAAATCATCTATCTATGATGATATATTGAAGAATTAGTAGCTATGTCCCTTGTGCTGGATTAAAGAATAATGTCTTACATGCATCTACATTCCACATCTCTATTTATTATGACCAATTCATCCAGCTAAGGAAATGAAGAAGAAACTACTTTAATAGCACCATATAAGAAAATTTAGCCGTTTATGGATAGAGTCTCACAGGTGTATCAGATGAGTAACTGGGCTCTGAAGCAGGAACAGTCCTAATAGATTATACCACAAAATATAAATATTCTTAACATTGTTGTTTGGAAGCAATTATGCTGGAAACAGTTGAACTGGGTTTCAACTTTTTGAAACAAAATAATTATGTATCAGTTTTCTAAACCCAATCTAAAATCAAATGACTTCAAATCACAGGTCATAGTATTTTAATGTCTTAACTGCTTTTTAATGGGTTCCCTGGAAAAGGGAAGAGTACAAATGTAATAAATAATTGTAACATAAGCAGACTGGGCACAGATAAGCAACCTTCTAGCAACTTTTTGAAGTTAATGAACTATATTGTCTTCCTGAATAGCCTCCCTGTTTTTCTCCATAGTGGGTGGAGCTAGCCTCCAAGAGTGGGTTAAATCAGCCCTCTAGCCAATCAGGACCGAGTCTACCAAAGTATAAATAGTGCCCTTCCAGATTGGCACCCCCTCTTTTATCTCGGTCCTAGCCATAAGGACTAGTGCTTTTCCAGTCTTGGAGGCTAGTTCCATCCATTCAGCGAAATCCTGACCTCTGATTCTACTGTGATTGTGAGTTACATCTATTAGTCTCCCCATTCTCTGACAGCTGTCAATCCTCTGGGTGAGCGCGGTCTGGGCGGCTGCCCAGCCGCTCCGGCTAATTGAGCCGAGGGATTGACACTTAACAATAACTGTCAGCTGCTGGTCGCGACGCTAATTGACTCTCCTTGATCGGGCCAGATCAAAGAACAATTTACTGCAGCCACGATTCCAGCTAAGTCTGCTGCCGCGATTTGACCGGTGCTTGTCAATTACTTTGGCTGACTCCAACAGAGTGCACTCTGTAGGCCGCGCCTCTCTATAGCAGGCCGACGCAAGCAGGAAATTTTCCCTGCCAGGCCCACGGACATACAGGGAGCGGGCGCCGACGATTCACACCGCCTGGGGCCTTTTTCCCTCCTACTGAGGCCGACTCCAACAGAGTTCAAACTCTGTCAGGCCCGAAGCGCAATTACCGGCGGTTGGCGGGAAGAGCGGTTTCTCCTCAGAGCGACGTCATCGCGGTGGCCATCTTCTTTTCGGCAGACCTTCGCCTCATTGGCTGAGGCTATCAGGTGATGCAGAACCTCTTAGAGCAGCCTCCAGGCCACGCGTCGGAGCCGGGTGCAGCAGGGATCGCCCCGCCGACGGGCCAAGCCGCGCCCACGCGAACGGCCGTGTGCATCGCGGCCGCATCATCGCCCTCTCGTCTCCGCCCACCAGAGTTGCAGAGAAGCCTCCGGCAGAGGCCGATAGAGTCGTGAAGCCGCAATTAGTCACGCCGCGGCCTGCAGCCATGTCGGAGCCTCTTGCGAAGCAGGGCAAGGCTAAGAGCAAGTCCAGTAGGCCCTGCCCTGCCGAGGAGGACTCCGTGAACGGTTCCCAGCCACGTACCACCAACGTGACAAGGGACAGGTCCCCTATTGCCACGCCCCCTCCTCAGAAGTCAAAGACTTCAAAGGCATCCAAGGGCGACAAGCACAAAGCCTCATCTAAGGACTCTGGCACTACTGGTGATCACCACCAGGGGTCCCGCAAATCACCTGGGGCCACACCTCACAGGGACACGCCCCCCTTGACCCAGGTCCACAAGACGGCCACAGTGTCCCCAGCCAACGTATCACTCGACAATCCGGACATCTGTCTGAGAGAGGGGGACGTTTGGGGAACTTCCAGGCCCAGCAGGCCTCCCAGCCACCTAGGGGACCCTGTACTGCAACATAAAGATCCACTGGACGATCCTGCTGTCCAGTCTAGAATGAATGAGGCCATTCGGAGGGGTATTGAGGTCGCGGTGCAGGCAATGGCCGGCACATCTCGGGCCACCGAGGGGAGGAGGGCACCTTCCCCAGTCCCCCTGCTGCAGGGCCACACCTCCTCTGACGACATGGAGGATGATGACTTTTCTGTGCATAGTTCCCCCATCCCACTGGGGGACCCCGATAAGGAGGAGGGAGAACTGGACGAGGGTCCGCTGGGGGATGACCACCTTCGCCCCCTGCTCTCCGAGGATGAGGACCTGGCCCCCGAACCGTCCACATCCACGGCCCTTTTTCACCCCAGCCTCTTCCGGTCTTTGTTACATAAAGCCAGGACGACCGCTAACATCCCTCCTTCCCCTGCTGATCCCCAAGGGGCGACCGTCTCAGGAGACCCCATTTTTGGCGAGGCTTCTGCCTCTCCCACTGAGGTTATCCCAACTCCTAACCTCTTTGTGGAGGCCATCACTAAACAATGGCAATCCCCAGCCTCGGGTCCAATTCCTAACTCTCTTGATAAGCGTTACTTTAATGTTTCCACTCAGCTGGCCCAACATCTGCCGGTGCTGCCAGTGGACCCACCAGTCCTCGCCCTATACTCCAGCGCTCCAGTTCCAGGGGACCCTGATGACCTACTGCGACCTGAGGAAAAGCGCATGGAATCCATTCTTCAACGCACTCACCAGGCGGCCGCCTGGGCAGTAAAGGCTTCTACGACAGCCTCCTTTTTTTGCCGGACTTCACTTAAGTGGTTGCATGTCCTCCAGGACCACATCCCACAGGCCGACACCAAGGCACATCGCGATATCAATAGACTAATCACAGCGGCCCAGTTTACTTCTGATTCCACCCTGCAGGCGGGCCGCTTCGCTGCCAGGGCAATGGGGTCCACAGTAGTGGCCAGGCGCATGCACTGGCTCCGCCACTGGTCGGCGGACCTATGCCATAAGTGGAAGCTTGCGGCGGCCCCAATCACGGGTCAGTCCCTTTTTGGCCCAGCTCTTGACCGCATTACCACCGAAAATAAGGACAAACGCAAAGTGCTGCCCACTTATTCCAAAAAATCATATAATAGGTCTCCTTCCTTCCGCCGTGCCCCAAGGGCCGCGGAGACCTCTTACAATAGATCCCAGGGGCAGTACGGGTCTAGCCAGACACAGTACGGGTCCTCCCAGGGGCAGTACGGTACTTCTCAGGGCCAGTATGCTCCCCGTCAACGGTCCTCTTCTGATAGGCCTTTCCGGGGTGGGAATTCCAAACGGCCCTTTAGAGGAGCCGGTGGTCGCCCTTACCGCCGGTATAAATGAATGTGATCCGATCCCTCCCATTGGGGGTCGACTGGCGTCCTTTGCCAGTCGGTGGGAGGAAATCACCAATGACGCATGGGTTTTGCAAACCCTGTCATCAGGACTGTACCTCGAATTTATCTCCACCCCACCGAGGTTTTTTCTACGTTGCCCCTTGTCTTCAAACATTTCCAAATGGGTCTTCGTAGATCAGGCCATTCAGTACCTACTGGATATTAGAGCCATCCAGCAGGTACCTGAGGACCAGCAGGGGCAAGGATTTTATTCCATCCTATTTGTGGTTCCAAAATCCTCGGGGGGATGGAGAGCAATTCTCGATCTAAAACGCCTTAACAGATATGTGAGGTACAGAAAATTCAAAATGCACACCCTGCAATCAATTTTGGTGGGCATTAGGCGCGGCGACTTTCTCGCCTCAATTGACCTCACGGAGGCCTACCTCCATATTCCAATTCACGCTTCTCATCGCCAATTCCTCAGATTTTGCTATGCAGGGGTGCATTATGAATACCAGGCATTGCCCTTCGGCCTGTCATCAGCGCCAAGGGTATTCACCAAGGTTCTGGCCGCCTTGACAGCCCATCTCAGGGCTATACCCGTGCGTGTTCAGTGTTACCTGGACGACATATTCATCCAGTCCTCTTCCCTGCCTCAGGCACTGCAGGACATCCAGGTAACCCTCAATACACTTGAACACCACGGGTTTCTTGTTAATTTAGGAAAGAGCCAGCTGTCCCCCGCTACCAGGGTTACCCACCTGGGGGCCATCATTGACTCTCTGGAGTGCAGGGTTTATCTGTCCCAAGACCGATGTGACAGCATATTAAAATTAGTCCAGCAAGTTCTGGCCCAAACAAGGATTCCCTTGAAACAGCTGTCATCTCTCCTGGGGAAAATGATTTCCGCGATCCACATCGCCCCCTGGGCTCACCTGCACTCCAGAGACCTTCAATGGTTTCTTCTTCCGTTTCAGCGTGCCAACCGCAGCAACTCCCCAGCAAGGGTCCGGCTCCCTCTGTTGGTGAGACGCTCTCTCCGGTGGTGGTCCTCCGCCGCCATCTCAAGGGGCTCCAGCTTCCTAGAACCCCAGAGGCGGATCGTTATGACGGACGCCAGCACCACGGGTTGGGGGGCCCACACCGACTCCCACGTCGCCCAGGGCACCTGGTCCCGGGAGGAACAATCTCTCCCCATCAATCTTTTGGAGCTCCGAGCAGTCAGACTAGCTCTCTCTTACTTTCAGGGCCATCTGTCAGGGAGCCACGTCCTCGTCCTGACGGACAATGTTACTACAAAGGCCCACATCAATCGCCAGGGTGGGACCATATCCAAGGCCCTCATGACAGAGGCGATGACATTGGGTCTCTGGGCAGAGCAACACCTGCAGTCCATCGCGGCGGAGCACATCTCCGGGGTGAGCAACACGACCACCGACTGGCTCAGCCGGAACGTCATCGACCCGGCAGAGTGGTCCCTCCATCAGGACCTGTTCCAGCAACTGGTCGGCCGCTTCGGTCTTCCGGTCATCGACCTCTTTGCCACCCCGGAGAATGCCAGATTGCCCAGATATGTCACCCGGTTCCAGACCTCGGGCGCAGAGGACACGGATGCTCTTCGTTGCCAATGGCCGGAAGGCCTTCTGTATGCCTTCCCCCCCTCCCTCTGATCCCCAAAGTCATCCGGAGGGTCCTGATGCTCAAGGCGGAGGTGGTTCTCCTGGCTCCCTACTGGCCCAGGAGGACCTGGTTCGCGGACCTTATGTCCCTCTCCGTATCACCGCCGTGGCTGATCCCGCCGACAGAGTGGTCGCTTGCCCAGGGGTCAGTTCCCCATCCAGAGCCGCATTGGCTACAACTGACCGCCTGGCGCTTGAGCGGCTCACTCTGAAGCACCGCCTTGTTCCAGATAATATTGCCAAGATCATGTTGGCCTCTAGGCGGCCATCCACGGAACGATCCTATTCAGTCACTTGGCGAATCTTTTGCCAATGGTGCGCACAGGTGGGGTACTCGCCAGTCGAACTCTCGATCATCAATATCATCCAGTTCTTGCGCCAGGGACTTGCCAAGGGTCTTTCCCCCAACACCCTGCGCAGACAGGTGGCCGCCCTGTCCACCGTATTGTCATGTCAGAACTTGGACTCTCTCTCAGCACTTCTTAAACAGTTCCTTAAGGGTGCCACCAACTTGTGTCCCCCTCCGGTCCATAGGTTCCCCACGTGGGATCTCTCCAAGGTGCTTTCTGCCCTGACGGTGGATCCCTTCGAACCTTTGGACACTGTCCCCCTTTCTCACCTGACCTATAAGGTATTGTTTCTGGTGGCCATTACCTCAGCTCGTAGGATTTCGGAGCTGGCGGCCCTGTCTGTATGGGGGGATCTTTGTGTCTTCCACTCTGACAGGGTGGTCCTCCGATTGGATCCTATCTTTGTGCCCAAGGTCAACACGTCCTTCCATAGAGAGCAGGAAATCGTCCTGCCGGCATTTTTCCAGGAGCCAGCTACTGACTCTGAGCGCGCTTGGCACATGCTGGACGTGAGGCGCACGCTTGACATTTACTTACGATGCACAGCCGCCTTCCGTCGCACTGAAGCACTTTTTGTGACTTTTAGGCCTTCCTCCTTGGGAAAAAAAGCATCCTCGGTGATGGTGGGCCGATGGATTCGGGCGACCATTTCCCTGGTCTACAGACAGTTATCGCTGCCTGTGCCACCTGGTTTAACCGCCCACTCCACGCGTAGTGCGGCCACCACAGCCGCATGGAATGCTAGGGCTTCCATCTCTGAAATTTGTCGAGCTGCCACTTGGTCCTCCCCCACTCCGTTTGTACGGCATTATAAACTGGACTCTTATGCCTCTGAGGAGGCGGACTTTGGTAGGCGTGTGTTGAGACACGCAACGTCCGCTGGGGGTTCTTCCAGCCAGGACAACTGAGCCCTCCCTGGGGACGCCGACTTTGGTATGTCCCACTCTTGGAGGCTAGCTCCACCCACTATGGAGAAGGGACGTTGGTACTCACCTGAGAACGTCCTTTCTCGTAGGGTGGAGCTAGCCTCCAAGTCCCTCCCTTGGTTGTGGCCTGGCTGGGCAGGATGGACCTCTTTTTTGTACATAGTTATTCATTGTCTGCTCACGTTTTTTCATTGCCTTGTATATAGTTAATAAATCTCTGGTCTTGTTTGGAAAAGCACATTGAGTCTGACTTTATCCCTCAATAAAAGAGGGGGTGCCAATCTGGAAGGGCACTATTTATACTTTGGTAGACTCGGTCCTGATTGGCTAGAGGGCTGATTTAACCCACTCTTGGAGGCTAGCTCCACCCTACGAGAAAGGACGTTCTCAGGTGAGTACCAACGTCCCTTTTCTATATGCTATAAGGATAGTAATGGTTAAAATAGTAATAGCAGCACAACAGTATATATATGTATAATGAATTATTGCATGAATATTAGTTGATTACTAGTGCATATTATTCTGCACCCATTATGCTTGACTGAAAGTTTGTTTTTATACTATTAGACAATGAGCAAAAAATAAATTTCACTTCTGCAGAAATATCAGAACATAAGAGAAAGGCAGTTTGAATACTTTGGTAGATAGCCTGAATATCATATCTTGCAGTATATTCTTAAAGGCCTGAAATCACAAAAAGCTTCCTTCAAGCACTGTAACCTGTTCACTTCCACATAAAATTCCACACTTGACTGTGCTCTTATCTTGTTTATTCTGAGTAACTCAAATACAAATATATTAACTATGGTTTACCATTACATCCATTCAAACAAACAAAACCCCCAGCCACTTGTTTTAATATTATCTCCCAAAATGTGTTTTTTTAAAACCTACAGATGGTACTTTTCAAACCCTTGAAACCAGAGAGAGACATCAATACTAAAGAGTGGCTCACTCATGACCAAAGACCATCAGATCAGGATTCATAAAATTATTAGAACAAGGAAGTAAAGCAATAGCATCTGTATACAGTTTTCCAATCACTGCCTATGGCGTAAAGTAGCAAAAGGGCAGAAAATACAAAACAGTTCTTCCACATGTGCAAATCTCCAAAGAATCCTTCTGTGCCTCTGGAAAGAAAAACTACGTTTAATCTCTGTTGCAGCTATCATGATCTATAGACTCCAAACAAATGGGTAAAGTGAGACATTAGAGCAAATAGCATGCTTCTGAAAGGCGCATTTTGCACTGCCATGGATGTTTGTGCACGGCAGTGAATGAATAGGTTTAAAACCAAACAAAATCTACACGTTTTCTCTAAAGCAATAAAACTCTGTTGGGAAAATTCCTTTATCAGTTGGAGGCAGGGAGCGTATTGAGAAATAAAGTGGGTCTACATAAAACAGGACCTGCAGGCTGTCTCTTATGGCCTTACCTTTGAAGAAGGGAACAGATGCAAGAAATGGGCATGGAATTATATGAATCGTTTTGAACCTTAGTCTCTGTTGAAGAAATGGCTGAAAGGCAAAATAATATTAACTTAAATGAAGTTGTTATCCAAAAACAAACAAACAAACAAGAAATCCCCAAACTATTTTCCTCTATCAGGTTTATCCTATTGCAAATTGGCAGGAAAGCTCCCTGCTGGGTTTTGGAGATAACATTCATTTAACTCCTCAGACATTTGTTTCATCTATTTGCAAAAGTATGAAGCTTTGCTATTGCAAATTTTAAGTTGCAGATAATTTCCATCCTGGAATGATTTTTTGGGGTGGGTGGGAGGGGTGGGGAAATACAATGGGTTATATAATACAAAATTGGCTCAGATATCCAATGCCTTGCTGATCATACTAGAAATTAAAATATCAAACATAACTTCAGAGAAATGGCATAAAAGCAATATGGCACATTTTACTTTATCAACGTATGCATTTTTCCTTCACCGGCACCTTGGGGAAATGCTCAGTGTGATATAACTATACAAAATGGCAAAAGAACCTGGAATCGTTTTAAGTCCCATTGCTGGTAAGTCCCATTTTCTTATTGCCAAACTGGGTCATGATTTTCAATTGTGCAGTGATTTTAAAACCATGTAAAACCCATAGTTGATTTCTAAAATGTATATATGCAACTTGCCTCAAAAATCAGTGTAGGAAGAAAAGTTCTGAATTCTAAACTAGGCTGGGTTCACCATAGAACACACAGATTAAATTACTTTATTTTGACAGCATAATGTGCAGTAGGGCAATATAATGATAGACAACGAACTAGTAAATTAGAGGTGGTTAACTTTATACCTTTTCCTTTGTTCTTCCCAGAAATTATTGGAAACTAATTAGGTGGATGGCCAAAAGTGGGTGCTTGGTGTTTAGGCACCTTGCCAAGTTTGTGAGGGTGTTTTCACTCATTTACCATATTAACTGGCTTCCTGCTTAATATTGTGGCTGGAGATGATAGTCAAGAGAAGGGATATTTTGTTTACTTATAGATGTAATCTCTGGTATCCTAAAAGGACTGTTTACCTGAATGGCTGTCATCTTTGGCCAGTTACAACTTCTTTGTATGCCTTGGTGTTGAGCTGGTTTGGAGACCATTTGTCTGGGAATCTTTGTTTGGGGAACCTGTGTGTGTGTGTGTGTGTGTGTGTGTGTGTGTGTGTGTGTGTGTGTGTGTGTGTGCGTGCGTGCGTGCGTGTGTGTGTGTATCCTGAGAGGGTTTCTAATGGTTCTGATTGAGTTATTAATGTCTGCCAACTTCCTATCAGTTTCATCCAAATTGTCAAACTGGGCTGAAAGGCTCAAATGGTTCTTTATTTTGTGACCTGGGATTTTCTGGGGTCAGACATGGTCAAGGTTAAGCATATGGTCTGGCTAGAAGGTGTCATGGAAGCTTTTACATTCTATCATTTTACATTCTATAAATACTAACCTCAGGAAATGAACATTTGGTGGAGGATCATTGACATGTTCTGACATTATCTTAGATTATTTAACAGAAAAATACAATTTATTAATTATAATCCTTTCTTTATGCAAATATATTTTATGATAATACTTTCCCTCCCCATAAGAATAGTTTTTCATTCCTGCTTGTGTGCTATCCATGCTCAACTAATAACAGCTGTGGATTACATGAAACACAGCTGTCCTAAAGCAAAATCAAAAAACAGATTTATAGCATTATAGTTTCTTCCACATATGAGGGGAAAAAAGAGGTATATAAACAATAACAATAATAATTCACACTTGGGAGGAGAAATAGATTCTAAAAGGTGAGTGGTAATTTAAATAATTTTCAAATAATAGCCTCATAAAATCTGGCCAAGCATGAAGGTTCATCTTTATTAAATATTGAGTCATTCTCCTATTAATGTCCCTACAGTCAGTGCAGCATCAGCATTTCCCATCCTCAAAAGACATCTGATGGACCATTAACTCTCATGCTGGTATTGCTAGAAAGAGAGAGAGAGGCTGAATACAAATGTGTAGAACGAAGAGTTGTTGTTCTTTAAATAACCCAATCACTTTTACAAGAGCTTGT
Source organism: Diadophis punctatus similis (assembly GCA_023053685.1). Classification (NCBI taxonomy): domain Eukaryota; kingdom Metazoa; phylum Chordata; class Lepidosauria; order Squamata; family Dipsadidae; genus Diadophis; species Diadophis punctatus. Next base: position 42,624,345 of record JALIGW010000006.1, read on the forward strand.
CACTCTAACAACAGCTTTCTGAATGTGTTCATTTAAAAGTGTTTGTCAAGTTTGCTAACAGGACAATACAATCCCCAGCTTACAAGGGCTCTGACTTGAAAATCTCTGGGATTTCATTTGTCCTGGAAGCTACAGAACAGCTGGGTCTATGCTAAGATTGAGGAACATCACATTTATTTACCTTACCGACTTTTTTCTTAGCACTTTTAACAGTTTCAGTCTCATTACTTGCAATAGTCATAAATTTATTTAGAAAACTATTAATACTGCTCCCTACTATCACAATGGGTTCAAGAAAGGCTGCTCCCTGACATAAGAATACAAAATGAATTAATCTTTAGTTGATGTGAGTTATAGTTATATTGAATAAGAGGATTCACTAACATTCCTATTGTATTTTTAATGTCAAGGGAGGCTGCAAGGGATTGCAGATTAAATTATGTTTGACAAGCATTCTCATTTGGTAGTGTAATAAAAGAAATCTCAAATATAATATTAAAATTACTTAGGTGAACCTCACTTCATTTTATTATTCCAATTCCACTAACTGCACATGACAGCCAATGTTGGCCACTTTCCTACTTCATGATTTGAACCCTACCCAAAGGCTTGGGAACTGTAAAAATAAGATTTAATTATGTATTAGGTATCCAACTGTGCTGCTGCTCTTTGTACAATGGCTGTTGTAAATTATTCCAAATTAGGCAATCCAAATACTTTCTAAGCCATCATAGCATTGCGTTTTAGTACGCCACCAACAGCTGCTACCATTGTCAAGTTCTTCCCATTTTGGGGGCCCTGTATTTGCAAACTTCTCTGCTTTGTAATCTTCTCCAATTCCTTGTCTTCAACATTATTATATTTTGGAATGTCTACTGCTTTTTTTTGGCACTGTATTCTCTATTTTTTAGTGCGGGCCATACTATCATTTGGAGTTTTGTATTTTCACTCTATTGCATGTGTAAGCAAGCCATCAGTAATCTGTTGGATTGTGCCAGGTTAAAAATCTAATGATTAAACAAACAAAACAAACAAACAAACATGATTCTTTGCCATGACAGTACTGTCTGATTTATTTTTGTATGTTCCAATGTTGATCAATCTGACTGTTAAAATTCCATTCCACTTTCAATTTTATCTATGATTTCATGTTTCTAGTAGCTACCAGTTATCATTGATTGTGAATCTATATCTTTTACATGAATAACAGTATAATATCTTCTCAACATAATCATGACTTTTCGTGTAATCAGTCTGTATATTTTTGCTGCATCCATTGATTATATAGACAACTGCACAATAAGCATTTGCTAGCCAAACCGGTCTTTTCTAGTTTTGTCTTGAACACAGTGTTTGCTCTTCTACTCTTTCTTTTTTAAATATACTTTTAAAAAATAACCCACTGCTATATTTTGGTATTGTCTTGATTTTTCTTTCATGGTCTTTCAAGAAAAGCCCCTACAGGGCTCCGGTTTTCCAATTTTTGAATGTCATTCTAAGGTTGATTTTTTATAAGTCCTTCGGGAGTTGGGCGGCATATAAGAATAACAAAATAAATAAATAAATAAATAAATAAATAAACTCCATTCTGCAATAAGAACTTTTTTTCTGAAATTCTATGAATAACATTTACTTCTCTTAATATTTATCATTAAATCTCTATTTTTTTTCTTCCACTTATTGTTCTACTGATATCACTTCAAGGATATAGGATGTTATTCATAGTCATCATTTTTTCCCCACTGGTTAAAGTCAAAGTTATCAAGATTGATGTAAGTCAAGTCAACTATTCTTATTTTCATTCATTTTCTTATCATTATAAGAAAGTGGATGAAAGTGGAATGTTAGAATAATATCTGCTGATCCTGTAAGATTATTTTACTTTTAATAGTATCTGCATTAGGAACAGAATTATTTTTCTTCTTTATTAAAGTAAGAAAGGAAAATAGAAGTATTTTTATGAGGAATGAACCAATTTCAGGTTTGATGTAAATGTTTATGTATTTCAGTTTAACTCAATCAATTGTATTCAATGAAGAAAGAAAACTAAGAGCAACTAAATATTACCCAGGAATGTCTTAGGTCTGAACATAAAGTCTGAGGTAGGCTTGTTTACCATTCAAAAGCATTGGTGTTTTTTTTTAAAGAAAATGTTACTGTGAAGAAATTTAATGTGGAAAATAAATTGAAGGCTGAGAATAAAACAATATTATGTTGATATTCTAGTTGAGATATTTATTGCTCAGAAGAAGAAGCATTATTTTAATTTTCTTTAATAATTTGCATTTGGAAACCGGAAAAATTGTATTTACTTTATTAACTGCATGAGTAGTCAGGAAATATTTTTTTCTCTCTCCCTTAAATATGTTGCATGAAACAAGTATGAGGCTCTATTGCTTCAGCTGTAAAATAAGGAGATATTACTGTAATAATCAGGTGACCATTCAAATAAGAGCTGCAGGGAGATAAGCGCTTATCACTTCTTTGATTGATCCTTTTAAAAAATGGCTGTATATGTGTCTTCCTTACCATTATTCAATGCTGAATGAATCTGTTTGAATAATCCCATGTTTCATGTCATTGTATCTGCATTGCAAAGCATTTCACCAGAGGTGGTATTCAGCCGGTTCGCACTGGTTCGGTAGGGGAAATTTGGCGTGGGTCCCTGAACCAGTAGCGACCTTTGCCTGGCCCTGCCCCACCCGCCCGCTCAATACTTGTTTACCCCTGCCACTCGCCCCACTCACCCCTACCCTATATATGCTGCCTTTGCTTCGCCATGCGGCCCAGGTAATCATCTCGCCAGTCGCCTCGCCTGCTCAGCTCACCAAAGGTAAACAATGCGTGCTGCAGGCTCGCCCTTTACCTTGGGTTGGGGGCCGGGGCCCAGGGACTTGCCATTACCTGATCCCCTGGAACCCTGGCTGGGTCAGGGAATGTGCCATTCCCCAGCTACAGCCTTGCCCAGAGCTGCCGCCCACTTGCCGCCCGCCTCAGCCGGGTTGGGGAATGTGCCATTCCCTGGCTATGGCCTTGCCCTGGAGCCACCACCCACTTGCCTCAGCCGGGTTGGGTAACACACCATTCCCCGGCTATGGCCTTGGCCCGGAGCCGCCGCCTGCTCACCGCCCGCTCTCCCTTAAGCGTGATGCATCACCCCATTTCCCCTCCTTCAGAGGCCCCGGCCCTTAATCTCCCCACTTCCTCCCCCATGACCGCCTCCCCCATGACACATCACGCTTAAGGGCGGCAAGTGGGCAGATGCTCTGGGACTTCGGGGAATGGGTGATGTTAAGGAAAAATATAGTATTAATTCACATTTTTTCCTACTGGGTTCTGTAGGCGTGGCTTGATGGGGGGGTCATGTCACTGAGTGGGCATGGTCAACTAGATGTCACTCACAGCAAGGTGCTGCCCCTCAGTCACATGGCCCACCCACCAAGCCATGCCCACAGAACCGGTAGGGAAAAAATTTGAATACCACCACTGCAATTTCACTGTAATGGAAAATCTTTCTTTATATATTAGACTAAGCATAATGCCTTTTCCCTGGCTGCCATGATTTTATAAAATATTTTTTCTTCCTTTATCTTTCATTCTCCTTTTTATTAACCTCCTTTCCATACAAGCATGTAAAAAAATAAAAGGAGGAAAGGGTGGAATAAACAATTTCCCTAAATGAGGGGGGGAAAGTAAATAAGAATAATTTCAATATTATGAAATTCTGGATTGGAAAGATAGTCTCATTCTAGTGGGGGGAGGGGGAATCCCCTTTTCTTTTCTTCTGCAGTCCAACCTACATGTAATTGTTGAAATAGATTTGGAGTCAATAGGGAAACATTTCTATCTTTATTTTATATTCTTGGTCTCTTGGTTTCTCAGGCGTTGTGGAAAACTGTCAATAACCTTTTCTAAACATAGCATGATGCTGCACAAAAGTCTTATAAATCACTCTAAGGGTGATTGCTTACAATAATTTCCTTCCTGTTACTTTTTGGTGCTATATTTATATAGGATAATTGTTGAGTCTGATTTTTAAAATCAATGTTGTGAAAGTTCAAAATGAAAATTATTCTTGTCAATGGTTTGCAAATTTTTATTCAATATTAGCGCTATTCTTTCATTTTCAGGTTGCTTCCAAAGTAGAATTTTTCCTGTCATCTATGAAATAGTATAGATTTCTAGACAAGAAGCTACATTTTGTATGAGAGTTTAGCCTCATATTTTTCCTTAGCATCACTTTTATATCATGATGTTCTGCTATTCATCACGTTTTAGGCAAGGGATGCACAATATATTAGTGTTTAGCTGTTATGTGGTGAGCATATTTAGAGTGTACTTATGAACAGCTGCTATGTATGGGTTTACCTATTCATGAAATAGTTGTCATGATAAAGAAGCCATGCAGAAGGACTTGTTTTCTGGCAGACCAATTAGTAAGCCTTGTACCTAACATCCATTCTGCTTATTCCTGCCCCCCAATTTTGTCTTTCATGCAGCTTACTTCTGCATTTATCTGGAAATATGGAACAACCCTAAAATGCTATAATAAGTCACTTACTATAGAAAAATAAATGCTACAATAAGTCACTTAAAATGCTATAATAAGTCACTTTAAAAAATCACCACTTAACTGAATCCATCCATCTTGCTGCTGGTCATCTTTATCAGAGTTTGTTGCATAAAAACTAATTTCCAGAAGAACACACAGATGCCTGATTCAGCTGGATTCATTAACTTCTTTATAAACATAATAATATATATATATTTACAATACCACAAGTAGATTATTTATTCAAGTAAACACAAGCAGGAGAGTTAGTTTCATTTCAGCAGGGCAGACAAGCACAGAGAAGGCTGAGAGTACCGAGTGGATTGAGCAGAGTGGGCTGAGCCACGTCCAGCCTTAAGCTTAAGTTTCCAGTTTCGATTCTCTGCAAAGACTCAGAAGTGTTTAGCTCCCATTGGCTGACTTAGTTGCTATGCCTATTCATTGGCTGACCTTGTTACCATGGTTCTCCAAGTTCATGAATATCTTAACAATCTTCTCTTTCCTTATACAGTTTCCAATATTACAGCCTTCTCCATAATATTCATTCATTCATTCATTCATTCATTCATTCATTCATTCATTCTGGATGAGAACTCTGGATTGATTTGTTCAATGATCTGAATTCCGTGCCTGACACAGAATAGCTTTGCTTTCTGTTGCCAGTCCCTAGCTTTCATATTCATAGGCAAAGACATACAAGGAGAAATATATACATGGATATATGCGCACATCAGATGCACATTTATAAAGATACTTAAAGTTCTTTATGAATGGTATAAGTACTATTCAGAATTTCCTTAGAGGTTGAACATATTCAGAGGACCAAAAATCACATTCTGCTAATCCAATAGTAACTAAAGTAACTGATTTTTTTTTCATTTCAGTGTTCACTTCTCTTTTTGAATTTTTTATAAGTTTTTTCACTTCTGAAAGTGATCTTACCTTTTTTTTAAATTCAGATTCTTGAAAATGTACTTGACTAAATTTTAGTACTATTTTTCAAGTTACTTAATTTCAGCTTAATTGGCTGCCTGATCTGAAAATCCCTGAGCAATTTCTTTCTGATTATGTTTTTTTCATGGATAATTTTTTGCCTAGTCAACACTTATGAGGTTCATGGTATCTTCTGTCCAGGTCCTAATCAAATTTAACCTTTCTTTCTTTCTTTTTATATAAAAGATGGTCTTCTGTAATGTCCTTTTTTCCCTGAGAGCATAATTAAAATGTGGAACTCTAGGAAGGCTGCACATTACTAAATAACTATACAGTCAAAAGCATACAAGCATTTGCTATAAAATCTTACAAGGTAGGAATTTCAAATTGCATACCCATGTTTCACCAAAAATAAGACCTTGTCTTATATATTTTTGCCACCAAAAAAGACATCAGGTCTTATTTTCGGGGGGGGGGGAATGTTGTCCACTGACTCAGCTCACTTGCGCGCACTGCCCCCGACCTCCTTTTCGCTGTCAGAGGCCTTCAGGAACTTCTTCGGCCGGCAAGGCTTTCCTGAAGGCCTCTGCAGCCAATAACAGAGTTCCGGATCGATCTGGAGCTCTGTTATCAACTACAGAGGCTTCAGGAAAGGCCTCTGCAGCCAATAACAGAGCTCTGGATGGATACAGAACTCTGTTATCGGCTACAGGGGCCTTCAGGAGAGCCTTGCCGGCTGCAGAAGAATTGGGCTGAGGTGTGCGAGGCCTGGTTGCAACTCTTCGAAGGTAAGTAGTAGGGCAGCTCCACCTCCCCATCCCCACCCTAGCTTAATTTTTACCTGTGCACCCTGGAATGGGCAGAGTCTTAATTAGGGCTTATTTTGGGGAGGGGGTAGGGTTTATACCAGGCGCACGTGTAAAAATCAAGCTGGGCTTACTTTCTGAATAGGTCATATTTTCGAGGAAACACGGTACATGAGAACATTGCTGAAATTTTCTATTTTTAATCAGATTAATGAGATTAAATTAAATGCAGAAAATAATTTGACAGAAATATAGTTTGAGCATTGCTTTATAATGTCTTTAAATATACAGCTTACTTACTAGTATTGTTATTGTTACATGTTATAAATTTGATATATAAGTGAATTTGTCATATTTTCCTTAGTCAGAATTATTATTGCTTCCCATTTTATAGCACAAATGTAACACGGCTGGCTATATAATTCAGAATGCATAATTTGTCCAAATAAATGATCTGCATGATTGCACTTTGACTGATTACATTTTTGAAACCTGATTTTTAGCTAATTGTTTTACTGATGTCTATTAACATTACTCAGAGAATACAAAGGTTTTATAATGACAGGCTGCCAATCAAAATCCAGTGCTAAACACAAATCTATTAAGGCACTCAACTGCAGTTCTATACAGTATCTATACAGCATATTGACAACTTTGGATACATGCAGAGCACATAGCAAATTTGCCACACATAAATAGCAGCATCACATTCTAAATAAACATATTTTACAGATAGATATCAGGTGACAACCATTTCACACTTAAATACAAACTGTATAAACATGAAGATAATCTATTTTTCCTTTAATGGAATGGTTTTCATGCTTACAATAACATGTAAACACCAAGTATGTCTTTCTTATTTTGCTTTAGAGTTTCTGAATGGTAAGACATTCTGATTAACTGCTAACATCCTGCAAGAATTAAGCACATTTCCCCCTCCAAGAAGATTTCCCTATAGATTTTATAATACTGAAAAGTTAACCCCAAAACAGGAAGCAGGGAATTATTACCTATTCAAATATCATTTGACCAATGATTGTCTTGATCTAATATAATTCTCCATAGTGGGTGGAGCCATCCTCCAAGAATGGGTTAAACCTGCCCTCCAGCCAATCAGGACCGAGTTTCTTCAAAAGTATAAATAGGACCCTCTTGCCTTGGCACCCCCTCTTTTTTTCTCGGTCCTTAGCCAAAAAGGACAGTGCTTAAACCCATTCTTCGATTTCTCCACCAACTACTGAATTTCTACTACTTCCTGTGAGTTATTGCTTCGTTGCTTCTTACTTGACAGCTGTCACTCAGAGACTCTTCAATCGTGTCAGCTTACTGGGCATTGCCCCATTGGGCCTTGTCCCTAGCTGGGGGTTAGGACTCCCCAGGGAGGAGATTACCCTTAACAGTTGCACATCTGTTGTGTACTGGGGTTTTCTCACCTTAATCAACCAGTCAAATAATTGCAGCCTTGTCTTGCCTGTCAGGGAGGGAGGTACTCCAGATCGTGATCTTCAGCCACAGAAGCCTGAGCTTGGGTGGCCTGCAATCGGCTTGAGTTTGTCTCCTATAAGCCAAACTAGCGTTCCCCTCCAATCGGCTTGAGTTTGTCTCCTATAAGCCAAACTAGCGTCCTTAATTGACTTTTGGAGCCGACATCGGCCGCAATCGATCGAGCGGCGTCGGAAAAGGGCGCTAGAAATTTCACACCTTGCCTTGCATCGGGAGAGAAGGCCTCGGCAAGGCAAACTGACAGGCAGACTTCAAATCATCTTCGCTCAGATCGGCTGCTTCCTTGCCTCAGAGCCTGCCTTTGACCCCTGCTGCTCCATAGTTCAGCCAGAATGGCTGACAAAGGCCATAAGCAGGGGAAGGCAAAGCAGAAGACCCCCAGGGTCACTCCTGCTGAGGACATTTGCTAGGGGGGGGGATTAGAAACTATGAGCCCTGACAGGGACAGGGACAGGTCACTTCTACGCCCATCCTCCCCTTCTGAATGCTCCAAGTCATCCAGCACAGCTGTTTTTTTGCTCTGTCTTGTGCCTGAGAAGCTGGCAATCTGGGTGCTGCTTCCTGAGGGCCTGTTCCCTCTTTTTGTTTGGAACTTCAGAAATCAGTCAGTCTGCTCCAGGAGACCCAGAAAACTGACAGTTAGTGGCTAGGCCTTAGCAGACTCCTTTCTCCTCAGGAGACAGCAAGTTTAGGAGTGCCTCATGGGTGGCCACCATTTTGAATTACACAGGACCGCCCACTTAAAAAAAATTCTTTTTTCTTTTGAGGCCTCCTTTATTTAACTTGCCTTCTGTGCAATGGGTGACAAGAGCCAGCAATCTGGCAAGGCTCCTTTGATCCAAGGCCCTGTCTGTACCTGTCTCTAGTGCCTGGGCCGTATGCTTCCATTTGAGCTGCTCTGCATTGATCTGCTTGTCTTCAGCCAGGTAAGTGTGTAGGCAGCCTTTGAGAGTGCCAGTGGCCATCTTGAAGCCTCCCACAGGGTGGCAGCCATTTTGATTGCCCTCAGAATTGAAGGCACTAAGGGCGTGGCCATTTTGTTTCAAATACCAAAAGTGGGCAGAGACCATTTTGAAGCCACATCAAGGACGGTGGCCATTTTGGATGCCCTTTCTTGCCGGTGGCCATTTTTAAGGCCTAATATTGGCAGTGGCCATTTTGAAAGACCAACTAAGGGCAACTGCCATCTTGTTGGCCTCATTTAAGGGCGTTGGCCATTTTTAGTGACTGTTTGGACCTACTAATTTACCCAGGCCTTTCTGAGGCCTGCTTGTTGGCAGAGGCCTTAAATAAATATGGATACTGTTATTTGAATTGAGCTGACAAAAATTCAGACTAGCTGTCTGTAGGTCTGCCTCAGGAGTACCTGTTAAAGCATGTTCAGGTATTCATATATGACAATAACAAGCTAAACGTATCAACTTAGAATGAAGATTCTATCTATATTTTAAAAATGGCTTGAACAAGGGCTTTCAGCAGAATTTAGAAGTAGTAAGTTACAGATCTCACATAAAAGGAACAAATGAGCCTAGTGAGCACTCATTCCAGTAACAGTTTAAAACCAAGCCTTTTTCTGGAGTCTATGAGCCCAGCATAACTGGAACTATATACAAACTATCAATTTTTCTATATACAAACTATCAATTTTTTTTTCTGTATTTGAAAATATCAGTCTCTTATGAACTGAACTTTAAGACAAAGACAACAGGATTTGTAAATTGGAGTTAATTTTTAAAATGATGCCTTTTACAAAGGAAATTACCCTATCCAGAGTACTCTACCCTACTCATTCCTACCTAGCATCCCCCAGGGAGGGGGACCTAGTGGACGGGAGTTCCCTGGATGCCAGGGAATTCTCATTAGCTCACTCTGGCATTTGGAACCAGACAGCTCCATTCACAAGCCAAAATCAACCTGCTGCTCAATCATCATCAGCTCAAGCGGCTGTCTAAGCCAGGTCAATGGGGTCCACCTCCAGATGGACGCTTGCTAGGTGGAGCTGCCTTGGAGCTGCCTAAGGTTTTTGCCCTGAAGAAGGACTTGTGTCCCTCAGCAGCCTTGTGCCCCTCTGAGACCCTAGCAGTCTTGGGGGGTGGAGGAGAGTTTCTGGTCAGTGATGACCTGTCCCTTGCCTCAGTCAGTGTGCCAGGGGCTGACTCCCCATTAGGGTCTTCTGTGGGACGTGGCTTATGTGATTTTGCCTTACCCTTTCCCGATCTACCTTCGGGCGGGTGGAGAGCCATTCCTGATTTAAAACGCCTCAATAAATATGTCATCTACAAGAAATTCAAGATGCATACCCTGCAATCAATTCTGGCGGTCATTAGGCAAGGCGACTTCTCGCCTCAACTGACCTTTCGGAGGCTTACCTCCACATTCCAATCAATTCATCTCACCGCCAATACCTCCGGTTTTGCCATGCAGGGGTGCATTACGAATATCTGGCGTTGCCCTTCGGCCTATCTTCAGCACCTAGGGTGTTTACCAAGGTATTGGCCGCCTTGACCGCCCACCTGCGGGCTATCCCCGTGCGTGTCCAGTGCTACCTGGATGACATTCTCATCCAGTCTTCCTCTCTGTCCCAGGCAGAGCAGGACACCCAGGTAGTCCTTAACTCCCTTGGGCACCACGGGTTCCTAGTCAACATGGGAAAAAGCCAATTGTCACCTTCTACCAGGATGACTCACTTGGGGGCCATCATTGACTCTCTGGAGTGCAGGGTGTACCTATCTCAGGAGCAGAGAGACAGCCTATCGGATTTAGTCCAGCGTGTTCTGGCCCAAACAAGGGTTCCCCTGAACTAGCTGTCCTCCCTCCTGGGGAAGGTGATATCAGCCATTCACATCACTCCATGGGCTCACCTGCATTCCAGAGACCTCCAATGGTTTGTTCTCCCTTTCCAGAGATCCGGTCGCAGCGATTCCCCAGCCAGGGTCCACCTCCCGACAGGGGTCCAGAAATCCCTCAGATGGTGGTCTTCAGCCACTCTCACCAAAGGCACCGGCTTCCTGGAACCACGGAGGCTGACTCTGACCACGGATGCCAGCACCACAGGTTGAGGGGCCCACATCGAGTCCCAGGTTGCCCAGGGCACTTGGTCCAGTGCCGAGCAGAGCCTCCCAATCAACCTGTTAGAACTGAGGGCAGTCAGGTTGGCCCTAGCTCACTTCCAGGGCCGTCTGTCGGGCAGTCACATGCTTGTCTTGACAGACAATGTAACAACAAAGGCCCATATCAATTGCCAGGGCGGGACCATGTCCAAGGTCCTCATGGCTGAGGCAATGACACTGGGGCTCTGGGCAGAGCAGCATCTGCAGTCCATTGCAGCAGAACACATCTCCGGGGTGAGCAACACAACCGCAGACTGGCTCAGCCGGAACTCCATCGGCCTAGAGGTAGAGCTCTTGCCTCACAATCAGGAGGTTGTGAGTTTAGTCCTAGGTAGAAGCAGATGTAGGGTCTCCTGCTTGGGCAGGGGGTTGGACTAGATGACCTGTAAGGTCCCTTCCAACTCTGTTAATCTGACCCGGCGGAGTGGTATCTTCATCCGGACATTTTCCAGCAGCTGGTCGGTCGGTTCGGTCTGCCAGTCATGGACCTCTTCGCCACCCTGGAGAATGCCAGGTTGCCCAGGTTCGTCACTAGGTTCCGGACACAGGGGGCAGCGGACACAGACACTCTTTGATGCGACTGGCCGCAAGGGCTACTATACACATTCCCTCCCCTCCCCTTGATCCCCAGGGTCATCCGGAGGGTCCTCCAACTGAGAGCGGAGGTGTTCCCTCTAGCTCCCCACTGGCCCAGATGGGCCTGGTTCGCGGACCTTATGTTCTTGTCCATGTCACCTCCTTGGCGGATCCCGCCGACAGAGTGGTCGCTTGCCCAGGGGTCAGTCCACCATCCAGAGCTGTATTGGCTACAACTGACCGCCTGGCACTTGAGCAGCTCACTCTGAAGCACCGCCTGGTTCTGGACAATATTGCTCAAATCATGTTGGCCTCTAGGAGGCCGTTTACTGAACGTACTTATTCGGCCACGAGGAAGGCCTTCTGTCGCTGGTGCGCGCAGGTGGGATATTCCCCTATAGAACTGTCAATAATCTATGTCATTCAATTCCTGCACCAGGGACTTGCCAAGGGTCTTTCCCCTAATACGCTCCCCTGCCAAGTGGCGGCGCTATCCACTGTACTCTCCTGCCACAACTTGGACTCCCTATCCGGTCACCCGCTCCTGAGACAGTTCCTGAAACGGGCTACCAAGCTGTGCCCTCCTGTAGTCCATAGGTTCCCAACCTGGGACCTATCTAAGGTATTAACTACTCTCACTGAGGGCCCATTTGAGCCTATCTCTACGGCCTCTCTGGCCCACTTAACATACACAGTAGTCTTTCTTGTGGCAGTGACTTCCGCACGCAGGATCTCAGAACTGGCCGCTCTGTCTGTGAGGGGGGACTTGTGCGTCTTTCACTCTGACAGGGTGGTCCTGGGCCTGAACCCCACCTTCGTCCCGAAGGTAAACACGTACTTTCACAAGGCGCAGGAGATCATTCTCCCCAGTTTCTACCAAACTCCACTCAATGACACTGAGCGTGCGTGGCACCTGCTGGACGTCAGGCGTGACCTGGACATCTATTTGCAACGCACCCCTAGCTTTCGACGAACTGAGGCGCTCTTTGTGTCCTTTTGCCCTTCTTCCATGGGCTCCAAAGTGTCATCCTCCACGGTGGGCCGTGGGCTTCGCGTGTCCATTTCCTTGGCCTATGACCAAATGTCTCTTCCCCGGCCCCCTGGACTTACAGCGCACTCAACGCGCAGTGCGGCCACCACGGCGGCCTGGAACGCCCGGGCCTCCATTGTGGAGGTTTGCCGTGCGGCCACGTGGGCCTCCCCTACACCCTTCGTCCGGCACTATGAAACTGGATGCCTATGCCTCAGAGGAGGCGGACTTTGGCCGGAGGGTGTTGCATCAAGGTGTGGGGGGACTGAGTCAGTCTCAGCCAGATACAGGTGGCCCGCCCTAGGGACAAGGTACTTTGGTATGTCCCATTCTTGGAGGATGGCTCCACCCACTATGGAGAAGGGACGTTGTTTACTTACCTGATACGTCCTTTCTCATAGGGTGGAGCCATCCTCCAAGTCCCTCCCCTTTTTTAGGGTACTGGCTGGACTGTCTGTTCTCATTAATCTATCATCCTGTACATATGTTCATGAGGTCTGTGTCACTGTTGTTGGTTTGCCTTTCTCTGAGAATAATAATAATAACAACAACAACTATAATAATAATAATAATAATAATAATAATAATAATAATAATAATAATAATAATAATAATAATAATAATAATAATAATAATAATAATAATAAATAAATAAAATATAGTGAGTTGGTCTAATGGGTAAGCACGTTTGAGTTTGACCTTCTTCCCTCGTAAAAAGAGGGGGTGCCAAGGCAAGAGGGTCCTATTTATACTTTTGAAGAAACTCGGTCCTGATTGGCTGGAGGGCAGGTTTAACCCATTCTTGGAGGATGGCTCCACCCTATGAGAAAGGACGTATCAGGTAAGTAAACAACGTCCCTTCTCCTTCTCATTAAGGTAGATATTTTTTCCCTGAACCTAAATTTAAAATCCAGAATAAAATTTCCATATATAGCAGATTCACAAGTCTTGTGACATATGGATTTACTTGTTTCTGATGATCATATCAGAAATATGGATTTCTTGAAAAATTTGCCAAATTTCATGTTGCCTAGATTAGTTATATTTTAGGGTGGAAGGTATCAGTCAGAGAAAGAAGAATTCTGCATATACAGTGTATAATACTACGTATAAACTGACATTTTGTAGTGTGAAAACAGGTATAAAGACTTTTTACAAACTATGTATTTTTATTGTTTTTTTAAATCAAGTAAGAGTGAACTTTTATAATACTTGTACTCGTAGTTTATTGCTGAAATTTAAATTACATTGTGTGTTGTTAAGTGATTCTTTTCCTTATTCTTGAAGAATGAAATATATACCATAATAATTGTGGTCACTTGATTCAAAACTCTTTGTATATATATACAATAATTTTCAGATTGCTAAAGGATACAGGTAGTCCTGGATTTATGATCATTTGTTTAACAATGGTTTGAAGTTATAAAGATTCTGAAAAATGTGACTTATGACCAGGGGTGAAATCCTCCCGGTTCGGCTGGGCCAGTCGTTCGGCGTATAGCCGATGGAACTGGCGGCGGTCGCGGCGCAGAGCTTCTCCCGCCCGCTTCCCCTGCCTGGCTGAACGCCGCCATTCGGGTTATTTTGCCCTCTGTGCATGCGCGCGCATGCACAGAGGGCAAAATAACCCGAATGGCGGTGTTCAGCCGGGCCAGGGAAGCGGGCAGGAGAAGCTCCGCGCCGCGACCGCCGCCAGTTCCATCGGCTATACGCCGAACGACTGGCCCGGCCGAACCGGGAGGATTTCACCCCTGCTTATGACCTGCCTCAGAGTTATAACTGTCATACCACCTCTGTGGTTATATAATTGAGATTTGGATGTTTGGTAACCAGTTTGCATTTATGATGGTTGCAGAGTCCTGCCATCTTGTGATCACGATTTGCAACTTTCCCATATGGCTTCTGAGAAGCAAAATCAATGGGAGTAGCCAGATTAGCTTAACAAGCATATGAGTCACTTAACAATTGCTGCAAAAATAGTTGTAAAATTGAGTCTAGTCACATGACTTAGTTAATGATTGCATTACTTAGTAAGCAAAATTCCAATCCCAATTGTGATTATAAGTTGAGGACTACCTGTTCGAAAGTTGATTATAAGGTTGCAGAAAATAGTACCCCAAAAGTAAGACTGGGTCTTATTTTCTTTAAGGCCCCCAAATAAGCACTAGGGCTTATTTTCTGGGGGTGTCTTATTTTTTTTCCACGTACGGGAGGCCCACATCTGCTTGCTCGGGGCAGGAGGCTGCATCCTACTGTGAGATGGAGGAAGTGGAGCTACCCCATGTGCCCAGCACCGGCTTACAATAGGTCCCCCACAGCCAGTCCACCCATGCCCTGACTCCTGCCTCGCCTCATGGTGGCAGCTCCATCCAGCAGAACCCCACATAGTTGCCAGCCCACTTCTTCATCTTGCTTGCAACCACAATAGACCAGGAGGCTGAGCAATGTGCCTGCTTGCTCGGCAGCAGGGCAGGAGGCCACGTGGTATACCAGTGCTACCATGAGATGGAGGGTGGAGCTGTCCCATGTGACCTGCATTGGCTTATCTCAGGGGCCCCGCAGCCAGGCCATCCATACCACAACACCTGCCTCACTTCACAACTGTGGCATCACCACACCACTTGGCCTCCTGCTCCATTGCAGTCACAAGCAAGCAGAAGAAGTGGACCGGCAGTCACATGTGTTATACATAGCAGCTGGTGCTGCTGCCGCCGCAAGGCAGATGTCAGGGTGTGGATGGCCTTGCTGCGGGAGCCCTGAGGTAAGCTAGTGCGTGGCGTGTGGGAAAGTTCCACCACTACTCCACCTCACCTCGTGGCTGCAGCACTGCAAGCAACCAGACAGAATGGGCGGCCGACCAGATACGTAGGCTCTTCAGTAGGGTTTATTTTGGGGGTAGGGCTTATATTAGGTGCGTGCGTAAAACATGCCAGGGCTTATTTTTGGGATAGGTCTTATTTTCAGGGAAACAGGGTAGATACAAGTAAAAATATATTATTTATTATTGGTTCTTTGAAATTAAAATATGATTAGTAAGAGGATGTTATTTCTCCTTTTTTCTATTTTCAAAAACAATATTCAGAGAATCTAAGAACTTAGAAATTCCAGCTAACAGATATGAATACTTAGCTGCCAAACATAAAGCAGCTATATAACATCAATGCCAAATTCATAATTAAAACAGGATAACAGGATGGGATGCCTGATTTCATAGAGCAATACATCCAAAAAGCATGTAATTCTGAAGTGACATTTCATGTGAATTATTAATTAATGCAAGTAATTAATGCAATTAATAAATTTCTCCCAAGTCTTCATTAAGCAAAAGATGTCATGTAAATATTACCGTATTTTTCAGAGTATAAGACGCACCTTTTTGCCCCCAAAAAGAGGGTGGAAATGTTGGTGCGTCTTATACACCGAATACAGCCATTTTTTGCCTTCCAAAGACCCGCCCCTGCATCCCATTTTTGCAAAAAATGGGCCCGTTTTTCACAAAAATGGGGTGTGCAGATGGTTTGGGAGGTCTGCAGAGTGCTCCTGGGGGCTGGGGGAAAGCAAAAAACCCCAGTTTTTGCAAAAAATGAGGCAAAAAATGGACCATGTTTTGCAAAAATGGGGGCATTTTTGCCAACCCCCACCCCTTAGGAGCACTCTGCAGGCTCCCCAAACCCTCTGCATGCCCTATTTTTGCAAACAAAAATAGTTTTGCCTTCCCCCACCCCCTAGAAGTGCTCTGCAGGCTTCCCAAACCCTCTGCATGCCCTGTTTTTGCAAAAAAGAAGAAGAAAAGGATGAAAACTCAGCCGTTTTTTGCAAAAACGGGGGTATTTTTGCCTTCTAATTACCCCATCTAGCATGACTGGAGGAGGAATTCTGGGAGTTGTAGTCCACTAGTCTTAAAGCTGTCAAGTTTGAAGACCCCTGGGTTAGGGGTGCAAGGGTCTTCAAACTTGGCAAGTTTAAGACTTGTGGACTTCAACTCCCATTCCTGAGCTAGCATGACTGGAGGAGGAATTCTGGGAGTTGAAGTCTACAAGTCTTAAAGCTGTCAAGTTTGAAGTTTGTAAAAAGTGTACATGGTTGTAAAAAGTATACATGGTTGTAAAAAGTATTCTGCTACACTGATATTTTATTAAATAATATATTACTACACCATTTGGTTCAGAATACTTTTTTCCTTGTTTTCCTCCTCTAAAATCTAGGTGTAGTGCGTCTTATACTCCGGTGCGTTTTATACTCTGAAATATCTGGTAAATTAGATCAGGGCATGGAAACAAGATTTAATCCCAGATCTGGATTAAAGGAATATATTGTATCATTATATTAATAAGGTAAATTTGCCATTTGCAGATGTTAATTTTATGTTCTTTTAGCTTTGAATAGATAAAGGAGGGTAATCAAAAGGGAAGAAAACACTGCATATCCATTAAATTTAGAGCTTTCTTAAGCATATGATTGGCCATTGCAAGAAAAGAACACCATTCATTTCCATATGCTCTTCTCCTGAAAGCAATAGAGAGGGAATAATGAAGGTGACCGAAGGTAAATGAAATTAAGGATTGTATGAAGGATCGATAGAGTAGGAGCTTGTCAAGTAGCTGGACAAGACTAAAGCTGCTTGGAATCACACCAAAAAGCATGGTTAATGAAGCTGTGAGCTATCATTATGTCTTTCAAATGACATTCATATGCAACAAGTTTCAAGAACAGAATCTGAAATTGACAGCAGGTTTGAGATGGTGCCAATGCTTGGGAAGTAAGATGAACATGATTGATCTTTAGATTGCTGAATTCTGCAGAATATTGTAGAATATTCTTTGTAACATGGACAGCATCGGGGTCTTGGAAACGGCAATCCTAGAAATCAGCAACATCTGTATTGCCATACAGATAGTCCCTTTCTTACATCCAGAAAGAGTGCAGAGAAGAGCAACGAAGATGATTAGGGGACGGGAGGCTAAAACATATGAAGAACGGTTGCAGGAACTGGGTATGTCTAGTTTAACGAAAAGAAGGACTAGGGGAGACATGATAGCAGTGTTCCAATATCTCAGGGGTTGCCACAAAGAAGAGGGAGTCAAACTGTTCTCCAAAGCACCTGAAGGTAGAACAAGAAGCAATGGGTGGAAACTAAACAAGGAGAGAAGTAATTTAGAATTAAGGAGAAATTTCCTGACGGTTAGAACGATTAATCCCTGGAACAGCTTGCCTCCAGAAGTTGTGAATGCTCCAACACTGGAAGTTTTGAAGAAGATGTTGGATAACCATTTGTCTGAAGTAGTGTAGGGTTTCCTGCCTAGGTAGGGGGTTGGACTAGAAGACCTCCAATGTCCTTCCAACTCTGTTGTTGTTGTTGTTGTTGTTGTTGTTGTTGTTGTTGTTGTTGTTATTATTATTATTATTATTATTATTATTATTATTATCATCATCATCATCATCATCATCATCATTATTATTATTATTATTATTATTATTATTATTATTATTATTATTATTATTATTATTATTATTATTATTATTATTATTATTATTATTATTATTATTATTATTATTATTATTATTATTATTATTATTTGTTCAGCAACCATTCAAGTGATGGCAGTGTTGGAAAAATGGACTTATAACTGGTCCTTGACTTTTTGGCCATTGTGACATCATGTGTAGAATATGAGAACTTGGGCCACTATTCTTTCTTTTTGGTCATTCATTTAAGAAACTTCCCCAACTGTGCCACATTTGAAATATCGGCAAGGAATATAGAAAAGATCCTTATTTAAGTGGGGAACTGGAAAATTATTAGAAAGTTAGAATGTCCGTAATTTGGGGGAAGGGTGGTAATGTTACTAGTAGTAGGGTAGGAATATCGGTATATATCGAATATCTGCCACTTAGCTACCCCCTCACTTTGCTAATGAAAGAGCCGTTTCTGCACAAATTGTTTTATAGCACTTCATTGTTTGAAAGATGTTCAACCTAAATTCCTGCAGAATGAGATGGGGTCACATATGTACATTATATAAATGACAGAAGGTTATACAAAGTAAAATATTAAATACAGTGCTGTACCACTCTATTAAGCATTCTGGAATTAATTTGGAAAAGGTGTTTCAGACAGCATGAAGATATTAGTGCAGTTCTTTAGTACCTGTATGTAACATTTTGGAAAGACATTGCATTTTTTCCTAAAACCACATGATTGTCCTCTGTAACTGTCACATAAATCTGGGGTAAAAATATTTATAGAATGTTTATAGAATTATAAACATTATGTTTGCTTCTTCTAAACTCAAAACATAATTAAATTCACTTTATGATTCTCCTAAATTGCTGACCGATTAGAGTAGAAGGATGTTCCTTGCATATTTTTTTAAGGTTGTTTGATAGACTTTATTTGCATTTTACATTTTTAAACATGTGGCTTTATAAGAGCCACATAAATTTTGCAAGAAACAACTCCTAAAAAGAAACTCTTCCCTATCAATACATTTTAATTGGTTCAGCTGTTTTCAGATAAAATGTAATAGGTATACTCTGCAAAAACAAAGCAAAATTTGGTAGTTGCCCAGTTCATCAAATATACTTGTAAGTTTACTGTACTGAAAGCTCTCGATCATTTTTCAAATCCATTTAATTACTGACCTCAGATTTTGACCCATGCTTATATAGAACTTATTTATATTAGTATCTCTAGGAGTTGATTTCCAAGCAGTGTGCTTAGCATGAGGCACTGAAACTGAAAATACATATTGTATAAGACAAATAATGCTACTATCATTTATCAGCTTCAAATATAAGGACAGGTTATAGCTCAGTGGTACAATTCCTGCTTTGTATGCAACTTCAATATTTAAGCATCTTTATGTAGTGCTAGGGAATTGTTATGTCTGAATCCCTGGAGATAAATGAAAGTATAAATTGTAGTCTGCATAATCTATTAAGAACATATTATTCTTCTATTTTGGGGTGGGGGGAGGGAGACAGAGAGAAAGAGGAGAGAGAGAGAGAGGGAGGGAGGGAGGGAGGGAGGGAGGGAGAGGGAGAGGGAGAGGGAGAGGGAGAGGGAGAGGGAGACGGGAAAATAATTTTGATAATGCAAGGGAAAAGTTTTAAACCCCTTGTTTTCTTCTCTATATGGCTGGCTATTGTTAGCTGCCTGAGGACTTGACAACACAAGGAAACAACAGCTAACAATGTAATAGACGGCCATGGACACCCCAATCAACAACTAAAAAGACACACACAACTAGGACATAAATACTACATATAGAATAGCTCAAAGCATACATTCTGCTAAAGAGAAGTTCCTTGAGGATGGGCGCCAGCACAAGTCCGAAAGATCGGGAGACTAAACCTCTGGTCCTGGTGACCAACCCATATTGAATCCTGCAATAATAGATTGACTTATTTAAGAAAATACAGCTAGAGGTAGAAAAGTCTAGCACCTTGCAGCTCTTCTAGTCTAACCCACTGCTCAAGGAAAACACCTTATATCAATATATACCTGTTCCTATAATCAAATGATCCTTTGAGATTAGGATTTAGTATACTCAGAAAGCTATGCTTGCAGTCCTTTTGCAGATATTTTTTTCATTTTTTTCATTTCTCCAAATAACAAATCTTTGTGGCTAAATATGTGATGACTGTGTTCCCAGAGACATTTGGAGGTCCTTCTGGACTTGTGACTCTGGTTGGAAATGCAGGTGGTAGCCTAGGGGGACACGGCACAGATTCATCCTGTGCATCAGTTGCACTCATTCCTGGACCAGTAGTCTCTGCTCACTCATAACAATCACTTCTCAGTTGCATTACAGCAACACACTCTACCTGGTGCTGCCCATGAAGAACACACAGAAGGTTCAACTGGGCAGAATGAAGCAGCACACCATTTTGAGAGTTCCAAAATTTGGCTATGTGATAACACTGCTGTACTGACTCTACTGGCTTCCAGCATGTACAAACCAACATGATAGTTATCATTTGTAAAGCCTTACAGGAAAAACAGTCAGTTTACTTGTCGGACCAACTATGTTTGAGGGTTTCTTCCCATTCCACCAGAGCTTATAAAGAGGCCGTGTTCCAGATCCCATCTATCAAACAGTGCCAATGGTCCCAATCCTGCTTGCCCTTTTCGCCAAGCTAGATGTTAGGAGATATTATGTTTTTATGGAATTGATATGTAGCATCTTGATTATTTTTTCTTGCATTAGCTTATTTTAATTAGATTTTTATATTGTTTTATATTTCACCATATAGAATTGTGTGTTTAAGATGACTGGCTAAATAAATTTTTGAGAGGGGGAGAGGGAGGGAGGTTTATATTTTGCATTTCTTAACCACCCATCTCACTCAGAGGGGGGCTCTGGGTGATATAAAATATAATCAATAAAATTAAGAGAGAGGGGGGGGATTGGATACTTGCTAGCAGGAAGACAAATAAAAGTATAGAGGGGCAAACTATGAAGAAATTAAAGTGCTCTGAGATATTAGAATTCAAAGAGACAAGCACCTGCTACATAACACCCCAGACTTAACAATTGTTAATAAGAACAACAAAAAAAAAAACACTGGATAGCAGATGGGCAATATCTTCACACAGCAGCAGAAGAAAGTATTGAATATAAAAATGCATGCAAATAGAAGGAGAATGAGTCTGACAAAAGAAAGCCAAGGTAGTTCCAATAGTAATAGACTTCTTGGGTGCAATCCCAAAACATCTAGAGCATTCTTGGCCTTGACAAAATCACCTTCAGTCAATTTCAAAAGGCAGCTTTACTTGGAGCAGCTTACATCCTGAGACAATTCTTTTAATACCATCAAACACCATTTTTCTGCCTCAGGTACTTTGGAAGAACTTGATAGGTAGATTAAAAATGCCAGTCCAGTCTAAACATCTGGCTGACTATTTGGCCAATAATAATAAATGATCAAATTATTGAAAGTGCAGATTGTGGAAAGAACCAAAGAAACAGTAAGATCATGCAAGAAGGTTGAACAAACTGATTATAAACAACAGCACAGTCGCCAAGATGATTCACTGGAACATGTGCAAAAATGATCATATAGCAGTGATGAAAAATTGGTGGAAACATACAGTATGGCAGGAAAATGAGCAGATTAAAATACTGTGAAATACAATAAAGTCTTGGTACATAAAACAACACATTAACTGTGTTTGAAAAGAAGAAAGTTTGGATAATTTACAATATTAGAGGATAGTAGAATCAAAGATAATTGGAGAAGATCACAAAGTATCAAGACTTGAAAATGGAAGTTGAAAGGTTGCAATGTGTCATAAACTGGCCTTAGTGATCCCAGTTAATTTGCCACACTGGATGCCATACCATAAAATCTTGGTCAGCACTTACAAAATCTGTGCAACCACAAAATTTCCAGCTGTCAATCAAAAAAGGCCATGCTGTTTGAATCCACACATCTATTACACCTGTAATTATTACATGTTAGGTTCTTTGGAAAAACTTGATGCAAATGAACACAAACACTAGCTAAAATACTGGTTAGTGTTTGGTTATAGTTTCAAAATAGGAACCTAAAATTTTATATCTCTGAAATGTCAACAAATAAAAAGTCAAGTGATGTACTATATCAAGTATGATTTACATGTAACATACAATTAATGTTCAGTATACCTTCTATCAGCATAAACAGCTGATGTTTGAAATTAAAACAGTTACAGAAATAAAATTTACTTTTTTTTCTCACTCTATTGAGTATTTGCATTAGATTATAAAATTCTCCTTTGCCGCTTATGGAATATACTTTTGCAAAGCAAAATCTAGCATTAGAATTTTTGAGCCATGGTGGAACAGTGTTTACAATTGCAGCCAGGGGTGGGCTGCTGGGGGTTCGTAGGGGTTCGGGAGAACCTCTAGCTAAGATTCTGTGCAGTTCGGAGAACCCCCAAATCCCACTCCTGGTTGGCTCCGCTCAGCCCACCCCACCCCTCCCAGGAGTCCCCATTTGGCCTATTTTGGATGCAGGTAAGTGCAGGGCGTGGAGGGCGAAAAACAGGCCTACCGAAAATTCGGGAAGGCCAGAAATGGGCCCGTTTCCGGCCTCCAGAGGGCCTCTGAAGCCTGGGGAGGCCGTTTTCGCCCTCCCGGAGGCTTGAAGAAAGCCTCTGGAGCCCAGGGAGGGCAAAAACGCCCCCCCATGGTGCAGGAGGCTGACTAGCCACACCCACCATGGCCACACCCACCCAGCAACCGGGCAGAGAACACCTTGTTAAAATTTTTGAAGCCCACCCCTGATTGCAGCTGACTCTGTCCATTGCAAGGAGTTTGATCCTGGCCGGCTCAAGATTAGTTCAGCCTTCCATCCTTTCAAGTTTGGCAAAATGAGGACCCAGATTGTTGGGGCCAATATGCTGACTCTGTAAAACGCTTAGAGAGTGCTGTAAAGCACTACGAAGCAGTATATAAATCTAAATGCCAGTGCTAGTCTAGTGCTAAAGCTTCTATGAAGGAAGTAATGTCTAATAACTTATCATATAACTTTTAATCTCATCCAGGTATTGTTAAAATGGGAAACACCATTGTGTCATCACACCCCAAACTCTCTTTTCTACATGAAACACATGGAAAAGGAGCAGAGATTGTATCACAACAACATAAGGCTGCTTTTTTCATTCTTTCTGGAGATGCTCGAGATAGTGCTGTTGACACTATCTGAAAATAAAAATAATTCCTGCTGAAGATGTTCAGCATATGGAGGCATATAATAATGGCCGGGCAGCATTATATGGTGCCCCAGCATTTTTTTTACAATCCATTTTAATAAAAAGTAAGAATAACACTCTTTCTTAATGAGCCAACCCAGACCATGTTATTTGTCATGCGAATCCGTTCAGATTAATTCTGAACAGGGTTCCACAAAATTTCACACATCACACGATTATTTGATTACACATATTTAAAACTCCTTCGTAAACATTTGTTTGCAATGTGCTGTAATCTGTCTTCCAATATCTGAAAAGGTTTCAGCCTCTCTACAATCAAATATCTCTATTTCATTTGGAAAGGGGCTTTGAAATTTATTTTAGGGATATTGATTGAGTTTAGTTTATTTTTATGACAGAGACATCAGAGACACGAGAGAAACTTTTTAAACTTATACTTTTTCAAATTGCCACGGATCCTTCTTGGCAGTCTCTCCCTTGATCTGAAAACAAATCTAATGGGATGTTTTTTTATTATGATTGAACTGAAGTGTGAGAAACCTGGGAGGTTGCATAGCTATGAAAAGATGAATTTATAATGAAAGGGGAAATATTCATACAGATTCAGAGCTGCCTTTTCTGAATATCTTTTGATTAAAGTAAATTAAACCCCTGCTTTTAGTTCTCAGTGAAAAGAAATTATACTTTTCAAATATAATACAATGGTAAAAAAAAATAAAAATAAAGCCATCTGTAGTTATTAGCAGGCATTTCCCTTGCTATCTCAGTGTGTTCATGCTGATTAACGTAGAGAAAAGCCAGGCTCACTAGCTCCATCAATTGGATGGGCTATGCAAATACATATTATGAGGAATTGCAGTAGGGCCAATATGTATTCATTACATCACCTAGCATTCACAGCTTCCAATTCCAGAATCATTTATGCTGATCAGGCAATTGTACCTTATGCTTTCAAGGAGGAGGACAAGGCATTAATATATTAAACTTGACATGCAGTAACATTAACATTTTGAAGGTATCTCAGTAGTTACATGCACAATACCAGGGATATATACAAGCAGCCTAGCTTCCAAGCACAGAGAATCAGTAAAGTTTTAACTAATAGAGCATTTAATTCATGCTGCCTGTTTCAAAACTTTATTTTGAAATTGTTAGGGGCACATTATCTGGGTACAAAACAAGAAGTAATTAAAGATTTAAATAGCCAGCATTCACCATCCTTGCAATTCCTGGTTGGTAAAAGCCTCCTGGGAGGTGACTTGCAAGTAGGTCTAGGCCAGGGGTCGGCAATCTTAAAAAGTCAAAGAGCCAATTGGACCCGTTTCCCAGAGAAAACAAAATACTTGGAGCCACAAAACCTGGGTGGGTGGCCAACTGATGTAACTCCCACTGAATCACATGACACCCCCCCCAGCTACGCCTACCCAGGTTTTGTGGGTCTGTTTTCTATGAGAAAAAGGTATATATATCTCTTTTCCCTCTCTTTCTCTCTCTCGATCTCTTTTTCTCCATCTCATCTTTCTTTCTCTCTTTCCCTCTTTCCCTCTTTCCCTCTCTCTCTCTCTCTCTCTCTCTCTCTCTCTCTCTCTCTCTCTCTCTCTCTCTCTCTCTCTCTCTCTCTCTGTCCCTTCCTCCCCACCCATCTCTCTCTCCATCTCCCTCCCTCATCTCTCTCTTTCTCCCTCTCTCTCCCTCTCTCTCTCCCAACTGTATGCTGAGGAATGATTGCCACCCCAACTTCTCTTCGGGTGACCCTCCTTCCCTTGCGACTCCCTGGCTGGCTGTGGCATGCACGGTGAGACCCTCCTCAAGGCGCAAAGGCGCATGTGGAGGGCAGGTGGCGGGCGGCAGCTCGCTTAAGGAGGGTCTTTGGATGCGGCGTCTCTCCTGCCCTAAGGATCCGGCCATTGCCTTGCCATGTCCCATCCCCCCCACAGCTCTTCAGCCGAGCGGGGAGGGCGTGAGCTCCAGCCCAAAGTGGCGCAAATGTGGCATGAAGACAGCTACAGGGCTGCTTCTCTCCTGCCCTAAGGATCTGGCCATCACCTTGTTGTGCCCCCCAGCCCATATGAAAGGAGAAGGAGGGTCCCTGGAGAGAAGGCAGCCTTCGCTTCCTGCCGCTTTGGGCTGCAGCTTACGCCCACCCCGCTCTGCTGAAGAGCTGCAGGGGACGTGGGACGGGACAGGACGGGACACGGCAAGGCAATGGCCTGATTGTTAGGGCAGGAGAGAAGCCGCATCCAAAGACCCTCCTTAAGCGAGTAGCCGCCAGCCACCCACCCTCTGAGCGCGCCTTTGCTGCACTTGGCGCTCGCTTGAGGGTCTCCCCGCGCATGCGCATACTCCTAGCCCCACCACAGCCAGCCAGGGAGTCACAAGAGGGGGAGGAGGTCACCAGAAGGGAAGCCTCGGCCAGGGGTGGCTATGTTCCTCAACCAGCGCCAGAGAATCAGTCATGGCCGCTTCTCCATTTACGCCATTGCCCTTACTTTCTCAGGCCAGATGAGGGAGGGGAGGGTGAGGCCAGCCAGTGATGGGACAGGAAGCCACAGCAGGGGGCCCAAAGAGCCAGATGCAGCTCTGGAGCTGCGGGTTGCTGACCCCTGGTCTAGGCATTAATTAATACATCACTGCAGAAAGGGGTAATTCTTAGTACCATTTAAGGAAGCCTTGGTCTGTCTTTCCTTACAAAACCTTAACTGAAACCCACCTAACTTGACAATTTCCACCCAGTTTCCCACCTCCCCTCTTTAGGGAAGCTGGTGGAAAAGTAGTTGTTCCTGGGTGAAACTGGTTATGTGTGCCCAGGGGTGAAATTCACTTAACTTCCCTACCGGCTCGCAAATGTGTGCGTGCCGAGTGTCAGCCATTGCTAACAATGAAATTTTACAAACCAGTTTGCCTAATTGTGCCAATTCTTTGCAACAATTCATTTTTACAGAAGCATTATGTAAATGGATTAGGCTTCACAAATAATTGTGCACAATATCTTAAGTTGGGGAAGACTATGAAAAAAACCACAATCTTTAGATTTGAAGTTGTTTGAATTAAAAGAAAATTTAAATTCATTCATACACACCCAAACCTGCTTTCTTTTACCCCTTATTCAAAAGATCACGCCTTGTGTCTATGTCAGGTTTATTGCAATTAGAAGACTACAGTTTTGTCCTAACTATCAACATTTCTACTCCATCTTGTTATCACAGTCTCTCCAGGAGTATTTAGTTCTTTTCACAGTGGGTTTCAGTGAAAGAGTCAAAAGACATGCTGTTCAAAATCTTTCCTGTTATTAGCAATCCACAACATATTACCATGGATACCTTGCTTTTTAACTACTAGTTAGCTAAAAGGAGGCATCTTTAAATTAAATTCTGTCTTGGCTCACTGCTCAGATCTAAGGAAAGCTTAAAATCTGGACACAAGGGGAAAAACAAGATAAAAGATGTAATACCTAATGGATTCCGCATTTAATAATTTATGGCTTTATCTTTTTGATTAAATATTTGACAAAATTGCAGGTGGTTAAATGGTCATTCACATTATTTTTAAGAACCAATCAAACCTCAAACAAACAGTTTTGTGATTTTATGCATGGCCAGAATCTAAAAGTGACTAACATATTGTTTAAATGAGCAGTAAGCAGCTTCTCTCTAGCAGTCAACAGCAAGGGTGTTGTGAGAACCAAAGATGGAGGAGATGATTTTAGTGTAGGCTGCATCAAGAACTTTTGAAGACAAAACATTACCAAAAGATAAAATGAAACACCTGTGATCTTAATGATCAAGGTGTGTCATAACCATGTCAAATTTATAAAGGTAAATTTATAAATGTGTGAAAAATAAATGGTGGTTACTCAGCTTCTGCAACTTCTGGATGAAACAGATCATCTAGATCCTTATCAGTCGGGTTTCAGGCGCGGCTACAGTACAGAAACTGCCTTGGTCGCTCTGATGGATGATCTCTGGCGGGCCCGGGATGGGGGTAATTCCTCCATCCTGGTGTTACTTGACCTCTCAGCGGCGTTCGATACCATCGACCATGGTATCCTTCTGCATCGTCTCGGTGAGTTGGGGGTGGGAGGCACTGTTTTACGGTGGTTCTCCTCTTATCTCACCGACAGGATGCAGTCGGTGTTAACAGGAGGGCAGAGATTGTCCCCTAGGCCCCTATCATGTGGGGTGCCTCAGGGGTCGGTTCTCTCGCCCATCCTGTTTAACATTTACATGAAACCGCTGGGTGAGATCATCCGCAGGCATGGGGTGCGTTTCCACCAGTACGCTGATGACACCCAGCTGTACATCACCACCCCGTCTGATTTCAGAGGGGCAGTTGATGTAATGTGCCGGTGCCTGGACGACGTTAGGATCTGGATGGGGAGGAACAGACTCAGACTTAATCCCGACAAGACTGAGTGGCTTTGGATATTGCCTCCTAAGGACCATGACAATTGTCCCTCCTTGACGTTCGAGGGAGCGAAACTGACCCCCTCAGATCAGGCTCGCAACTTGGGGGTCCTCCTAGATCCACAGCTAAAATTGGATCACCATCTCTCCGCTGTGGCTAGGGGGGCCTTTGCACAGGTTCGCCTGGTGCACCAGTTGCGGCCATACTTGGAGAAGGAGGCTCTACTCACGGTCACTCATGCCCTTGTCACCTCGCGCCTGGACTACTGCAACACGCTCTACATGGGGCTACCCTTGAAGAGTATCCGGAGACTTCAGCTGGTGCAAAATGCGGCTGCGCGTGCTGTGGTGGGTGTGCCAAGGTACACCCACGTGACACCTGTACTCCGCCAGCTGCACTGGTTGCCCATCGGTCTCCGGGTCCAATTCAAGGTGTTGATCACCATCTTTAAAGCCCTTCATGGCTTAGGACCAGGTTATCTCCGGGACCGCATTCTGCCTCACACTTCCCTTCGACCGGTTAGGGCCCACAGAGTTGGCCTCCTCCAGGTCCCATCGGCTAAGCAATGTCACCTGGCGGGCCCTAGGGGGAAAGCCTTCTCTGTGGCAGGCCCCGTGCTCTGGAACCAACTTCCCCCAGAGACCCGAACTATCCCCACCCTACTGGCCTTCCGGAAAGCTGTTAAGACATGGCTTTTCCTGCAGGCAGGGGGTGGAGCGTAATCCATCTGAGCTCACCCCCAAGTATGTATGAAGTCGAATTGATTAAATGTTTTTAAGATTATGGTTTTTTTAATTTTTATATTTGTTTTAAATGCTTATATTGGTTTCTTGTATTTTTACTGTTGTACGCCGCCCGGAGTCCTTCGGGAGTTGGGCGGCATATAAGAAATACCAATAAATAAATAAATAAATAAATTTCATTTTTCACAGTTCAAACTGTTCTTTATCAACTGCTTTCAAAAATCAAAATTAATATTTATTACAAGGAAGAAGAAAAATCTTAATTTTAGTACTTGATTGTTCTGTATCACAGTCTAAGATTTAAGTAGTCTTGGCTATTTAAATTCTTGGAAGTTCATCCATTGCAAATGGATAAATCTCTTAAATAATAAACCCTTTATTCTAATCCTCAGCATTCCCATGGGCATCATCTTATACTTGTCTCTTATGATATTAAATAAATGTTTTCCCCAAATGGAAACCAGAAGGCTACAAAACCTTTAAAGAAAATGGATTTGTGGAATGGCTTCAAATAAGTAGGGCTTAAGTAGGGGGTAGGGCTTATATATATATATATATATATATATATATATATATATATATATATATATATATATATATATATATATATATATATATATATATATATATATATATATATATATATATATATATATATATATATATAAAGTTTTTTATTTATAAAACAGATAAAAGAACAAAGAGACAAAACATACAATAAACGTAAAGAACAAGTACATGACGAATCGTAATCTAGTATACATATTTACATTCCGCTAATTTATACATCGTTATTTATCTTAAATTGCAAAGAATGAGTTATAGTTTTCCTTTCATCTCCACCATTTTAATTTTTAATCTTGGTTTTCCTTTCTCCCCACCAATGATATAATTTGTTCCAGGTTTCAATGTATTCTGTTTCATCTTTTCCCTTCATTTCTAACGTTAACCTATCCATTTCAGCACATGTTAATATTTTGCGTAAAATTTCTTCTTCTGTGGGTATGTTTTGTTTTTTCCAATTTTGAGCAAAAGTTAACCTTGCGGCAGTCAATATATGTAGCATTAAGTATATTATGTTTTTGTCATGTTTATCTAATGTTATCCCTAATAAAAAGAGTTCTGGTTTGAGGTCCAATTTTATTTTTAATATTTCTTCCAGCCATTGTTTGATTGTTGTCCAGAATTCTCATGCTTTGTGGCACTCCCACCACATATGATAATATGTGCCGGGTTGCATTTTACATTTCCAACATAATGAAGACAGATGTGTATCCATTTTGGCTAATCTTGTTGGTGGGAAGTGAGGTGGGGTAGGGCTTATATTAGGTGCGTGCGTAAAACATGCTAGGGCTTATTTTTGGGATAGGTCTTATTTTCAGGGAAACAGGGTAGAAACAAGTAAAATATATTAGTTATTATTGATTCTTTGAAATGAAAATATGATTAGTAAAAGGCTGTTATTTCTCCTTTTTTCTATTTTCAAAAACAATATTCAGAGAATCTAAGAACTTAGAAATTCCAGCTAACAGATATGAATACTTAGCTGCCAAACATAAAGCAGCTATATAACATCAATGCCAAATTCATAATTAAAACAGGATAACAAGGATAGGCTGCCTGATTTCATAGAGCAATGCATCCAAAAATCATGTAATCCTGACGTGACATTTCATGCAAATTTTTAATTAATGCAAGTCATTAATGCAATTAATAAATTTCTCCCAAGTCTTCATTAAGCAAAGGATGTCATGTAAATATTAAGTTACATCAGGGCATGGAAACAAGGTTTAATCCCAGATCTGGATGAAAAGAATATATTGTACCATTATATTAATAAGGTAAGCTTGCCATTTGCGCATGCGTTGTCATCTTTTTTTATTTTTTGCCACTGCACATGCGCACTCACAAAGTGCGCGTGGCCACATGTGGCCACGCAGCACGGCAGGAAGCAAACCGGCAGCGAGGTAAGTTAGAACCCACCCCTGAGTACCATGCTTTTAGAAGAGGTATGATGAGACTGCCTTTCATCACAGACTTCCTGTGATGAAAATAATTACTGCACTGAATGATTACTGTGATGATAATTACAGCAGTGATGAAATACACAAGATGTTCATTGTCTCAGTTCTTTTTGACGAGATAGACAGAAGTTGCACAGGACAATGACAGGAGTAACAAAAATTCTTAAGACAATAAGCTGATTTGAGGAATAACATTTCTACTAAATTTGTTCAAAGAAGAAAAGAGGACTTGAATCTTACACACCTCAAGATTTGTAGATTAAATTTAGCAATAAGAATCTTGCATTATAATTACCATAAATATTTTTCTCTTCTAATTCTGTTTGTAGCTATTTGAGAATGTTTAATTTCCTTATTGGGAAAAGAGAAATAAAAGATATGACAGTAGATGGAGCTTGTAATAATAAAATAGCAAATTATAGCACATATCAAAACATTCAGGATTGATTTTCTGTTGTTTTTCATTTAACATCCCAGAAAGCACATCTTTTCATTAAGTTATTGAGCATAGAAGCAGTTGAATATTACCTGTTCTTCACATAATTAGTAAAGATTTCCAAGACTACCCCACTGTTATTCTTGAAGATACATACATGGCAAATTATTCTTGAAAATCCCATTCCAATAACTTTTTTCTTCTACAGAGAGGAATATGCAGGGTCTGACCAACCATATATGTGTCTCAATTTGAATTAAGTAATTTTTTATTGAGACATTTTCTGCATGACCAGGAAAGAGTTCTATATCTCATCTTATACTTCTTGTACAGTGGTAGTACAATATTGATTCTTACACTCAGGAGTCATTTTGCCTGTTACAATACTAACTCAAAACTGTGAACCAGTGAGTTAATTCTCTTTTTACTTATACAAGCTTACTGATGTAACACAGAAAAAAAGCTGGCAAAGCTGTTACAAATATGATACAGGAATAGATTTAGATGGATTTTTATAGAAAAGAAGAAGAAGAAGAAAAGAAGGAGGAGGAGGAGAAGGAAAATGAGAGGGAAGGGGTGGGGAGGAGGAGGAGAAGGAGAAGGAGAAGGAGGAGGAGGAGGAGGAGGAGAAGAAGAAGAAGAAGAAGAAGAAGAAGAAGAAGAAGAAGAAGAAGAAGAAGAAGAAGAAGAAGAAGAAGAAGAAGAAGAAGAAGAAGAAGAAGAAGAAGAAGAAGAAGAAGAAGAAGAAGAAGAAGAAGAAGAAGTCTGTTACAGAACAGAAGCTGAAGGGAAGAGGCCAACCTTGAACAGTGACTCATACAGAAGCCGACCTTCCTTTCAATTTCTCAGCAACACTTCAGGTTGGCTGTTATCTTAGATAAGAAATTGTATAGGTAAAATCTCCAAGTCCTCAGTGGTAAGAGATTTGAGTGAACGAATCATAGAGTTAACACAAGTACAGTGGTTTCATGCTGAGCTACTTGTATCTTTACTAGCAGTAGGCACAATGGTATCTTGGTCACTGATGCAGGGAGATGTTTCCAGAAGCAAGCAATTTTAATTCAAAGTCATCTTTCCTGGAGGTTAAACATCAGCCACAGGACTATCACCAGCTTTTCTAAGCTAAACCATAATTTACAGCCCAGCAATCAATACAGAAAGCAAACTTTGAAAGCAAGTCTGCCCCTTTGTCAGACAAACCTTACTGAAAAGTTAAACTGAGAGAAAGAACATTGCTGATAAAAAGAACAGAGGCACAAAGGCTGTGGTGGAAAACAAATATTATCAGGAGATTACACGAAGTGTAAAGCTGACATGAAGTCAAAGTGAACATAGCAGCATCTAAAACTTTGTCAGGATGGTAGATATTATTTCCTACCTCCCCACCTTTTTTTCCTCATAAAACGTTATGCCAGGTGCAGTCCAAGGAAAAATGGCTTTATTCTCAAAAAAATCCTAACACATGATTTTTACTGATCAGTATTATAAACCAACACTTATCTATTTATATTCTAAAGTTCAATAGAAAGAATGTGGTGTACATACAAGTATAAATAGAATATTGTATTTTATTTCAGCATTGCTTTTTTGAAATATTAAAAAATAGATTATTGCTTTTTGAATTAAGAATGCTATACAGTTAAAATATTATTAAAATAGTGAAGTCTTAATGAATTCCAAATAACATAAATAAATACCACAGGCAAACACAGTGATCATTTTAAATATATCTATGACATTTGATGTTAGTCAATCCCACTTGATGACAATGTTTCCCTTTCAAAATAAATATACATCTCAAAGTGAAACACTACCTGTTAGATTCGCGCGTAAGAAAGAGGCGGTCACAGTAACAGTTCAGCACTTTATATTTCTCCTAGCTGAAGCTAATATGGAATGCCGGCAAGCTACAGGGAAGCCGCTTTTAAGGATCAATCCGGAGCTCTGTTATCGGCTACAGAGGCCTTCAGGAAAGCTTTGCCGGCTGCAGAAGAAATGGGACGAGGTCTGCAAGGCCTGGTTGCAACTATCTGAAAATAAGTAGTAGGGCAGCTCCACTTCCATTTTGTTCCCAAACTTCCGGTTGGCCCGTTGGGCCATTTTTCGGCATCCCCAGGCTTTGAGAGGCTTTCCTGAACCCTGGGGAGAGGCTTTCCTGAACCCTGGAGCAGCACGTGGGTTGTGCGCATGCAGGGGGGAGGGCATTGCATTATGGATGTGGGCATGTGCATGCACTCTATCATGCGCGCACACACTCTTTTGGCACCCGAGCCAAGAAAGGTTCGCCATCACTGGTATATATTCTTATGCAGTTCACATAGTACCTATGTGCAATTACTCAAAGCAATTTCCCTGCTATACTTACTTGTTCTTGATCATGGTGACCTTGGTGATAAAATGAAATTCAAAACAGTTACAGGGCACTCACTAGGTATTGGCCAATCCTGCTTTAAGTAATAAGTATAAAGATCAATAGTAAGAACTATAACATTTTTTTTAACTATTCAGGCCGCATAGACACTTTGATGTGTGTTAACCATCATACTATTCTCAAGTCACCTTCCCATAATTGTGATGATTTGCACTTATGGAACATTGTTTTAAAACACACATATTTTGCATGAAAAAGTCTATCAAGTGACTTCATAAATTAAATAACCCAGGATACATAATATGCTAAAACATGCAACATTTTAATAAGTACTAATCAGAATAATTGTAAAGTACAGTAGGTTGTAATCCTGTAAAAAGATGAGATATGGTTCATTAAGAGAAAAGAAATAATTGATTTTTAAATCTGTCTGATGTCATAGGTTTAGGCTCAAAGTTTAGCCTTATCATACAGTATGAAAATGTTGTAGCATAAACTAAAATAATATTAAGATATTAATATCAAATTAATGTATTGTCCAGATACATGTTTATCTATTAAAACATGTTATATATTCTTTATATAGATTGCAACCTATGATCTATTGAAATAATTTCCACCAGATATTTCATATATGTCAGGCATGAAAGACTGGGTCCACACATGAAGGTTCAATTTAACTGATTTATTGTTAAAAGCCTATGCACAGGAATCTTCTCAACTAATAGTCAGAACTTGGTTAGGGTTAGAGAAAGGTCAACAGCAATCGAGGGGGCTTGGACTTAATACATTTGTGGCTATGTATGATTCCAGGCTCATCCCTCATTTCATCTCTGCCCTGGGCTCTATCAGTCCTTTTCCTACACATGCTATAAAAGGAGAAAAAAAGGTTTAATTGTGAACTAAAAGAGTAAAAGCAGATTTTTTTTCAAGAAAACCACACAGAATTTTTAAAAAAATACACTTTCAGTAATTAATCAGGATTATTCATATTTAATGTTGAGGTTTACCAGAGGGGACCTGAGAGTGGAAGACATTAAAATGTGGTCGGGGTCAGTGGCAAAATCAAAACTTCTAATCAATTGTTATGAAAATCGAGCATGCATTTTCCCAAACTATAGAAGGCACAAATAATATAAATCGATTCGTATTGCATGCTCTCTATTCTTTCAAACAACTGTTTTGACTTCATTTCTCTCTCGTTTAAATACCATAGAATCCATATATGAGGTCTATTTCAAAATTTCCACACCACTCCTGTCCAAATGCTTATCTATATTCCCACAGATACCTAGATTTTGATGTCATGTTGTTTCCATCAGCATATTCGAGAAAGTATCACATTTTCTTTTTTCTGCCTCTGAGTTTAAAGGGAAAAAAATGACATTCAACTATAATACAAGGCACACATTGCCTTGGAACACTTTTTGGAAGTGTTCTTAACAGCATCACTCCATTCGCAGCAGAGCAGACTACAAAGGCTGCAAGACACTTATAAAGGAAACCTTCTATTTTATTCAAGGCAGCCATCTGAAACTGGATTGACACAGATAAAGGCTGAGTTAGTTGGTATTCTTGTCATTCAAATCTGTTTGCTTAAAAAAAGAAAAGAGGAAATCAAGGAAAATAGTGAAAGAAAAAAATTCAAAGAAAATTCTCTGCATGCTATCAGCAGTAACTGACTCAAGCAATCTTCATCTCATTGATGAAGTCTTAAAACTTTGTCAGAAGAAGCACTTTGATGTTGAGAAGGGATTTCCTTTTTTATTATTATTATTTCTTTACTTACTTTTTTTTCTAGAATCATTTTAGGACATCTACTGTAAAAGTAAAGGAGTCTCCTAAGAAAGACTAGCAAACTATTCTCGTTTCTTTCCATTATTCCAAGACCTCTTTCTATGACATTATTTTACAATTTTGGACATTACAGAGAGAAAGGAGATGTCTTCTAGGATTTAACTAAGAGCTGAAAGCCAGAAAAGCTGAACAATGAAAGAATCTATTCCACTGGATTCCTTGACCAACCTATCAAGAAATGATTAACATATTACATTCAATTCTGGACAATTTCACTGTAATTTCCTTCTTTTCTGAAAGTAATTCTTTCACTATTTTCTATATTAAAAACGAGAAAAAAATCATATGACAAAATACAGATTGATAGACTTAAGGTATATCATGTCTTTTGTTCAGGAATAAAAAAAAAACCCAGGAAACCCCCCCCCCTTTTTTTTTTTGGTCACAGCAGCACTGTGAGGGAAGCTGAGCTGAGAGAATGTGATTGGAATAAGAAATTGTTTTTGAATTGGTAATGGTAATCAAAAAGTGAATGGAAATAAAAATCAAAGTTACAAAGAATTAAAGATGAAACTGACTTGAGAGAAAGGTGGAATGATTATTTAAAGCAGGGGTCTCCAACCTTGGCAACTTTTAAGACTTGTGGACTTCAACTCCCAGAATTCTGGGAGTTGAAGCTGGCTGAGGAATGCTGGGAGTTGAAGTCCACAAGTCTTAAAGTTGCCAAGGTTTGAGACCCCTGATTTAAGGGGTCTAAACTGGAATTATAGTGATACATTGAATGATGATCCTTTGAGAATTTGCCTTTGTGTGGCATCAGTTTTGGAACAGGTTAGGAGTTCATAGCCACAATGGTCACCATATACCTATCTCAAATCATTGAGAGCTTAAAAGATGCAGTGTGACAAGCATTAGTTCCAAGTTATCATAATTTGTCATGATCATCTCATTGTTTCTTGGATCTTATTTTCTGGTCTTAAGCCCGGACAGAAATAAGCAGCAAAAGTCTTAATAAGATTGTTACTTAACTTTGCT
The DNA here is from genome assembly GCA_023053685.1 of Diadophis punctatus similis. NCBI lineage: Eukaryota > Metazoa > Chordata > Lepidosauria > Squamata > Dipsadidae > Diadophis > Diadophis punctatus. Next base: position 42,660,367 of record JALIGW010000006.1, read on the forward strand.
CTGATTTAGCATAACCCAAGATAGCCAAAATAAATCTGGTTTACATGTTATTTATTTTTTATAGTTAATTCCAAAACTGTTGTGTTCTGACTGACCTCTAACTGAACTCTGGCTTGTTATGTCTGGCTGAACTCTGACTGAACTTTGATTTGTTATGTTCTAGCTGAACTCTATCTGAACTGTATGTTTTCACCCAGGTCCAGCGTTTGAATGCTCAAACGTTATTGGTTGTTGTGTCTGACAGCCCTCTATAAAAGAGCAGCTGTCAGACCGTGTTTTGCTGGTTGTTTGAGTGAGCTAAGTAAAAGAGCTGTTCTGAAGTCTGTCTCCTGTGATCCTTGCCTACTATCTAACAAAAACCTTACAGCAAAAGTTAATATTTCAAACTTAACTGGATCTTTTATACATTTATAACTTTCTTAGATCAAAATCTTATTTAGCATGCAAGGAAAAGCACAGTTGCAGATGTGCCAAAAAACACTGGATGACTACTTAAAAACACAGAGCAATGCACAGTTCAACCACCTTCCATCTTCATTATATGAAAGGAAAGCTGCAACAGTATTTGATACCAGTGTGCAAATCCAAAAAGCAACAGAAAGTCAATTTAATCTCTGAATCTTGCCATGAATCTTTCTAAAGTGATTTGAAGGCAACTCATCTGATTCAATATCTTCAGCTACTTAAACATATTGTGGATATTTCCCACTTTAACTATATTGGTTGTATTTTAATCTAAATAAATGGATTCACAATTTGGACTCCAGTCTAAACATCTGACTGATTATGCAACCAACCTTAATAAAACCTCAATTTTCACCTGGTAGAGAGTGTGATGCTGTGAAACAAGGCTGGAAAATGGCCTTACAAATGTTGGCAGACATTGCTTGCCAGCAATTCCACCTGCTATCGCAGAAGACCACACATTTTTCACCCCTGTCTTTAGATGCATCAGCCAGAACAGGCAATTTAGAATTAACTACTAACTTTATAGAGGTGATTGTGAACTTCGTGTGTCAAGACCTCAGATATTTATCAGAATACATTGCAGGACCAAATCATTGCCACTCTCCCAATCTTCCACACAGATATCTTTTGTCTCTGAGATTAAGAACCTCAGTTTTAGCAAGCTTTGGAAATAAAACATATTTTAAAAAGTCTTCAACATTAAGTGTAAGGATGATTGAGCGAATTTAATCATCATTTTTAAGTTATCAATTCACTTTAAACAAATTGGAAGAAAATGAGAACCCATTGTCATTTGTATTCCACATATTTTCTATGCCAAATCAAAACAAGTATACAAAAATTTATATATATTTAGAAAAATTGCATCTCAAATGAATATATTATGGTAAATTGGTACAAAACACACACTTATCAATGAAAATATTGTTCTTTTTTACATTTTCAAATTTGAAGGATCATACATTTATTTCATATCATTAATAAATTAATGCTTGAATTAATTTCAAAATTAAACTGGATGAGATTTAGGTCCCCTTCCCGTATAATAGATTCCTACTTAAAAGTAATTCCTACACTATGTTTTTCTCTGCTGAGGCTAGGAAAAGCTCAAATCCATCTTTGACAAATCATTTATAAATGAAATAGTTAGATCTTTACTTTCTGTTGAAGAATTTTGAGGAATTCAAAAGAAATATTGTTTCTCATTCTGCAAGGTATACAATCTATAGTCTTTTCTTGGACTGCCAGACTACTCTTTACACAGGATAGAAAAATATGATACAGATTCTTCATTAGATTCAAATATATGTATTTTAAAAATAGTATCATGAATAAAGCTGGTGGGAGCTCTGATGCTCAGAGAAAAGTCACTTTTTGTCTTTCAAAAGCAATTTGAATAAAGCAATTTATTTTGCAGTGATATGTGTATGTATGGAAAATCCATTAAAGTTATATATTCTGCTTTAAAAGACAGTATCCTAATTATTAACTTGACTTTATGCATAAGATGTTCTCAGTGTGATTGACAATACCGTATTTTTCGGAGTATATTTTTCGGAGTATAGGACACACCGGAATATAGGACGCACCTTAATTTTGGGGTGCGGAGCTGAAGAAGCCTCCACCCATCTGCCAGCTCGTCACTCTGCCTGGGGAGGAAAGCGTTTTCAGGTGGCAGCGCTGCGATCCCCTCCCCGATTCCAAAAGGCTGAGTGGCGAGCTGGCAGGTGAGTGGAGGCTTCTTCAGCTCCGCAGCTTCCTTGGGGCAGCAGCAGGACAAGAACCCTCCAACCCGTCAATACCTACGTGACGGCGGCGGTGGCAAGCGATCACCTCCCACCTCCCCTCCACGAACGTCTGCGGTACGCTGTCATTGCCAGCAGGCTCGCGATCGGCCGACTCAGGCTGGAAGGAGGGAAATAAAAAAATAAAAAAGCTCCTTCACTCTTAAAGGGGCCTCTGCCTCCTGAGGATGAGGGTGGCTCCCTGGAGATGGCTGATCGAGGGTCCTTCTCGGGAAAGAAGAGCATTGTGTTTCCGGTGGCGGGCAGCGCCAGTTGCACGCCCCGTTTTTGGAATCGGGGAGGGGATTGCAGCGCTGCCACCTGAAAACGCTTTCCTCCCCAGGCTGAGTGGTGGGCTGGCAGGTGGGGGGGGTGGGGGGCTACATTCAGAGTATAAGACGCACCCAGTTTTTGACCCTCTTTTTGGGAGTAAAAAGGTGCGTCTTATATTCCGAAAAATACGGTATATGAAACCCATTATGACAAGGTTTTATTTATTTTTTAAAAATAAGATATAGAAATTCAGTTTAAAAGGCTGTTAAATAATGAATTGTTTCTGGTTTTATTTATTTAGCATATGACAAATACATGGACTTCCATTCGGATTCAATGTGGTGGATATTTTGTTCTTTGGACCTGAAAAGGCCCGTTTCTGTTGCCATGTATATAGAGAGCTAGGAGTTCTGCAAAGATGTCTGGTTACCAACTGTCGTTAACTGCCAATTCTTCAAAGTAGTCTGGCTGCCAATTGTTGCTAGTCATTTGGTTCATACTACCGTGCTATCCAGGGTGCACCACGAGTACGTGAACTAGCATCACACCCCATTTGTCTCTGGTAATCTATTTAAATCCAATATTTCATGGACAGTTTTCCACCTGTGATCATTCATTCAGCAACCATTCAAAGTTATGACATTATTGAAAGAATTGTGGTTATGACTGGTTTTCAGAGTTCCAGCTGTACTATACTGCCATAGTCATATGATTGTGATCTGGGCACTTGGCAACTGGTTTCCACTTACTTTTGGTTACAGCACCCTATTATCATGTGATAACCATTTGCAATCTCTTCTGCTTGTTTCTCCAGAAAGTCAATGGGAAACCTGGCTGGAAATGTCACTGCGATAAGTCTCCCACAACTGTGCATACTTGCCCAGGTTCTCTGCAGTTGTGTCATGCTGGCTACCTGTGCACCCTCAAGCATCCTCCCCAACTTGTGCCAAACTCTTGTGCACCCTCACATAACCTCACTGTACCTTCTCCTTTTATTCCACTGCCTCCCCTTCCAGCAGCTGCCACTTACCTGTTTATCATCATGGGACTTGCAACTTCCTTCTGGCTTCCCCATTGACTTTGATTATTGGGAATACATCAGGAAGTCCCCTTACCTAACAAATGTGGGATTAAGTTAACAGGAACAGCAGGACTGCAGGGATTGCTGTCACTAGACAATACAATCACATATTACAACATTATTGCTTAGGGATGGAAATTCCAGTTTCAGTTGCTTGAGAACTATCTGTACCAGGAAAAGTCAGGCAATAGAAAACTTTGCTATATAGTCATTTGGTATATTTTTCCCCAGAACATTACATTACAACTGTCTAGCTGCAAAACACGGGCTAGTGCTTTTAAATTGCTTTAGTATTATTCATTAACATTACCAATGCAGAAGAAAACAAACTACGACCATCTATTGTTACTCTTTTGTTAGGCACTGCCAACATTTTTAAATAAATACAATGGTAGCTCATCAGCAAGCAGTTGATTGTCAAGGTAAAAACCAGCAACCTGAGCTCACCTTTAACAACTGAACGTTAACAAGGCAAGCCAACTAAATCAACTAAACTGAAGTCTACTTTCTGTTTCACAATGTGTTTTTCTTTCCCTGTAGCCAGCCACTAAAAGCACAACATTAAAACACAAAGTTAAAAAACAAAATCACCACAGTGAAAATAACCTGGCATGGATTGTAAGCCTCAAAGGCAGACAGCTGTATATGTTCTCACCAGCTCCAGCAGCAGGTTCTTTATGATGCTCTTGGTACCCTCTCAATCACTCACCAAAAGCAGGGTCAAATCTAGAATGGCTCCTTAGAGACTCATGTGCTTTGCTATACCTTCTGTTCCCAGCATTCCAACCACAGCCTTATCGTACCACTCAGCCTTAGCCAATGGAGCTGCCAAATCAGACAAAGTATTGTTTCTCTTATTGTTTCAATCCAGTGACAAAATGCAAGACAGTATTCCACTTACTTCTTCAAAAGAATCTAGGAGGATTGGAGGCAAATGACAAAAAGTACACTATTACATCATGATTTAAGTCCCATGATCTAGAGTATTTTTTGGAGCATCCTTAGCAAACAGCCTGGAACAGGTATATTAGCCTTGCAAAGGTCCGTTTTAAAGGCTGCTTTTTCAGCCTTGCAAAGCTCGGTTTGAGAGGTTGTTTTCAGGTTGGCAAAGCTCAGTTTGAGAGGTTGTTTTAGCCTTGGAAAGGTCCGTTTCAGAGGCTGGGCAGGGCTACATTCGGTGTATAAGATGCACTCAGATTTTCACCCTCTTTTAGGGGGAAAAAGGTGATTCTTATACTCCGAAAACTACGCTGCTTCGTGAATGGGATTACAACTACTTAATGGATCAAAGAAGCAGACAGAGAGAGACAGGATTTTAAAAGGGCAAGTACTGAATTTTTTTTCTTTCAACTCCACTGCTGACTTTCACTTCGGAAGAAACTAAGTAACAGTTAATAGGCTACAATATGGCGATCGGAGAAAGTGGGAGGAGAAGTGAAAGTAACTTTCATTTCCCTAGCGGCTTTTTTTCTTATGGAAATTTTTGACTTTGAAAGTTGGCTTTACTCTCTCTGTCTCCCGATTCTGGATTAAATAATAACTGACAATTTTTTAAAAATAAAAGTCTATCTGGCTTTGGAATTTAAAAGAATTTTAAAAGAAACTTAAAAGAATTTTAACTAGAGGCTTGGCTTTTTCTTTGTTCTCCATTGGAAATACTAAAATGGCTTCAAAATTTGGAAAGACTGTTTTGAATAAAAGAATGGACTATTCATCTGGTTATATTTCTAAAATGCAACTTACCACTGAGTTAACACCCCCAAAGTCTTTAACACCTGAAAATTTAATAAGTACCTTAAAGATCATGAAAAATGAACTGACTGCTGAATTTAACCAAAAAATCAATGAAATAGATAATAAAATGCAGGCTGCTTTAAAGAATATTGACCAACAAATTAGGAATGATGTGTTGGAGGTATGCAAAGGTCTAGCAACAAATATTGAAGTCTTGGCAAACCGCATTGAAGAAAATAAACAAGTTTTGACAACTTCAGTAGAATACATAGATAAAATACAAAATGACATTGCAAATTTTGAAACAGAGGTGTTAATGATGCAATTCAGATCTATGGAATTTGCCATAAGGGTCAGGGGGTTGAAAGAGGGATTATATGAAGATTTGAAAGGAAGGATGGTGGAAGCTCTGGAGCAGGTGTCTGGATTGTCTAAAGAAGAACTAGCCAGGCAAATTGGTAAAATATATAGAATCAACTCCTGGTATGCAAAACAAAAATACCTACCAAGGGACATTGTAATATACTTTTCTACAAGAGCCTTACGGAATAGAATTACACAGGCGACGTTTAAGAATAACCTTCAGGTGAATGGCCAGGAACTAATGATATGGAAAGAAATTCCCTCTAAAATGCTCAAAGCTATTAATATAGTGGTTGATTTTATGATGAAGTTTAAGATTTTTGTATTTTATATTTAGTTATTATTGGTGTAATATTTATTTAAGTTTTATTTAATTTTGAGAAAGAGTTGGAATTTTTATTTAAAGGTGATTCTTATACTCCAAAAAGTACGGTATATACTCTACTCCAATATATTTACACACATGTGTTTTTTTCCCCATTGTCATCATGGTTTACAGTTAGGTGTTTATGCAATTCACCATAGAAAATTTGGGGGCACATAAATATTGTATCAATGTATTGTTCTGCCTACAGAACAAAACAGTGAATTAACAATAACTCCATATCATATTCAAGTGGCACAGCTCAAACAGAAATAACAAGATAATATATAAATAGTGCTGATATTTCATTGTACATGAATTCATGTAGGTACTTGTGGTTTGGAGACAAAACAAAATTTACAGGCAAGTTGACCTAAATCATAGTTATTTGAAGAATAATAAAACCTCATAGTTACGACAAAGAAGCAGCACTTTTTATAATTAGACATCAGTCTCTTACTAAAATAATGGCATTGTTTCTGAAAAATTTGTCGAGTAATAGTAGTAATGAAAAGCTCTAAAGTTCACATTACTACCATTTAAGATACATCATATGGAAAGTTCTAGATAATTTATATGTGAAATAGTGTCCTAAGTATATACATTTAAGGCATTTGTTTTTATTACTGTTGTCAAGGTAATAAAAATACCATCTTAATTTTTAAAAAATTAAGTAAGTAAGTAAATTTAGTTTTGAGAATAAGTAGCTTTGTGGTCCATATGATGTTCTGCTTTTTTTAATTATCTAGATCTGCCCTAAATTTTCTCCCATAATAAATGTCTGCTTATGGATACAAGATGAAATATGTATAAATTAAATTGATTATATTATTGTTAAAAATGATGCTATAATTGAGGAGCTTAATGAAAACATCAGAGATGTGGTCAGCTGCTATGGAGCAGATCACAAATTGCTCATGTGAAAAAGGAGGAAAAGGAAGGTTACAGCCACTTACAGCCATTTTTTATTTGTTTGCCAGGCCTGGGCACTGGGTTCGAGGCTCACCCACGGTCGCCTCACAGTGTGGATTATTTATGACTTTCAGCCACTTTGGTTGCTCTTGCAGTAATACCGTTATGGCCCTGGGGGGTTCTCCCCATGTAGTGTGGAGGAGGGGTCCCTGGCTGTGGCCATACTCCTTCCTCCACTTGCGCAGCACAGCGGCTTTTTGCGTAAGCCTGCCTTATGCTGGTGATGGGACCAGTGTGGCTACAGGTTTGCCTATTTGGATGTTTGTTTGACCAGGCCTTGATACCTGCTCCAAAACGCTGGCCTGAAGGGCCCTTGTTCCCTGGATCAGCCATGCTGGTAACAGGGACGTATTAATTTGTTTTTCTTTTTCCTATTGCTACTGAGGATGGAGAGAGAAGCTGCATTTTCTTCCCATCATTAGGGGTCTTGGTCTCCCCCGCCTCTGATAGGGCAACCAGACTTACGGCTCAGGCCAGGCCCGCCTGTCTGGTGGCTAAGGAGAGGATTCAAATGACGGCCCTGGGCCTTTGGAAATAATAATAATAATAATTTATTGTCATTGTACCTATATACACAGTACACTCATACAACGAAATTCACATAACGCTTCAAGACCAGTCCCAACACACATAGCAATCCCCACCTGCCACGAATTCCCCACCCTGAACCACTCAAACATCCATACAACAGACCAAGTAATACTATCCAACAGCTCACTGATGGTGATCCTTCAATTCATTATTAAGTGCAATTATAGCTCTAGGATAAAAACTATTCAGAAAGTGTGTGGTCCGAGTTTTGATTGTTCTGTATCTTCTGCCAGAAGGCAACAGCCTTCTAAAAAAGAGAAAGCCTTAGAAAGCCTCTAAGGCTGAGCTGAAGGCAGCGCTCAAATGCCAAAAGGCATTAGAGAAGCAATTCACCAGAGCAGAGGAGGCTTCAGAGAGATTCTCTACTGTGGGGCATCGAAAGGTGCCTTCTGGGCAGCTGAACTTGGCTGAACCCCGCCCGGTCCTTCCTTGGGAGCTTTCCCCCTCTCCATCTGGCCAAATTATGGCAGCAGGCCAGGTTTCACAGGGAGCACTGTCTACCGTTGGCCTGGTGGAGGTTCAGGCTATGGTCCCTCACCAGGATGTGTGAGGGTATTAAGGGAAGCTGAGTTGGAAGAAGAACATGATTTTAAAATTGGAAATACAAAGAAACATCCATAACCTGTGCTACACTGATGATACTACCCTGATAACTGAAAATTCAATGGATCTGCAATCTCTAGTAGTAAAAGTTAAGGAGCTCAAAATGGGACTGAAATTAAATATAAAGACTAAATTAATGACAACCTTCCTTAAAATTGGTGATGAAAATATCAAAGTGGTGGATAGTTCCTACCTCTTAGGATTAACCATTAACAGCAAAAGAACGAGCAGTCAAGAAATATGCTCCAGACTCACGCTTTGGTAGAGCAGATATGAAGGCCTTGGAAAAAAATATTTAAGTGCCAGACTTCCAGAAGAATAAATGGTGGGCTAAAAATGGCTCCCTGAAAATCTGATGTGACAACCACAGAGAAGAATGATGAGCCAATGACTTGCTGTGATCAGCATCTTTAAAAGTACACCAAGTTTCCATAGTTCCTTTCTAATCACGTTCAGAAAGGGCTTATCAAAACTTTTATCTATTTGAAATCTTTGCTCTAGAAACCTATGTCCAAACTTAAATTATCCTACTTTGGACACATTGTGCATAGGCAACTTCTGTCTCGTAGAAGTTTCTAACTCTAGAAAAAGTGGAAGGAAACAGAAGAGGACCACTAGCAAGGTGGATATAATCAATTAAAATGGTCATGAATGCATTCTTAGAAGAGCTGAAAGACCAGGGGAGGTATAGATCTAGAAACTGTACCTATTTGGTCATTATCTGTCAACAACAATTTCATGACACGTACGGTAATTATGATTGAGAAACAGGTCCATTTTCTTCAATTTCTTCTTTCATTTCTTAGGGAATGCTTTCATTGGGAGCAATATACTTCTTCTCAGAGCAATTAATCAATGTCACTTTCCTCAATGAGCTGCACTTGCATCTGGAAAATACTTCTGCACATAAGCTGAATATTTAGCAAATATACTCTTTTAATATGCTGAATATTTAAAGCAGCAGATTCATTTACTTTTAGAAGTGAGGAAGCCATGTGGGTTTGCAAAACAGCTACAAGGAGATGCTTTACTTGATCTTTGATTAAAGTGAAACATTCACTTTACAGAGCCTTAGGATCTATTATGTATGAGACCAGCTGCAAGTTTGAAAAGTTTGAAAAAATAAATAGAGAATAGGAAATATTTAAATGTTTATCATTTCGACTCAGAACAACTATACGTATCTATTTGGAACTTGATCTTATAAATTCTTTAATCACAATATAAATATTGAAAATAGTAAGGAGTCATGTGTGGTTCCTGTTTTGTCTTTATTGAATGGTTCACAATGCATCAATAATTTTGATTTGAAATAATTGGTTTGCCTTTGATTTTGAGAGAGTAATCACTGTAGTTGATAGTTACTAGGATTGAAAAGATAATGCTTAGATAAGAGATGGGATATGGGATGAAGAAGTAATTGGTTGTAAAGTAAGAGGGGATTAAGCATTATAAAAATGTTTATACTTGGGATGAAGATTGAAAGTCACTCTTTAAATGTTTCTTTTCTCTCTCTTTACTACAATATATTCTCTTTTCGTTCTTTTTTCCATGTTCTTTTTTCTTCTGTTTTGCATCTTTCTTTCTTTCTTTCTTTCTTTCTTTCTTTCTTTCTTTCTTTCTTTCTTTCTTTCTTTCTTTCTCTTTCTTTCTTTCTTTCTTATTAAAATCCATAATAAAATATTTTAATTACAATGGTCGCTTAATACCTGTTCAAAATTACAATTTCCTCAGAAAGTGTGATTTAAAATGTTACACCATTCCCCTGCAATTATGCGAGTGGATTTTTTTGTGCTTGGCAACTGCCTCACATTTATGATCAGCTAATGGAAAGATTTAAATCTGATAAAAATTATGAGTATGAAAATGGTAAGACAGAATCTCATATGAAATTGTGTACAATGGTGATCATATTATTGCTAAGACATATGAACTTTTACTGGAAATGGAAACTGAGGATGAACAAGTTCAATATGGTATGATAAAATAGGCAAACATGTTTGGATATAATATACTTTTGGATCAATGGGTTAATATGTGAGAGAATCTGGGTCCTTATTTTACTGACCTCATAAGGATGGAAGACTGAGTCAATCTTGAGCCGGTCAGGATTGAACTGCTAGCAGTCTAGAGAACTAGTCCGCAATATTGCTTTCTAACTACTGCATCACCTTGGTTCATAATTGCATGCATGGGCATGATCAGAACATATTCTGAAATTAGAACGAGAAAATAATGCTCAGTGAGAGGAAAAACACTGTAACTTTATATAGCATTTGTTTTTCACTTTAAATACTTTAAATATATGAAGATGCTTATGTCTGAAAATGGCAGTTTCCTAGCCAAGGTCAACTTTGTTTTTGTCATTGTATTGGCTTCTATTTTTAAAAATAGTCCTATGAGAGCCGCAGAGTCATGGTTAGTGACATTTTAAAAGTGTGGAAAGAAAATTCTGTTGAAGTTTGAGATATTTCTGAGAGCTTTTAAAAACAACCGAAAAGAGGTATATTGCATACAAATAGAAATAAATAAATAAATAAATAAATAAATAAATAAATAAATAAATAAATAAATAAATAAATAAATAAATAAATAAATAAATAAATAAATTGCATGTCTGTGTATGAATATACAGAGACACAGACACAGAAATACACAAAGACACATTCACATGACACACACAACACTTGTATAATAGGAAAGTTTAACTTACCAAATTTTCCCAGTGATTATCATATAGTTGATGTGTGATTATTAATGTGACTCGCATGACAATATTTGTAAACATTTAAAACAAGTATATTATTTTAATGAATACTTTTGTGTATGTTCATTCCAGTTTATCTGCTCTCTGTGAATATGGCAACTCTTATGACTTTTCAAGTGAATGTACACATCCTTTTTCTGTTCTATTCTGAATAGATAAACTTGCTTACATAGATCATATATGTTAGGAATATATAGAGCCTTATTTGAACAACAGCCTACCCCAGAGGTGGATTTCATCAGGTTCTGACCAGTTCTGGAGAACCAGTAGTGGAAATGTTGAGTAGTTCAGAGAACCAGTAAATACCACCTCTGACTGTCCCCGCCCCCATCTATCCTCTGCCTCCCGAGTCCCAGCTGATCGGGAGGAAATGGGGATTTTGCAATATCCTTCCCCTGGAGTGGGGAGGAAATGGAGATTTTGCAGTATCTTTCCCCTGAAGTGGGGTGGGAATGGAGATTTTACAGTATCCTTCCCCTGCCACGCCCACCAAGCCACACCATGCCCACCAAGCCATGCCCACAGAACCGGTAGTTAAAAATTTTGAAACTCACCACTGGCCCACCCCCTTGTACAGTTCACTCTCAGGACTATAGCCTTTATATTGGTTAAGTTGGTTGCTGGTGTAGAGTTTCTTTTTTCCCCTCACTCTCCCAATGTGTACTAGGTATCTGATTTTTCAGTGCTCTATAAACAAAACCAGAAGAGTCTGTCAGTAATAACTGCAGTAAATAACCTGAAGTGGCTGTAAATTTCTGAATGAAAATTTCTGTATCAGAAATATTTTTAGTGATAGTCAACTGCTCTTGAGGTTGGAAATAGATCATGAATTATGATAATTTTGGAGAGTACTCAATGCTGGCTGGACAAGTAGTCAAAAATTGCAGAGATTCCTGAGTTTTGTTTTTTAAATTTAATAAATGAAATAAAAATTGTTATAACAATCACTACAATTCAGCTGAGCATTTGGGTTTCAAAGGTTATATAGATGCAAATTTTAAAAACTTACAAAGTTAAATTTTATAATACAAATAATAGAAAAACTTTGAAGGGACTACCATGTTCTTCATATATAGGTGAAAATAACAGCTATGTAAAATATTGTATATTTATATTAAATATAAAGAAGATTAAACTAATGACAACAGATATACGCTAATAACAAGTCTTAGATTTGACAATGAAGTTATTAAACTGGTTGATAGCTTTTGACTCAACTTCAAAGTAATCAGCGGTCAAAAGGTTTACCACATACTAGTTCTTGGTAGAGTAGCAATGAAGACCTTGTAAACATATTCAGATACAGGATATGAATAATTCATGCAATGCTTTTCCTTCTGATGGTGTGTGAAAGCAAAAGCTGCACTTCAAAGAAGCAAGATAGAAAAACTATTAATTCTTTTAAAAGTTAGTATTGGGGAAGAATTCTATGGATCACCAACAAAATAAAATGGAAAAATCAAATAAATCAACCCAGAATTTTAACTAAAGGCACAAATAAATAGGGTGATATTATGATACTTTGTAGAGACTTAACTCTCTGGAGAAATCTATAATGCTGGGAAAAGTAGGAAAAAAAGAAAATAGTATGACCAGTAATTGGAAGACTTGAATGACCATAATGAGAATATTATGGAGGAAAGAACCAGGTTGGGGACAATTAAGAGTTGAGTATTTTAAGATCCATAATAATTGGTATTCTTTAAATAAGAGAATATAAAGAAAAAGCTCGAAGTGTTTCAACAAATCTGGTTCAAGCATAATTCATCCTACTACATTTATTTATTTATTTTTCTTTGAAATGCTCAGGAATTCATACATTTTATGATTGGTATGTGTGTTTGTGTGTGTGTGTGTGTGTGTGTGTGCGTGTATGTGTGTACACACACACACACACACTCACATTGTGTTTATATATACTGTTTCCCCGAAAATAAGACACAGTCTTATATTTTTGGGAGCTCCAAAATAAGCATTGGGGTATGCTTATTTAATGATATGAGGATGATGACCCTGGCTGGGCGCTCCACCCCCAATTCACGGACAAGAGATGGCGAGTGCACATGGGCTGATGGTGTCCAGCAGCAGCTGCAGCCTGCCAGCCTGCACAGGTGCACTCTGTGTAGGTGCATTCTGGGACTGCGCAGCCTGCGTAGCACAGGTGAGTTGATTACCTGTCCAAGCAACAGAGAGAGGCAGAGGCTTGGGAGGGGGAGGCACATGATCTGGATGCGCCATGCAGGCTGCGGGAAAGCCAAGAGTTGGTACGCCAGAGCAGGTGGGCGGACATGGGAAGCTCATCTTTGTGTGGTGGCAGCAGATGGAGGTAGGTGATCCAGGCACACCACATGGGCCATGGGAAAGCCAAAAGATGCAAAGATGAGCCTCCCGTGGCCGGCTGCCCACTCCATCCCACCATCTCTCAGTTTGCCTGTGACCCGCGTGGCATGTATGATCATCTATCTTCTCCCCATGCCTCTGCCTCCATATGCTGCAGATGCCGCCATGCAAAAATGAGCCTCCCATGTCTGGCCGCATGCTCCGGCCCACTGACTCTTGGCTTTCCTGCAGCCTGTGTGGCACATATGGATCACGTGCCTCCCCCTGCCTCTGCACCAGAGGTGGGTTCCTGCCGGTGCGGTTAATAGCTGTTGTTCGGTGTAGAGCCGAAGACGCTGCTGCCGTTCGCGGCGCAGGAGCTTTCCCCGGGCGCTTTCCCCGCCTTCATGGATGCCACCAATTACATTCTTTTGCCCTCTGCGCATGTGCAAAGCATTCTGCATGCACAGAGGGCAAAAGAACGCAAATGGCGGCATCCATGCGGGCGGGGAAAGTGCCCGGGGAAAGCTCCCGCACCGTGAAGGGCAGCAGTCTTCGGCTCTGCGCCGAACAACAGCTATTAACCGCACCGGCAGGAACAAGCAGGAACCCACCTCTGCTCTGCACCTGCCTGCTACTTGGACAGGTCATCAACTCATCTGTGCTGCGTTGGCTGCGGCTGCTACTCGATATCATCGGGCCCCGTGCCCTCACCTAATGGCTAATGATGACCTTAACTGGGGCTTATTTTCTGGATAGGGCTTATTTTTAGGGAAACACGGTATATGTATATCAAGGTGTAGCCATATAACTAGGCATCAAGAAGTAATTACATGTGATGTGTTTAAATAAGAGAAAATTGTTACAAAAAAATTCACCAGCTCATAATATACCTTCCATAATACTTAATGATTTCTGAATGTTGGGACTCCTAGTTCCCATTACAAATTCTTAACTAGGGGGATAGGAAAATGTGCTGCATTGGACAACAAATATAGGAAAAGTAACAACCTGATACAGAAGGGAAATGGAATACATGGTATATTATCATGTCACCATCACCTGTGCATCATTGGGGAATGCATAAGTTATTTTAATTAAATTACTTTGGAAGGATGGGAAGTGATTAAGACAGTGATGGCCTTGATTTGGTATTGACATATGTAGATAAATGAGCCAATTTTAATGTTATTTTAATATAGGTAGTCCTTGACTTACAACAGTTCATTTAATGACTGTTCAAAGTTACAGCGACACTGAAAAAAAGTGACTTATGACCATTTTTCACAAGACCTTTGTAGCAGCCCCATGATCATGTGAACAAAATTCAAATGCTTGGCAACTGGTTCATACTTATGCCCGCTGTCAGGGTCATGTGATCATCTTTTGCAAGTTTTTGACCAGCAAAATCAAATGTGAAGCCAAATTCACTTAACTGTGTTACTAAGTTATCAACTGCAGTGATTCACTTAACAACTGTGGCAAGAAAGGTCTTAACATGGGGCAAAACTCACTTAACAAATGTCTCACTTAACAACATAAATTTTGGGCTCAATTGTGATCATAAGTCGAGATCTACCTGTGTACTGCTATTTGTTTTGAACCTGTAGGTGATATAGAAGATAATTTAAAGCATTTTGAAGCAGTTTTTGCTTAATTTAGTTTAGTTTAGTTCTGTTTTTAGGGAACTTTTTGAAAACCTGAAAAAAACATATTATTCTTCCTTTTCTATCTCTCCTAAACTTATTCTACCTTGCTCTTGTTTGCAGTGTCATTTCCTGATTTCCTAGGCAATGACTTTTCTCCTCCTCCTCCTTTTATTCTTTCATAATCCTTTTCAGTGACCAGGAAAACTACCAGTCAGTTGGAAATTTTTTGTTATTCTCAGAAGATTTCATGTCAAGTGAAATTTTTCTGACCCACGGCTGAAACCTGTACAGAATTAAATAGGGCATAAGAAATCAAAGAAGGCAATTGCACTTTAGAGTTATATTAGCTGTTAAAGACAGTTATTGTTCACAGCTGTATAACCACAATTAGGATGTTATCTACCAAAACAAAAGAATAACTGTTAATCATGCATGGAAATCACAGTGGGTGACAATATGTGGAGAAGACTTTGGAAGACTGGGCAAAGAGACATTACCGAGGGAATAGTCAGAGAAGAAACATCATAGCCCACAACTGACTAGGGGTGCAAGAGATTCAGAAAAGAATTTTCCTAGTATTTTGGGCTATAAAGCAAATGAGGGGGAGACGTTCACGTTTTTGTCAATGTAGCTTTACAATGCAATAGAATTAACCCATTTGGCTGTGTTTCCTATCTGGTCTATCTGGTGAGGCTGACATCATTGTTGTAAGTCTGTAAGTACAATTCTGTATCAGTTTCCTTTACAGCCTGGGAAACTAGGAAGGGTCCCTTGTTCCATCCCTGCGGGCTATACTGTCTCTTATTTGATCATCCCCTTTATCCTTAAACAAATTAAACCAATATTCTTTTTTCTTTTGGTGCCCTCTGAATCAATGCGATTAAGCTCTTAAGTCTCTGAAATAGCATGGTTTTCAGTTCTGTTTCTCTTTAATTCCATTGGAAAAATCATAGTCAAGTAAGCTAGTTTGTGTATTCTATATACCGTATATCCAGAGAAATACCATGCTTTCCCCATATGGCATCAGAATATACACAACTCCCACATCTAATATCTGTCAGGACTACTCTCCTGTCACAGCAACAGCAACATTTGGAGGATTATGTCAGCAGCATCACATGAGACTCAGTTGCATCACTGAACTGGAAGGTCTTGTAATTACATGGCCAGCCAGTGAGAAAAACTGCAATAGATATTCTAGCCTGTATGCTAACTAGATACACACGCAGGATTTGTTCTGGATAACAGTTGCAAAAGGTCTCCTAAGGCAAATCTAAAAGCTTTGAGGAATTAAGGATATATAAACTACCGAACTGAGTATTCAGTGGTTTGTTAAATGCTATTTATTTATTAGATGTGGTCAAAGGTATGCATCAAACCTTGATTTAGTGATTCATTGAACAATCCATTTCATATTAGAAAATCCCTATTAATTTAGCCCAAGGACTCATCAGGTCTAACATTCTATGTCACACAGCTAATAACCAGAGATATTCAGGAAGCTCATAAGCACGTAGTTCTCTTCCACAGTTGCTTTCCAGCAGCTGTTATTTAAAGAATGTTGCTTGTAATTCAGAACATAATATACAGCCACTAAGACTAACTACTCAGTTTCGTTATTGTCCTTTAAAAAAATCATTTCCTGATAGAAACAAATTTAATTTAATAATTGGCTTAGTTGATTACAATTTTATAATTTCTATCATTTCCTGATAGAAACAAATGTTATAATTTAATCATTGGCTTAGTTAATTACAATTTCCTTACATTAAGTTTCAGCGCATAATCCTGAGTTCTATATCTGTCTTGCATAATTTTCAGTGCCTGTATCAGATCTTATCTGTCTTTTTTTTATAAGTTAAAAAAACAAACAAAAGCTATGCAGACTGTTTATGACAGCTGCTTTGGCTTCCTGATTTTTAACTGCTTTTCCTGTAAATTTTATAATCCTACAATATTTTGAGTTTTAATCCAATTCATTTAGGCTGATTCAGAATTCCCAGTTCAGTCTGAAGCCAGAATTCAACTCTCAGTTCATAAATCTAAATCTTCAAACTCCCAATGATCCTTGCAAAGCAGCAGGTGGCTATATTTTTCCCTGTCTTCTGTTTGAATTACATGAAGAGAGGATAAGATTTTTAAAATACAAAAATACATTTAATTCCTTATAGATCGGATGAAACTTCTAGGCCTCTGAGCTGATGCTGCCTGCAAATTTCATATGATTAGCTTTGATATTTATTTTATATCTCATACTTCTATTAATATGACTTTTAACTTTTAAAAAAGTCCTTTAATACAGGGGTCCTCAACCCCAATGCAGTCCATGGCCCAGCAAACAAGTGCACCCACCGCTTAAATAAATGGTGCTGTGAGTGTGTGCATCCACTGCTTGCACAGAACCAACCTCTCTCCTCCTGTTGTGGCCTGTCAGCTGCCAGCCCACGGCCCCTCAGGCAGTCGAATCAGAGGAGGAGGAGGAGCCATGGGAGACAAGGTCAGCATCAAGGCAACCTAAGAGCGCCAAGGGGGAAGAAGGAGTGGAGCTGGCAGAGAGTGAGAGAGAAAGGCGGAGCCTAGGCTGTCCATCAGCCCTCACATGGAGAGTCAACAGCCACCATGTCTGGAGGTGGCTGATGACAAAGAGGAGGAACAGCTAGGTCCAGTGCCTGATGCTTGGATGCGCAGAAGGCAGAAGAGAGGAGAACAGTAGAAATCCATGGACCGATCCTTGGGAAGGAAGAGCCACCACTGCTACCGAAGCCCCACCCTAGTTCTGGGGATAAAACGCAGGGGGCAGAGATGAATAGATGTGGCAGACAACCGGACTTGTTAGCCTGCGGTGAGAGAGAAACTTTTTGCCGGGACTGCTGGCACTCCTAATAAAAGAATCTTTGAATTAATTTCAGAGGGTTTGTCGTGTTTGGGGAGCTGGGTCAGAACACCTCCCCACCAGCCTGGAAAGCCAGAAAGGTTGGATACCCCTCCATCCTTGAAGAGTGGACACAATAATAATCTTAAAACTGAAGATTGAATTATCTTCCTATGATTACAGAGCTGCATAACCCTTGCTGCTTTCAGATGATCAGCCTCACCAAAAGAATATTATATCCAGTGGGTGACTTGCTGCATGTTGAGGCATGATATACATGTGACCATTCAGAATCCTAGGAGATATGAAGTAAAAAAAACCACCACATTTTGTTTAATGTTCATGAAGCATTAACATTATTTTTAGAGAAGTACATGATACATAATGCAATCAGCTGATGCTCTGAGACCTCTTTCCTTAACCTTCAGAATATCTCATCTTCCCTTTGGTCACTGAATATATGAATAAAAAATAGGACATATAACCAAGATGCAGGATAGAAAAGAGATTGACCTACATTTTTTAGAGCATTAAAAAGACCTGCCAGCTGCTTAACGTTAGTAGCTGCCATAGAACGTTGTGCACTTGTCCAATAAAGTGAGTGTGTAGACTGTTTTACCTGGAGCAGGCAAACGCTACCCTTGTATGAAAACTCACACTAAATCAAATAGTAATCTATTCATGACTGCAAATCTTTACATTCTTCTATATGCATCTTCTATTTGATGGGAAAGGAACATGGAATTTTTGTTTTTATTTTTGTTAATGAGGTTGTGCACATACTTCTAAACCAGAGGTGAAATGCTACCGGTTTGGACCGGTTCACGCGAACCGGTAGTAAAAAATGCTACTGGTTCAGGCAAATCAGTATATCCGACGATCAGCTGTGCCGCTTGATCTAGATTAGCTAGAAAGCAGGATTTCCTGCTTTCTAGATAATCTAAATTGCGTGGCACAGCTGATCCCCCCCCTCGCTGATCTACTTACCTTTGCAGACTCTGATGGCTTTAAAATGCTCCTTTTTCAGCCCTGCATGGTAGTGCCTGCGGCGCGCATGCGCGCAAACCAATAGCAGACTTCAGAGGATTTCACCCCTGTTCTAAACACAACCTGTATCAATACAGCCTTCCTTTAGAGTTGTGCTTATTACAGATGCATAAACACAACCCATAACTATTGTTCACCACATTCTTCCCTATAAACATATCCTAATATAGTATATAATGTTAATATACCCAAATACATTCCATCTGTCATATTTTGTTTTAGTAAAACACACATTTATCTGAGCTGAAAAGTATTGAAATATGGCCTATTAGATTCTATGAATTATATGTTTGACGGTTACATTCTTTTTTAGCATCTATGCATACTCTTATGAGTGCTGAAGAATCCTGCTAAGTTGAGTTGTTAGTATCAAAACCTTGAGGTTGGAGAGAAGAGATATCATATACAGGAACAAGCTCCTTTCTAAGAACTCCTTTCTGGCTGATTTTTTTCCTGCTCATTTAGAACTCATGTCATAGCCCATAGGAAACTTTTCAGAACATTGTGCAGAGAGCTGAAAATTTCATCCTTTAGTCCATTAATAAAAACAATCAAGTAGTTTATGCAGCATTTGATCCTAATGCAATATTCAGGCACATAGATATGTGGATATAAGTTTAGTTCATGCATTCTATGAAGCCACAGTGTGGATTTTTGTATGTTGTATACATCTAGCCATTGTGATATAAAGGTTTTAGATTTTTAGACAAGATTTTAGTCAATAATTAAAAATGTAGTCTGCTACAAGTAGGAACCTATATAGATAAGACAGTGTGGGTGTGTGGATTTGTTGGACATGCATGCAGTTATTGTCCATTTATTTATTAGACAAATAAGATCTTAGACAAATTAACGTTTTTTCTTATTGTCCTCATTTCATTGTTTTTTTTAAAGTCAGTTGACAAGAAGCAGATCATGAACTTCAAGACCATATCATTGTTTTACTTTGGAATTTTTGTACTTATCCACATGTATAGCAAAGTGAACCAATTAGTGAATATTATTGTTGACTATTCACCATTGCACTTGGATCTGGTTTCTTCTTATTGAAGTGCAAATGTATGTGCAAACAGGAAGTGTCACTGAAGCAGCAGCAGCAATATTGCATTTCACTGGTGACTTATGTGATCGTTAGGATTATTTGACATGTCTTGCCTTCCAACATCCACACTCCTAGCAGTTGTAATCTGGAAATACATGAACAAGAGGACCAAATAGAAATAGCCAAGGAGAATCTTGCAGGTTGCTTTTATTAGGGCTGACTTTGGTGGAGAGGGAGAATCATTAAGGCATTTATTTTTCAAAATGAAACTGAAAATGTGGGATGTTAGCCAATGGCTGAGCTCAGATTATTGCTGAGACACTTATATTTACTAACTGACCAAAAAAAACGTATCACCTGATTGTCTGCATTGTGGGCTGTAATAGTTGTTGCATGAAACAATCAATACTAAAAATTTATCCATTCTTTCATTTATAATTCAAAATCAAGATGACACTTTTAATATTTTATTTACATTTTAAAAAACATTTTATTCCTTCTTTTAAAATCTTGTTTCATAGTTAATTTGATTTGATTACTATAATCTAAAATACATTGAGCAAATAAATTATTTTGTGTTCAGTAGGATTTATTTATAAGTATGAAAAACAATCGCAACTTTACCAGTTGGTGTCTATTCCCACCAGAATGAAATACTGACATTTTGCTGATTTCAAGAAGATATGGCTAAATGCATGCCTATTCTCTACATTTTAAAATCAAACTAGAAATTTAGTGGGTACCTTTCTAAGAAAGCAAGCAGACCTCTCCTATTCTCTCCCCCCCACACTATACACTGGACTTAAGAAAGCTTTAAAAGCACAAGTATTTTGTAGAGGAGTGAAGAAGGAATCTGATGTTTAATCACAGTATTTCTGAAATGCAGATATTCTTTTTTTTTACTATATCTGTCAGTTTGTTTGACCCAGACTCTGAAAACTGAATAAAATGAATCCTTTGAAAATATACTGCTGGCTGCATAATTCTATTCATAGTGTATGCAGGGAACAAAATCAAATATTCTGTCAATCTGATTACAGACTGGAAAGGAAAAAAAATGCACAGGGAATATTAAAAATTGCCTCTTGCTTGCACTCCTGTTTTCATACATGGCAATAAATGTTGGCATTTACTTAAAAGGGAGAAAGATAAGCCTTCTGGTTCATGACTTATTAGGCTTCTAGCAATGGTTTAATAACATCAGTTACTCCCTGAATTCTTTTGGTCAAAAAGGCTATGTAAAAAGAACAAAGAGATTTCCTCTTCATCCACTCATCTCTCCCTCTCTCTTCCTCCCTTCCCGCCTGCCGGCCTGCCTGAAATAGAGAATGGAATAAAATTGAATAAAATGTACTATAAAATAAGAACATCTGTTTTAAAAGAGCAATTACTGACTGTTAAAGCTAAATGCAGATACCATGTCAGTGAATTGGCTCAGCAGACAATCTTTAGGCAATGCATTTGAGTTTCAAATAATGCCCCCAAGGAGCATGAGGTTGCACGTCGCTGTGATAGCCTTCTCTGTTCTGTGTCAGCTCCTGTCTGTGACATGTACTTTGTGAGCAGAGAAAATCAACATGTCATTCCTGCTTCTTGGACTCCCTTAGAAGTATGTCTAGCTATCAAACTGAGTAATGTGTTTGCTTGTTGCAGGTGCTGTGAAGTTGCTTGAATTCTTTTTTTAAGGGCCATATTAGAAAAAGAGAAAACTTAGCGAAGAATTTTCTTAGCTGATAAAATACTCATGCTAATTAATTAGAATGAGCTGCTAAGTATATTTATATCATGATAGTTAAGTTTTGAAAAATGCTGTTGGAATGCAGGACTGAAATTCACTGGTAGAACGTTTCTTTAATTCTTGGTATCTTTTAACTGCATGAAAATGCTGGTATCAAAAGGACATTAAGGATAATGGTATATTGTTACCTTAAGGGCAGCGCTTAGCAATTGGAGAGCCATCAGGCAACATACATCAAAAGATAAACATAACTAGGAAAACAAACTGAGCAGGTTCAGGATAAAAACAAAAACTGAGTTTAATTTAAATTTATTATATACAATTACCGTATTTTTTGGAGTATAAGATGCACCCAAGTATAAGATGCACCTTAATTTTTGGGGAAGAAAACAAGAAAAAAAAATCTGCCTCTGCCTACCAGTGTCCATCAGTATTCATCTGGCTAGCATCCTTGCAGCAAACAGCAAATGGCCTGGTCAGCTTTAGCACGTTATTGCAGCCTGATTCAGCAAGAGCAGCTGATTGGTGGAATACCTGGAATACCCCCAGTCAGCTATTCCAGGCTGCAGAGATTGCCACAGACCATCGCCACCTCTGTGCCTCGTTTTCGGGCGGCAGGTTTTTGGAATCGGGGAAGAAAGCATTTTCAGGTGGCAGCGCCAGTCACATGCCCCGTTTTTGGAATCGGGGAGGGGATCGTGGTGCTTCCGCCCGAAAACGCTTTCCTCCCCAATTCCAAAAATGGGGTATGCGGAGGCCAAAAAAGTGCATCGCATTTCAGGCAGCGAGCGGTTCCAGCCAGTGCTGCCACCCAAAAATGCTTTCCTCCTTGATTCCAAAAACAGAGCATGCAGCCGGTGCTGCCGCCTGAAAATACTTTTCTCCCCGATTCCAAAAATGGGATGTGTGGCTGGTGCTGCCACCCAAAAATGCTTTCCTCCCTGGTTCCCCAATGCACATCGCAGAGTCGTGCGCCCTGCTCCTCCTTCTCCGCATACTTACCTTCTCTTTCCTCCTGGCCAGATCCATCTCCTGGGCCAGGAGCAGAAGCCGACTGCCCTCTGCCTGGGTCAACTGGAGAAGGGGCAGGCAGAACGGCGAGCCACCTTGCCTTACGCCTCCTCCGCAGTGCCTGCTTTGCCAACCGAGTCCCGACCTCCACGCTTCCCAGGACCGCTTCAGGAATCAGGCTCCGACCAAAGCAGCAAAGGTGCAGGGGCTTGCCGGAAAGCCTGGCAGTGTGTTTATGAGATGGTAGCATTGATAAAAAGATAAAATGCTACATAATATCTGTTAATAAATTATATATTTCTGTAGAGTAAATATGTAATTGCAGGACAATAGAGTGCATGTATAAAATAATAATGTACTTGCCAGAGTTCCAGTAGTAATAATGCCATATTTCTGTAAGATTTTCGAAGCAGCAGTTAAAAATAACTACAGTATGTACTGCATTTTGCATTCAAATTTGCAATATATAAAAATTTAAGCCAGAAATATGAAACATAGAGTCCCAACTATAATCAAGGTTTCTGGACAAGTAATAAAATATGATGCCTATAAAATATTGATGATTTTCAAACAAACAAATAAATTTCCATGTTACTCTGGTGGCTATATGTCTTTTTTTTTAACTTACGATGCAATGTGTGGTATGTATGCATTCATTTCTTTGTTTATTTCAATCAATTTGTGCAGATTCCCAGCTTGGAACAGTAACTTTGGGTGGTTAACATGAAATTAAAGCACAATAAAAAGTGTTTTATTGATCTAAATAATTAAATATTCATATCGTAGCAGCTGAAGGCAACAATAAGCAGTACATAGCAACCATATCATGGGATCCAATCATCTCCCAGTTTCCATGCCTAGAAACAGCCAAGGTTTCAAGGCTTTTCAAAATGCCAGAAGAGTTGTAGCCAGTGGTGTATTAACCATTAAGCAGACTAAGCATGTGCTTAGGGCACCAGGCCCAAAGGGGGCACCACAAAGTTAAGAAAGAAAAAAAGACCCAATGAAGATTTGTAAAAAAAAATTGATAAAACTAGGAGGGGGGCACCAAGATTTGTCAGTGCTTAGGGCACCAGTGAACCTTAATCCGCCACTGGTTGTAGCCAGTTCAATCTCAGAGAGTAGTTGCTTACTTACTAAGTTCTCTCATGTAACATTCCCTAATCGATGGGACTCATGACATGTCCCTTCCAATGGAACTGATGAATACAGAATAATAGACTTGGAAGGGACTTTGGAGGTCTTCTAGTCCAATCTCCTGCTCAAGAATGCTGAGGTGATTAGAAAACATTGGAGAGTTCTGTAAATAAGCTGTCCCCATGCCATGAAGAATTTTACAGATGGTAATAGCACTTAGCAATAGCACTTTACTTATATACCGCTTCATAGTGCTTTACAGCCCTCTCTAAGCGGTTTACAGAGTTCAGCATATTGCCCCCAACAATCTGGGTCCTCATTTTACCGACCTCGGAAGGATGGAAGGCTGAGTCAACCTTGAGCCTAGTGAGATTTGAACAGCTGAACTGCTGAACTAGCAGTCAGCCTGTAGTCGCAGCATTTAACCACTGCACCACTTCAGCTCTTATCAACACTTTGAAGCAGGGGTGAAATCCTCCCGGTTCGCCAGGGCCAGTCCTTCGGCGTATAGCTTCTCCCGCCCGCTTTTCCGGCCCTGCTGAACGCCGCCATTCGGGTTATTTTTCCCTCTGTGCATGCGCGTGCATGCACAGAGGGAAAAATAACCCGAATGGCGGCGTTCAGCAGGGCCGGAAAAGCGGGCGGGAGAAGCTCCGCACCGCGACCGCCGCCAGTTCAATCGGCTATACACCGAAGGACTGGCCCGGGCGAACCGGGAGGATTTCACCCCTGCTTTGAAGTACCAATAGAAGAGAATATTTGTAGTTCGTAGTTGAGTGGAGTCCTTGAGTTCTCTGAGCTTGGTTGTTTTCTTGCAGATGTCTCCATTTATACACAAGTGGTGGTGGGAATGTTCTTGGTGATTCCTTGATAAGGCTGTTGTTTACTGTTCGTTAATACTGTTTAGTACTATTAATCGTGGTGTTAATTCCTGCTTATCTGGTTGTTGTTTGTTGGTGGGTCTTTTTAGCGTTTTGATTGTCTTGTTTGAATGATATATAAATATTTATTTCTGTGTGCCTGTTGATAGACAATTTGTCTGAGTCTTCCAGTAATTCTCTACATTTTTGGATTTGACTTGGTCCAGGATGTTTATTTCATTTAGTTGCCCAAATGAAATATTGCTGTTAAGTCTGTCCATTTCTTGTGCAATTAACATATTTTTATCATATCTTCTGACTACTAGTTGATGTTCATAAATAGGCTCTGCTAGCCTTCTGCCTGTTTGTCCTACATTCTGGCTGCTACATTGCTTACACTGTACATTGTAGACAACTCTGGTTTTTTTCCCCTGGAGCTACTCAGCTTTTAGTTTATTTTTAGATAATTATAGTACAGTATACAGTATAATACAGTATAATGCGAAGTCAGGATGCTCAAACATTGTTATTGTGTACTCTTTGATTAATCTCTGATCTTGGTAATGATTTATCATTATGGGTCAAAAGCCTATTGAAACACCTAAGGTTAGTGTGTCAACTATGTACATTTCTGGAGATATCAGAAGCAGCTATTTAAAACTATGTCAGAAGCAAGTGGCCTGAAACAAGACAGCTCCATTATAAAGACAATGGAGAGACGTTACCTACTCTCTTTCCCAAAGTGTGTGGCTTTCAGCCTATTAAAATAGATAGTATATAAAAAAGTACAAATATTAAATGTTGTTTGGGCTTGCATTTCAGCCTTGAAATATTTGTGCTTTAATAGTGTTTATGCTTCTTGAAAAAAACATAGTTTTTAAAGACCCATGTTGTTGAATAACTAACTGCCTGTAAGGCTGTGAGGTTTAGGATTGGACAGGAGATGTCTGGCAATCTCCATGGTGATTTTGGTGCAGCAATTCTAATTGACATTTCTTTGCTATACAGTAGTAGCTGTGTAGTCTCTAAAATGAAATATATTTAGTTAACTGGCTCCAGACTCAAACTACTTTAGTATCCTTGCCCCAACATTCACCAGAAATAGCACATTATTCTGTATTCTGACCTCTGAGGTGACAGACAAAATGTTGACCTTCAAGTATTTCTCATTGCTAAGTATACCCAACTCATTCAGTCACTCACTGTAAATCTCCAGTTCCTTAATAATAATTCTTCTACAAGAATGCCTCAACACTCATCTCTTGAAAAGTCAAAATAAGATCATAACTTTCTTTGTTTTCCTTTCAGTATGACCTAGTATGGGGTTTAATAACTCTGGTATTAAACAAAAACATGAATTTTTTTTAAAAAAACTAACAGAATAATAACAATAGTCAAAAAAAGTTTAGTTGTCTTAGCAGTTCACATTTAATACTGAAATATTGTGTTCTTAAAGTGTAGTGCTAAGTATTGGATATTGCATTTGGATGGGCCTGACCAGCACATGATAAAATGAAAATATTATTTCTTGTGATTTGGAAACTATAATTCTATTTATGCAACCTAAAGCTGTAATTTTCATAGCTACATTTAATTCACGCTACAATCTGTTACTAATTATAATTCCAAGATGCTCTTCACTTCTTCAATTGCCTTCCCAGGTACCTAGCATCCTAAACATGTGCATTCTGGGTAACAGCTAACAGATCAGTCTAAATCGGGTCTGGTTCAATTTCAATTTAAAATTTCACATTAAAAATACAGGATGACTTTAAGGCTGCAATTTAAAAGCAATTTAATCTGAGCTTTTTCAAGATCTGACAAATGAAACAGTAGATTTGTTCATGGGTTGCTACAAAGTAACTGTATCAAAATACTAACATTGTTTTATTTTGCAGAAAACAGAAATGACATACCTTTTAAGAGATATTAATAGAACAAGTTTCAGCTAGAGAATTTTAAAGGTTTCAACTCATTAAAAAAAAACATATTACCCTGAAAACGCATTCAATATGGTTTTCAAGTTAGTTATGAATTCAACTAATAGACATGCCATGCGGTCCATGCATCACAAGTTTGCTAACCAGCATATGATGGAGTACTTTATCAAATGTTTTGCTGAAGTCAAAATATATTATGCCCACAGCTTTTCCATGAGAAAAAAAGATTATTCTGTCAAAATGTGTTTTTGACAAATCTATCGTGACTTACAGTAATCACTGCATTGTTTTTATGGTAGTTAGATATTAATCATTTATGATCTGCTGTAGAATATTCCAGATTAATTGTTCTGTATTTTCCTATATCCTCCTTTTTGTTTATTTTGATCATAGAGTCATTTGTCTTCCTCTGGTAATCTAGTTCTTTATCCATTTTATTTCTCCTTTCCCCCTTTCTCCTCTCCTCTCCTCTCCTTTCCTTTCAAATCCAGGTACACTTGCAATTATGAATTAATTCAAGCCCAATAATTATTCCAAACTTTCTTACTATTCATCTCCAGCTGGAATTCTGTACCTTTAAACATGTCTTACAGTTATCTAGAGGAACACATATCCTCTTCTCAAAGAAGAGTAAAACAAAATAGATTTAGAATTATTTGTGACTTTTTTTAGTACCTTTTGCTATTTACCATCTTTTGTGAGCATCTGGTGTATTATTTCTTTTTTCACACTTTTATTTATTTAAACAGAGCTGAACAAGCCTTCTATATTGTTCTTAGCATTAATCACTAATCACTCATTTTTGGTTTTCACTTTCTTAAAATTGTTACTGTAGACATAGACTACCTCAGTGATGGCGAACTTTTTGACATCGAGTGCCCAAACTGCACGTACACGCATGCCCAAACTGAAAGGTGTGTGTGCGTGTGAACATGCACATGCATGCACATGTGCACATGCATGCATGTACATGCATGAACATTCACATGCATGGGCATGCGCATGCACGGAAGTAGAGACCTGAAGACCAGCTGGCCGACGGGAGGTGGGGCATCCCAACACCGGCAGCGCGGCAAGAGGTTAGATCTTTTTCTTTTGTGAGCTTCTGTTTTGTCGTTTGCAGGGAAACAGAAGCTCACAAAAGAAGCGCCACGGAGATCTGACCTGGGGCTACGGCGCGCATGTCAGCAGAGAGGGCTCTGAGAGCCACCTTTCCCACATATGCCATAGGTTCGCCATCACGGCAGGGGCGGGTTCCTAATTTTTTTACTACCACTCTGTGGGCGTGGCTTATTTTGTGGGTGTGGCTTGCTGGCCATGTGACTGGGTGGGCATGGCTTGCTGGCCATGTGACCGGGTGGGCGTGGCTTCTTGGACTGCTGAAGGGAGGGGAACTGAGATAGGTCCTGCCGCCCATTCCCCCTCCCCTCAGCAGCTCAAGAAGCCTCAAATATGCGAAAATGCCTAGGATCATCACCACACGTTCGTGGCTTCTCAGACTGCTGAAGGGAGGGGAATGGAGATAGCTCCTGCCGCCCGTTTTTTAAGTATCTCACGAGCTCCCTCAGCCATCCTCCCCTGCTTGGACTCACTGTGGGGTAAGAAGGCAGCGCATGCGCAGTGCCAGAAGCTCAGTTTCTGGGCATGCGCAGAAGAATTTTTTTTTTTAAATGTAACAAAAAAAATTTTTAAATGGCGGTGCCCAGGCACTGGCAACTGACCGCACCAGTACTGTGACATCACCAGCGGGCCGCTACCGGTGCTATAGAGTGGACCGCACTGGTAGGAACCCACCACTGCATCACGGGACTACCTGTATGTGGTAAACTTTTGGTAAACTTTTCCACCCTTGTTTGCCTCCCTTTTTATATTCTTTGAGGTTTTGGATTATTAATTTTTCTTTTTTCAATTTTTTCTTATCTTTGGAACTTTTTGCAATTTTGCTGGACAGTTTTAGGAATTCATAGCCATCTTGGATTGCTTCTACCATTAGCTTTCCTTGTCATTAACTCCTACTTGTGATTGCTTTTAGTTTATTAAAATATATATTTCCGTCAGTCTAAGATATATCTTTGACTCTGCTCAACTTTAGTTTCCCTCAACAATATTGTTTCCAGCTTGTTTGTTTGTTTATGCCTTTCACTCAACTCCTAGCTGCTGCCTGTAGAAGTCTCTGCAGTTTTCTTGATAAGAGTTTGGAAGTGGTTTGGCATTATCTGCTTTCTAGGGCTATGTAGTACTATGTGAGAAAGACCTTGAGAAATGGAGCAGAGATGCTGCCTAGAAAACAATCTGATAAAAATGGGGAAAGCCCACATATGTGGAAAAAAAGGCTAAGAAGTGACTCTCCCTAACTTCTCAGCTGTAAAGAAAATTGAGGAAGTTTTGTACTTTCAAGTTTGCAAGAGTCTGTTAATGTAGCCTTACAGGAAATAGAAATAGCTCACCTGGTCTGTTTCCTGTCTGCTCTAATTGGAAAGATAGTGATTGTCCATAACTACACAATTGGATTAATGTCTAAAATAGGACTAAGACTCACGGTTTCTGGATGTCTAGTCTGATACTTTAACCACCACATCAAATTGCTTTCACTTCCAGCATTGCATCGTCCTAATCTCAAGATTGCGCAGCATTTGGCAGTTCAAATCTCACCAGGCTCAAGGTTGACTCAGCCTTCCATCCTTCCGAGGTTAGTAAAATGAAAACCCAAATTGTTGGGGGCAATATGTTGACTCTGTAAACCACTTAGAGGGGGCTGTAAAGCACTGTAAAGTGGTATATAAATCTAAGTGCTATTGCTATTTCTACTTTCAAATTTGTCTAATTGTTCCCATTGGTCAAGATTAAATTAAGAATAGCTGAACTTGGACAAAAACCTGTATTGAAACTGGCAGTCTTTATTTATTTTATTTTATTTTATTTATTTATTTTTGTCAAGTACGTGTTGGTAATATACATAGATATAACATTGTTTATATACATAAGATGAGTACTGATAAGAGGGAACATTAGGACAGGGACGGTAGGCACTCTGGTGCACTTATGCATGCCCCTTACTGACCTCTTAGGAATCGGGTGAGGTCAACAGTGGACAGTCTAAGGGTAAAGTTTTGGGGGTTTGGTGATGAAACCACAGAGTCAGGTAGTGAGTTGCAGGCATTAACCACTCAGTCTTGAAGAAGGAAGGCTGGCAGCATATGACTTAGAGGACTAAGGCAACCAGGACACAGTTTCAGTTAATGGAGGTGTGCAATCAATTTGATGCACTCTACATAGAAGACCTAAAGACTTCTAAAGAAGGGTTTTCACTCAGCATTTCAGGAACAGAAAGGAGAGAAGTTGAGACTGCCATGAAGACATAAAATCCAATGACCATCCTAACGAGAAAAGGATAATGGGTGTCTCTGCTGAGAATTGGCAATCTGGAGTCCAGACATGATATCAAGAGAAATGTGTTGCCTTTTAGTTGTGAAGATTCAATACATGATAGAGAGGCTGTCTCAACTAATAATCATTTTGTAAGCAAGTATTTTATTAAAATTGCAAGCATTGGAGTCTGGTACAAACCACCTTTAAATACTACTAGCCTTTGTATTCCAAATTGTAGCCTACCTTTGCTCTTGAATAAAACTACCGCCTTTTCAAGCAGAGTATTCTCTTGCAAAATTTTAGGTTGGAACTGGATCTTGTATTCTTCTAACAACAAAATGACCAAAGTGGCAGTCCTTGCAAAACAGTATAAAAGACCCTTTGGCCAAGGATTTAAAGCAAATTTCTCAAAACATTCTACAAGGTCCTTGCTATCACTCAAATGCAATTCTTGTGCCAGCATCAATAGGATAGAGACAAATCTTGTTTATATGTTTTATATACTGGGCCAAAATATTCTCCAAAAAAGGCCTTAAGCCTACAATCTTATTGATAATTTTCTTCTGGGCCAGGGCAATAGACAAAAAAAGGAACACCTTGGATTTTCATTATCCCAACTTTGCACACTAAGATAAGAGTGTGTAACAGCAATTTTGAGGCAGTGGTTAAAGACACCAGTCTGGAATCTGGAAAAAAAAATCCTGACTAGTTCTTTCATCCAATTAAACCTGCCAGTTATCTAAATCAAACCACAATCCTTCAATATAGAAAGATGTTCTGCCTGGCTTGAGTTGATGCACTCCGACTATAGTCCTAGAAGGCAAATTAATGTCCCATTTGGAATAAGGTTCTGCACATGCAGTGAAGGGGCAACTGAAACTGTAAAACACATTTTATTATATTGTCATTTTAATGTTGACATATGGTCGTTGTTCAACTCCACATTTAAGGAAATGCCCTAGTCATTATGATTAGTATTATTTACAGTTCTTACTCATGTGTGTTGTGTGTGTGTGTGTGTGTGTGTGTGTGTGTGTGTGTACTGTATATACACAGTACTCTATCATTCTAAGAATAGTCAATTTCTGTTGTGTCATATGTAAAATGTGCAGTTAATTGGCTAGTACATTAGTTAATTTTATGATTTGTATCTTTCCATGTATATGCTTTATATTGTTGAGTTTAATTATGTGTGGTCTTTAACTTCAATAAAGATTCCTGTTATTAAATATAGATTTATTGGCTGATATCTAAAAAAAGTATAATACTATTAACATATTATATTCCATTTCAGGTATATGCTGAAGAAATAACATGCATTAAACTGGTTCCTTAGATATTGCAATCTATCAATTGCCTCGTTCCATTAACTTAAATAGAATCTGGCTACATTAGTTCCTAAGAAGCATTGACATTATGTTCTATACAGATTAATGCTTCCTTTGTAGATTGCAAGCAGTCTAATCTTGATGTCCTTATTTTTCATGGTATTATCTAATCAACTAGACAGATGCTTTGTAGAGTGTTTCTGTTTAAGAGAATGGAAAACTGTTACACATTCATTTTAAAAAATTCATTTTTAACAAAACTTAATATTAAATAGCTTTCTTATTTATAAAATTACCGTATTTTTCAGAGTATAAGATGCACTCCCCCTCTAAAAGAGGCTGAAAATGTGGGTGAATCTTATGCTCCAAATGTAGATTTTTTTCAGCCCTAATGAGGCACTAGCGAGTGAAGCGATCATCCGCGCTTTGCCTGCTTTTCTCATTGCTGCTTCCTCCGAAGATCAGCTGTGCTTTAGAAGCTGTTTTTCAGCCCTAATGAGGCGCTAGCGAGTGAAGCAATCTTCCATGTTTTGCCTGCTTTTCTCATTGCGTCTCTCTCCGACGATCAGCTGTGCTTTAGAAGCTGTTTTTTATCTGCAACCAGGGGATAAAAAGCGTGCATGTGCGCTCAAAACCAGCGAATTAATGCGCTGAAGCTGACCAGACTAAGGACGCTGGCCAGATGAATACCTGGTAGGCAGAATCCCCCCCCCTATTTTCCTCCCCCAAATCTAAGGTGCGCCTTATATTCCGGTGCACCTTATATGCCGAAAAATAAATCACATGGTATAATTGATATTCCCTCTGTCAAAATCTCCAAGATTAGAATGAAGAATTCAGTTCAAGATTGCTAAATGGCCTTTCACCAGAGTTAATTCTAAGTGTTTTGATGTCCTAGGCACAGCCATATTCTGGCAACCTGTGATGGTTGGACTCTTCTGATCTTGTAAGGAATAAGGTACCATCATTCCTTTCTCTTTTTTTGAGCTTTATGTTTGCGATGTTCAGCCTAGATTGTTTTCTTCAGACATTTTCACCTTATTTGATATGAATCACATTAATTTTAATTATGTCAGCATCCATTGTTGTCAGATAGCAACAATTCTGTGAAATTATATTTAACCTGTACCAAGTGTCCTTATCCATAGATTATGCTGTTTCTGATTTTCACTTTCTCTCTCTCTCTCTCTCTCTCTCTCTCTCTCTCTCTCTCTCTCTCTCTCTCTCTCTCTCTCTCTCTCTCTCTCTCTCTCTCTGTGTGTGTGTGTGTGTGTTTTGGAAACCTTTTCAATTTTGACAACCCTACATGATTGTCTAGGTTGCATAAGCCTATAACCTGTGATGACCCAGGGCACGGCACAGAGATAACACAAACAGCTGGCAGTTCAAACTGGCCCTTTTAGTGCTCCAAATCTCCCCAAAACAAACCTCAAACAGCCTCTGGTTGCAATTAGTCCAGTCCACGGCTGTCTGCACCAAGGCTGCACAGCAATAAATCCCAAATTTATCTAGCAAAACAAGAACAAAGCAAGGAGTTCAGGGAGCAAAAGATACAGATAATCAGTCCAGAATGCCAAACAGGAATGCAAGGATTCTTGGCAAGTTCAAATGTCAGTACACAACACTCCAGGAACTCAGTGTTTATTCCCAACAAATGCCCCTCCTCACATGGTCTCCTTAAGTCTCATTCCCCAGGTGTACCTGGTGAAGCTGGGCAGAGCCCTCTCCTCATGAGTGGCCTCTTCTATCTGAGCTGATCCTGCCTCCTGTGCACTCTCCAAGCCCTTGCATCAGAAGGGGGTGGTTTATGCTCCTCGGCTGATCTCTGTTCCTCCCTGCCTGCAGGCCTTGCTAATTCCGAACAGCCTTGCCTGGGTTGCGTCTGCCCTTCCCCAGTTTTCTCCAAGGCCAACAGAGCTGCTCTCTCACTCGCTGTCAGTTCTTGTTACAGCTCATCTTCCTCCACAGAGTCAGACTCCGACGGGGACATGACACGTTTACTTTTTAGAGTTTTTCTTTTTGTGTTATAGCAATAGCACTTAGACTTATATACCGCTTCACAGTACTTTACAGCCCTGTCTAAGTGGTTTACAGAGTCAGTATATTATCCCCAACAATTTTTGTGGTTATATAACATACTTTATGATATGATACCACTGAATCTGTATGCATTTGATTTTTCAGTATATGATTTGAATGATATAAATAATATATCATTGTTTCAATAATCATTGTTGGGATGAAACGTTCTTTTAAAGAAATATGTAAGCATACTCATAGTAACGATAAAATGATCTATATTTCAAAATGTATTCCAACAACATCTTGTAAGTTATCTGTTGCATGCTTATGGACAATCCCTATTGATTCTTCTACCAATGTTTATGATAGTTTTTTAGACTCCACAATCAACTAAAAGCAAAGACCTGTGAAAAACCCAAAACTTTTCTTGCAAAAGTGAAGCACATAAAGCATTTAACTGGTTCAAATTTCATCTCATTTTTCTGCTTCAACTCTCTTCTACAAAACAAAGCCATAACAATATTGTGATATTACTGTGATTATATATGGAAGAACGTTTTCAGTGATGTTTTCCAAGAATGAGAATGGTTTACATATTACCAAGTCATAAGAAAAAGTAAAAGGATCTTTCAGGAAAAATATTATATTGTACAGGTTACATAACATTTTGTTGATTCTTTTCCAAGATAGTGTGATTCCATCTATATTCCATATTTGATTTCATAGCCTTAGGAAGATAAACACCTAGATATACCAAACATAAACAGAAAACCATTTTTCCTCTATCTCTCAGAGACACCCATAAATACACAACAACAACAACAACAACAACAACAATAATAGATCGGGCGTCGCTGGCGCTCTTCACAGGGCGTCCTTTCAACTTTCTGTAAAAGCCGCCAGATCAGCTGTCTGGCGGCTTGAAAATCTCTCCCCGGGCGAAGGGGAGAGATGAGAGCGTGACAGGTGGGGTAGAGCCCCCCTAGTGCCCTAAAAGTCAACTTAGGGCACGTAGGGTGAGGGCTCCCCACGTAGCCTGTCTGCAGCTCCGGGAAGCTGGAAGCCTCCGCTAGAAAGCGGAGCAAGATGCCGTGGCCACCGCTGCTGATTTAAAGAGATATAACTATTTTGAAAATACAGAGAGCAGCCAGAGAAAGACAGGAGTCCTGGAGGTATTAGCTTATTCTTTAACTCCATTCTTGGGTTTTCATGAAGAAACAAAGTAACTTAATAAGGAGTGGCAACAAGATGGCGATTTGAAACGTTGGGTAGAAGAGAAAGTTATTTTTACTTTGCTATCAGCTCTTTCCTGTGGAAACTTTTGATCTTAAGAATGAATTTTTTTTCCTTTTTTCTTTTTTTTCTGAATTAATCTATAGTTTTATGGATTTGGAAAGGAATTATTTTTTAAAGTAAAGATCTGGATTTTTCTTTCCTCTTTTCTTTTTGAAAACATTGAAATGGCTTCTAAATTTGAAAAGACTGTAGTGAAAAAAGGAATTGAGTACTCTTTTGATCATATTGTAAAGAAGCAATCTATGTCTGATTTAACATCATCAAAGTCTTTAACACCTGAGACTATTTTTAATACATTGAAAGCATTGAAAAATGAATTAATTTTAGAATTTAATTCAAAACTTGCGGAAATAGAAAAAAAGATGCAGGCTGCTATGGAGAAGATGAATTTACAATTGAGAGCGGATGTGGTGAAAGTTTGCAAAGGATTAGCAGTAAATATGGAAATTTTGGAGAAGGATTTGGAAAAAAATAAGAAAATTTAACAATTACAGAGGAATACATAACCAAGGCTCAAAATGATATATTAAAATTGGAAAAAGAAGCAATGATGTCTCAATTTCAAGAGATGAAATTTGCTATAAGAGTCAGGGGCTTGAAAGAAAAAAAATTGAAAATCTGAAAGAAAGAATGACAGAGGCACTGGAGCAGGTGTCTGGATTGTCTAAAGAGGAATTGGCTACAACAATCGATAAAATATACAGAATTAATTCTTGGTATGCAAAACAAAACCACTTGCCAAGGGATATTGTAATATACTTCACTACCAGAGCTTTGCGAAACAGAATCATACAGGCGACTTATAACAAAAATCTTCAGGCAAATGGTCAAGAAATAAAGATATGGAAAGAAATCCCTGCCAAGATGCTTAAAGATAGAAGAGAATATTCTTTTCTGGTTCAGGAATTAAAAATACAAAATTTACAATACAAATGGAATGTACCAACAGGACTAACCGTAAAATTCTTGGGAAAAAGATATGGACTAAATACAATAAAGAAAGCTATAGAATTCTACATCAATGTTTTAAAGGCTGATATTTCTAAAATTCCAGTGGAAAAAGGCATGGAAATAAGGGAGGAGGAGACGGGAAATCCGGATATACGTGATCAAGAGGAAATAATTCCGAAGATTCAAAAAGAGTGGCAGAGCTAGAAAGATGTTTATGACGTGGATAAGGAGATGGAGGAATGGGATCAGATGACAGCTGAAGCGACAGATGGGAAATGGCCAAAGGACAGATGGTGTTGAAACTTACAGGATGGTTGGAAAGATGAACAAGATCGTAATCATTTTCTTCTTTTTTTCTTTTCATATGTTGTATTAATATTGTCTATTAATGGTATTATATTTTATTTCTAGATTATTTTTTAGATATATATTATATATTTTGGAGTTATAAATTTGATATAGTGTATTATTTCGTTATCATCAATTTGGAGATCTGAAATATTAATATTGTTTATTGATGGTATTTTCATATCAAATATTTTGAAGTTATAAATTGGATATAGTGTAATATTTCGGTATCATTATTTTGAGGATATAGGGATTAAGTTTAAAAATTTAGAGGTATAAAGAGTTGGTTTTTATTCCTTTTATTATTATTATTATATATTTTGGTTACTATTTTTAGTATAGTAGATAATATATATTCTGAGATGATACCTTAAGGTATAGGAATATTGTTATTAAGGTGTATTTTACGGTTTGAGGTTTAGAGGAAATGTTATACATATAATATTATGTTATTAATAAGTGGGTGGATTTTAACTAAGTTTAAGGGTGTTGAAATATAAGGGGTCAGCCAATCATTATTGATATATATATATTAAATATTGGGAAGTTAATACTTTGGTATACTGTAAAATTATGCTATTAATAATGTTTGAGGTTATGACTAAGTTTAGTGTATGAGGTTCATCTTTGTTTTCTTTTTATTTTGCTTATTTTTGTTCTTCACTTGTTTACTTTCTCTTTAATTTTTAACATTTTGAATAGTTTTAATCTGGAGTTAAAGGTGCCGAAAAAAATGAGGGATCTAAGAAGTTATTTTAATCTAATTTAAATTTATGTTATTGAATACTATGCCCTGTACTTTTTCTGGGAAGTCCGGGGGGGGGGGAGGGAAGGGAGTGGGTTGTGGGCAGGGGGGTTGGGGGGGAGAAAATTGATAAAAATGCTTGTACTTTGTACTAATAAAACTTTTTGAATAAAAAAAACAATAATAGATCAAGTTGTTAAATTAGTGCATTGGTCATTATGTAAAAAATATGACATACTGTATCTGAAAAGTCATGGGAGCACAAAGTGGAAAAAGTTACCGAAAATGAGACGGTGAAGATCTTGTGGGACTTTTGAATACAGACGGATCGTCATTTGGAACACAAT
Source organism: Diadophis punctatus similis (assembly GCA_023053685.1). Classification (NCBI taxonomy): domain Eukaryota; kingdom Metazoa; phylum Chordata; class Lepidosauria; order Squamata; family Dipsadidae; genus Diadophis; species Diadophis punctatus. Next base: position 42,697,388 of record JALIGW010000006.1, read on the forward strand.
ACGCCAGATATCACAGTTGTCGAAAACCAAAGCGTACAATTTATTGATATCACTGTACCAGCAGATGCCAGAGTAGAAGAAAAAGAACTGAAAAAATTATGAAATATCGCGACTTGGCGATCGAAACTACATGGCTATGGATAAAACATGTAACAGTGATACCCGTTGTCATCGGGGCACTTGGTACCATCTCCAAGAATTTTACAAAACACATCAAGAAATTGCAGCTTCCTGCAATAACACCAGCAGAACTGCAAAAAAACCTGTGCTACTTGGAACATCATACATCTTAAGAAGATACTTGGTCGATACCTAGGATGCTGGCAGCAACCCGTATCAACCATCAGCACCAGTCAATGATATTTGGGACACATTTTAAAATGTTCAATTGACTGAGTTTCATATTTAATGAATAAAAGAGATAATAATAATATTAAAAAATCGTTGCAGGCTGTGAAAATGGAGAACATTATTAAAACAACAGAAACAAAGACAGAATAAATAGTTGGGAAAGCTTTGCATGGACAGCACTTGAAAAACATTGAAGGAAAATGTGATAACAACTTGACATGGGCATGGCTTAAGAGAGGAACCATCAAGAAAGAAACGGAAGGTTTAATACTTGCTGCTCAAGAACAAGCACTACAAACTAATGCCATGAAAGCCAAGATACAAAAATCCACTGACAATCCAAACTGCCGACTTTGCAATGACAAAGTTGAAACTCTTTCACATTTAATATTTGAGTGCAGCAAAATCTCACAAACTGATTACAAAGCTAGACATGACCAAGTTGCTAAATTAATCCACTGGTCATTATGTAAAAAATACAACTTACCTGTATTCGAAAAGTCATGGGAACATAAAGTGGAAAAAGTTGTTGAAAATAAGAAGGTGAAGATCTTGTGAGACTTTCGAATACAGATGGATCGTCATTTGGAACACAACATGCCAGATATCACAGTTGTCAAAAACCGAAGCGTACAATTTATTGATATCGCTGTACCAGGAGATGCCAGAGTTGAAGAAAAAGAACTGGAAAAAATTACAAAATATCGCGACCTGGCCATCATAATTACGTGATTATGGATAGAAACATGTTACAGTGATACCCATTGTCATCGGGGCACTTGGCACCATGTCCAAGAATTTTACAAAGTACATCAATAAATTGCAGCGTCCTGCAATAACACCAGCGGAACTGCAAAAAATTGCGCTACTCGGAACATCATACATTTTAAGAAGATACTTGGTTGATATCTAGGATGCTGGCAGCAACCCGTATCAACTATCAGAGCTAGTCAATGATATTTGTGATACATTTTTAAATGTTCAGTTGACTGAGTTTCATGTTTAATGAATAAAAGATAATGATAATGATGATGATGATGATGATGATGATGATGATGATGATGATGATGATGATGATGATGATAATAATAATAATGTTGCATATGTTGCAGATTCAGCATATGTATACTTAAGAAACCAGACCATTCAAATAACCAATCAACAATGGAACCAACCAACCAATTCCTCAGAATTTAAATATAGCATCAAACCCATGGCCAGTCATGTGACCAACTGACCACACCAGTACACAAGGCATATATAAGCTAAAGAGTAATAGAACAAGACACTTCTACCAAAATCTCACTCATGATATTATCTAGACTGGTAATGAAATGTTTGGGAGCTTCTGTGGCTATTGGAGGAAACAGATCATCTAAATATCTATCAGTTGGGTTTCAGGCGCGGCTACAGTACAGAAACTGCCTTGGTCACTCTGATGGATGATCTCTGGCGAGCCCGGGATCGGGGGAATTCCTCCATCCTGGTGCTCTTGACCTCTCAGCGGCTTTCGATACCACCGACCATGGTATCCTTCTGCATCGTCTCGGCGAGTTGGGAGTGGGAGGCACCGTTTTGTGGTGGTTCTCCTCTTATCTCGCCGATAGGATGCAGTCGGTGTTAACAGGAGGGCAGAGATCGTCACCTAGGCCCCTGTCATGCGGGGTGCCTCAGGGTTCGGTTCTCTCGCCCATCCTGTTTAACATTTACATGAAACCGCTGGGGGAGATCATCCGCAGACATGGGGTGAGTTTCCATCAGTACGCTGACGACACCCAGCTATACATTACCACCCCATCTCAATTCAGTGAGGCAGTTGATGTAATGTGCCGGTGCCTGGACGATGTTAGGACCTGGATGGGGAGGAACAGACTCAGACTCAATCCCGACAAGACTGAGTGGCTTTGGATATTGCCTCCTAAGGACCATGATAACTGTCCCTCCCTGGTTCTCGAGGGAGCGAAATTAACTCCCTCAGATCAGGTCCGCAATTTGGGGGTCCTCCTAGACCCACAGCTAAAATTGGATCAACATCTTACTGCTGTGGCTAGGGGGGCCTTTGCACAGGTTCGCCTGGTGAACCATTTGCTGCCATACTTGGAGAAGGAGGCTCTACTCATGGTCACTCATGCCCTTGTCACCTCCCGTTTGGATTATTGCAATGCGCTCTACATGGGGCTACCCTTGAAGAGTATCCGGAGACTTCAGTTGGTGCAAAATGCGGCTGCGCGTGCTGTAGTGGGTGTGCCAAGGTACACCCACGTTACACCTATACTCCGCCACCTGCATTGGTTGCCCATCGGTCTCCGGGTACAATTCAAGGTGTTGATCATCATCTTTAAAGCCCTTCATGGCTTAGGACCAGGCTATCTCCGGGACTGCATTCTGCCTCATACTTCCCTTCGACCGGTTAGGGCCCACAGAGTTGGCCTCCTCCAGGTCCCGTCAGCCAAACAATGCTGGCTGGTGGGCCCTAGGGGGAGGGCCTTCTCTGTGGGGGGCCCTGCGCTCTGGAACCAACTTCCCCCAGAGACCCGAACTATCCCCACCCTGCTGGCCTTCCGGAAAGCCATCAAGACATGGCTTTTCCTGCAGGCAGGGGGTAGAGACTAATCTATCTGAGCTCTCCCCCGGGTATGTCTGGTTGATGCATATTTTTTAAATATTTAATTTTTTAATTTTTGAACTTGGTTTTAATTAAGTTCAGTGTTTGCTAGTGTTTTGCTAGTTTGCTAGTGTTCTTGTATATTGCTGTACGCCGCCCTGAGTCCCTCGGGAGTAGGGCGGCATATAAGAACCAAGAAATAAATAAATAAATAAATAAATAAATAAATAAATAAATGGCCAGCTTGCAGAAAAAATCACTGCCAAAATCAATTTTTTTCAATGCTGTTATATTTCTAATTTTAATTTAATACTTTAATCATTCAAAAATTTAGACTACTATTTTGCAGAACAAATTACTGCAAAAATAGATTTTTTTTTGCAGCATACTGATTAATATATGATAATAGAATGATATGTTCCATTCACGATGATGAATGGAAAGATATATTAGAATTGAAACTGCGGTTCAAGTAATGGCTAATGATGCTTCCAGATCACAGCTTTCTCAAGATGTCAGAGTACAAGAAGAAATACAAGAAGAAGCAATTAGGAGATACATTTGGCACAAAGTTTTGGAACTGCAACGGCTGCTTTGGTGCATAGTTATTAAATTACCTTGATTTTGATTTGTGCTCTCAAGAAGAATAGGCTGAGGAAAACATTTGCATAGCCACATACATGTTTACTTGCGATTTTCCTTAGAGTTTATCTTTATTAGTGATGAGTAATGCAGTTTTAGGAAGAAGTCTTGACAAACAGAAATATAACGAATCATTTTGGATGAACAAAGTTAGCAGAATAAATTGAAAACAAAAAGCAGAAAGCTTTGATCTGAAAGTCTCAGCTTTACGGATTATTCTTTAACAGAATAAGATTCACTTTTGTTTTCTTGAATGTATTTGTAGAGTATAAAATTGGATATTTATGTTTTGGTTGATTAGAAGGATAGATGCAATTCATCCTCAACAATCAGTCTTCATCTCCAAGAATAGTTGGAATGCAGACAAATGCCTCCTGAGACAGAAATTTCTAAAAACAATAATCCTTAAAGCAATGTGTATAGTGTGCAGCTGATGTATTATTTTTTTCCAGAAACAGATTTTGATAAAAGACACAGATTATGCACTTTGGCAGTAAGTCTAGGCAGCGTTTTTATGTTTCACATTTATATGATAATCACATCAGCTATAACACTTGCTATTAGCATATTTACCAATTTAAAGAGGAGTAGGATGGCCTCTAGTGGTACATATCTGCACATAAAAATACAGGAAAATGATATCCATATGCATCTACAAATAAAGCTCCCTAGCTTCTAATTATAATTACTGTTTCTAGAAAAACTGAGAAATAAATTTACCTTAATCCCTGACAGACCATTTAACAGAATTGTATGCAAAGTTAAAATAATTTTCTTATATTACATTTAATTTTGTTCTGACACTATTTATTCTATAATACAACTTTTGCAACCTTTTATACTGAACTTCATGACACACATTAATGATGCTTTCAATTTCAGTAATATATCAAGGTAGCTAAACTGTCAATTCTGATTTTTCCCCTAGAAAAGGAGTTGACAATATGCATTATACAGTATATGACTGTTGCTTGGTTTACAGTATGGAGAAAGAAATTTCTTCTTTATTCTCTGCTTACAGGTGAATTGGAACTTATTATATATCTATTCATAAAAAATGATATAAATGATTATAAAAAGTCCAACTTTCATCAAGGAGAAAACATGTAAAAGTTATGTGCTTGAATACACATTTCTGGCTATGGGACAAGCTGTTCAAATAAAACAATGTTGTACTTGCTTGGTTTCTGATTAAGTCCAAATGCATATTGTTATTTGGTTTTGCCTAATGGTCCAGTCAAGTTATGGATAATAGTATCTCTTCTCTATCCAAGGAATTGATGGTGGGGGAAGTAAATTCAGCCACAATGTTCTCTAAACAGCCAAAACTGAATCCAACTGAGACTATATGTAGAATGCAAAAACTTACTGAACTGAAAATCACCGCATAAACAAAGTAATGTTCACAACAATCTTATACTTATTCTAATTATGAAATAATATTCTAATTCTTTGAAAAGGTTTTCACATCTTTTTCTAACTTATGTTAGATTGTAATAGTGCAGTTGTGTACCTTTGAAGCCTTTGAGTTTAGTGTTTAGTGGTATTAAAATTATTCCAGAGTTACAAAAATTAATTTGCAGAGTAAGATAAAGGTTTTAAATCTTCTTGTCTGAGAGTTCTTTATGTCTTGTTCTGAGAACAAGACAGGATTGTTTCATATAAATTCTCCCCATTACAAAAATACAAGCAAAATCTGAATTATGTAGTGGTTTTTTTAAAGCCACTCTAGTCGATTTTGGACATTGTAAAAAGCAGAGTTCAATAAAATGCATGGAAGTTTATTTTAAGCTACTTATGTAGTATAAAAGTACAGGTATCACAAAATACTTTTATGTAATGGAACTCTACAAGCACTGTTTCTATGTGTATTTATGTGTATATGTGAGTCTATATATAACTAGCTTATATATTTCAGAATCAGCATAAGCAAAGAACCATAGAAAACAACAGATGAGCTTATTCTCTGGTTCTAAAACTTTCCTAATTGACATAGCAATAGCGCTTAGACTTACAGTATATACCGCTTCATAGTGCTTTTACAGCCCTCTCTAAGCAGTTTACAGAATCAGCATATTGCCCCCAACAATCTGAGTCCTCATTTTACCGACCTCAGAAGGATAGAAGGTTGAGTAAACCTTGAGCCTGGTGAGATTTGAACTGCCAAATTTCAGGCAGCCGGCAGTGAGCAGAAGTAGCCTGCAGTACTACATTCTAACCACTGCGCCACCATGGCTCTAGTGCTACTCATTGTACCAACTATAAGAAATATTTATGATTTGTCTCACTGAAGTTCCTTTATTCTTAAAACAAAACAAAACCCAGAGATAATACAGTCTGGACCTGTCTGCTCAATGATTTAGTTCATTGTCCACTAGTGGCTTTAGAGATAATAAACAAAGTGATCTCTTTTTTCTCATCTCTTTCTCTCAGATACACTATTTCCTGATGAGAAAATTCTTAAGCTCCACTCTTCAGTCTGCTTCTCTAGGAAAAATAGACTATTCTGCATCTTTTATACACTAGAACAGGGAACTTCCTTAATAATCCTTATCTGTTCTTTTCCTCTTAAGCAACTGCCTCCTGATTCCCTATTGCATTTGGCAACTGATAGGCATATTGTCTGCTAAATCTGAATCCAAATGAAAGAACTGGAGAATTCAAACAGGTTATGTCAAATTCTTCTCTACAAGTTAAAATGACTTGCAACTGAGATGCATTACAGGCGTATTAATAGATGTTACTCTAAAGAACTAGTCCATTGTAAATAAATAGTATTTCTAAAGCAGGATGTTAAGAAGTTAACTAGAGAAGTGCTTTTGATACTGAAGCACTGTTATGCTGTACTAAGGCTAAGTTTCTTTGTTTTGCCTAGGACAAAAATTGAAAATAAACATTAATAGATGTTACTCTAAAGAACTAGTCCATTGTAAATAAATAGTATTTCTAAAGCAGGATGTTAGGAAGTTAACTAGAGAAGTGCTTTTGATGCTGAAGCACTGTTATGCTGTACTAAGGCTAAGTTTCTTTGTTTTGCCTAGGACAAAAATTGAAAATAAACATTTTCAAGGAAGGAAACACAATAGTGGATATAAGTTATTTGACAGGTAAAAAGAATTGAGATGTCTTATTTGCATATGGATGTGATGCCACAATAATTCTTAATAATAATATTCCAAACATCTATTTTGCATTTTTATAACTATTAGCCATTTTAAGGAAGGAAGGCAAAGAAAATTGCTCCAATAGTTTTACTAAATGGGAAAAAATGGTTATGAAAGATTCTATGACTAGGATATGAATATGTGATCTTCATTTAGTTACAAGGTAGCCAAAAACTACCTTGTTTTTGTGGGGAGTTGTTGTGGGGAAAATAAGAACAGGGAGGAGTATTAGATAATGTTCACTACTTTGAGTTATTTATAAAAATAATAAAGGTAAGACTGAAAAAAAACTTTCCAAACTGGTTTAAATTTCAGTGAACCTTCATATTTGTAGTGCTTTGCACTTTTCTTGATTCGTCAGCCTCATTTGGTAGTGTACATTCATAACAAAGGCAGATATTATACATGACTGACTCACCAAATAATAATTTGTGAGATGTCATTAAGAATAATTTCAGTGCTTTTAACTGATGAATATTTAGTTGTATAGTTATTTTCTACTCTTAAAATAATCTTGTTTATAAGCTACTTGTAAATTGCCAGTGGTCTATGTGAAATCAGCAGGATAGAAATCCTGTAATGACTGGCTGATTGAATAAAATAATTTAAGGCCATGTATATTATCTTCTAGAAAATCTGCTAGCAGATTCAGATACATGAAGCTACAGTGCAATCTTGAATGGAAATGAGAAACACAAAGCCCATGGTACTGAGATACACACCAGTTGTTCATGAAATGTGTTTTTGTGTGTGTGTGTGTGTGTGTGTGTGTGTGTGTGTGTGTGTGTGTGTGTGTGTGATTTCACATATCACAGGACTTTATAAGATTTTAGCATCCTTGATAACATTTCATATAAGAAGACCAAACCTTCAAATTCCACTTTACCATGCAATTCCAGAATTCCAACTATCATTGCACAAAAATACAAACCATAATATTATGATTATGTGGTTGGAAATGCAAGGTTATATAATGACATCCAGGTTCAAACATAATGATACCTAATCCCTAATCTAAAACTGTGGCCATCTTATATTATACCATTTATATTGCTAGTCTAGTCTAGCAATAGATTATATCACTTGTCTATTCGGTGATTTTAACAAAATATAAGGATTGTGCACATACTCTTTGGCCTTGACCTCATGGTTATTAGATTCCCTTTGTTGAGGGCAAAAGCTAAGACTTTTATAACCACTTGAAGTAATTCATTTTATGCAATCAGCAACAATGCACAATCATACTTCTTATTTCTGGAGAATATGGTACCTGTGTTTAACTAAATAAAAGTTATTTTATTTGTTGGTTCCTTTTATTATGGAATGACTGAGACAAAGTAACAAAACTGAAATTGAAGTCTTTCTTCTCTACATACCATGGTTTAAAGCTATTTTGGAAACAAATGAAATGCACATTTATAAATGTATATGGAACTGGGTTATTTGAGGGACCTCTGGTTACATTAACCCAATCTATCAGGTCCACCAGGATAGGAAAGTTATCAATTACATCTACAAAAGAATGTCATGTGACAAGACCTGGAAAGAAAGCTTATTCTACCACTGTGCCCCCTCTGTGGAGCATCACCCCTCCCCTCGGACCTAGGTTTATCCAGATGAAACTCTTCCAACAATACTTTTTAAAAATCTACAATTATTGTAGCTTTTTCTTCTTAATTGCTTTTTTTTTCTTGTAATAGAAAAAGTGGGAAACACATGAAAAAGTGGAAAACAGCTGGAAAACAATGTTTTAACTACCTTTCAAATGCGCTGAATGAAGCAGAATGACTCCACAATAAAAGCCACATTCGGAACTCTTTGGAATAATATGTTTAAGTGACAAATTAAGGTTTGAATTCTATTTAAGGCAAGATGTGTGCATCTTTTTTTGAGGGAGGGTGGGGGGAGAGAGATAGGAGAAGAGAAGAGAAGAGAAGAGAAGAGAAGAGAAGAGAAGAGAAGAGAAGAGAAGAGAAGAGAAGAGAAGAGAAGAGAAGAGAAGAGAAATCTATATAAAAATTCTGGGGGGGGGGAATGATGCCGGCTGGCGGGGCCTAGGGGGAGGGCCTTCTCTATAGGGCCCCCTGTTCTCTGGAACCAACTACCCCCAGAGATCCGAATATTCACCTTGCTGGCCTTCTGAAAAGCCATTAAGACATGGCTCTTCCTGCAGGCAGGGTGATTTTGAGACAACTTTCCCCCATGTGTGCATGGTTTTGTATGCCTTTTTTAAAAACTCTTTTTAAATTGTTTTTTATAATTTTATTGTTTAGTTGTTCCTTAAAATGTTGTAAGCTGCCCTGAGTCCTCAGGGAGTAGGGCAGCATAGAAGAACACTAAATAAAATAAAAATAAATAAATAAAATAAAAGAAATTGCTTGAATCAAATGTATGGATTTATGGATTATAGATTCCTATACCAGAACCTGTATCAAAGAAAATGAATAATTTTCCATTGAAGGAGTTTTAGCATAGCAGAAAATGTGTGTAGCACCTGCTGTAACCAAATACCAGTACTGAGTTTGAGTGATTTCTCAAGCAGAATTAGCTGGTTTATTATATTGTCCATCAGATTAAACTTGCAGCGACCCTACTGCAAGGACTGCATTGCTCATACTCATAAGAAAAAAGTTTCTGACTAATTGACAAAATGGCAAAACGTATGAAAAAAAAAAACCTGGAAATATTCTATAGATTAATTGTTAGTCACATTAAATAATGCTGAACAAGGTAATGCAAATGAATTGGATAGTATGACACCTATAAACTGACAAACAAATTGGCAAATATTTTATAAGACTGGCTTTTTGCTTCTGAAGTCAGCTTAAGATGTTCTTCTCAACTGAACTTTTCTGGTTCAGGATTCAAGAATAGTAATCCAGTGTCTTAGCATGGATAATCCAGATATAATCAACTGATATAGCTGACAGTAAGGAAACAATATGAGAAAAGCTTATTATCTTCACTAATTTTCACTCAATTTCCACCATACTGAGAAGATATTACTTTGTTAATGTAAGCTGCCCAATTTAGAAAGAAAGAATTCCCTGAACAAAATTAAAAAAGGAAAGAAAAAAGAAAACAAACCACAAACACCCCTCACTGCCCCACCACAGTATCATGCTGCTATCAAATTTATTGGTTTCAAAATTTTACAAGTGATAAAAAGTTAATATTGTGTTAATGCAATTTTTAAATGCTTTATAATTGCTATCATAGTGCAAATTATTTGTTTTTATTACTGCTGTTTAGCCAGGCTCCTTATCTTATCAGTTTGGGATCTTGTTAAGGAACCTCTTGAGTTTTGTCATAGATAATAGATTACTTGCAATAAGTATACCATGGAAATTAACTAAATTCAATTTCACAAACTATCCTCATACTTATTTTACATGAACTCAAAAAGAGAAATGCAAATAATGCCCACTTCTTAGTTTATGCTCCTTGTTTCTTAAAAACATTAAAACTTATATGGCAGACTATTTTTTCTGAAAAAATACCGATATGTTTTACATCTTAATTTATTTTGTCATGCATTAAAGAAGGAAGATTACTCACTACATTTTCTAAAAATATTCTACCATTCTTTATTGTTCTTATTATTAGCATCACACATACATGCAAACTCAATGCCATGGAATGATATTAATTCTGGCCCTTGTGGAAAGTGCAAAATGGTGCCCAGATTGGCAATATAGAAGATTCTGTTTTCACCTGAAGCAGCAGAAAAGGTAATGAGCAAAGGTTGGTACACTCAATTCTAATGGTTATCTGTACCCCAGAAAATGTTGCAGGATGTTTCTTTACCACTGAAATGGAATGGAGAACCCACAGGTGCTTTTTATGTTTTTTGTATCTTGTTTTTCAAGAATGCACTATAAGCACGGCTTCAGCCACAACATGTTACATTTTTACCATGTTTATTGAATAGGAGCACAGCTCCATAATCTGTGTCAATTAAAAATGCTGGATAATTATAGAATCATTTTACAGGTATGCAGGTGTCTTGCAAGTGTCTGCTTTTCAAACAACCAAGAAATATACAGCCATTGCCAGGTTAGAAAAGATCATCCTAAATATTAATCTGTAAATACTCTCTTTATAATTACCAAAACCAAATAAGATCAAAGAATATGTTCAGGTAAAATTTCCTTAAGAATCCCCTGCTCCTTACAGTACACCCCACACACATGTTAATCACTTATGGCACTTGAAAATGAGGGCTAGAAGTGTCATGGTTAGACACCAATAAATTTGTGACAACACAAATTCATTATAACAGTGCAGAGATGTCAAGTTCCATCCCTACTCCCCATAAGAAAGTTCTCAACTATTTTTTGTTTGTTTGTTTGTTTGTTTATTTCTTTAAATTATTTGTAATCTATCTCATGTTCAATGACTCTAGGGCAGTGTTTCTCAACCTTGGCAGTTTAAAGATGTGTGGACTTAAACTCCCAGAATTCCCCAGCCAGCGTTGCTGGCTGGGGAATTCTGGGAGTTGAAGTCCACACATCTTCAAACTGCCAAGGTTAAGAAACACTGCTCTAGGGGCTTACAACATGTGATTAGTACATAGAGGTAAGTGTAAATGAGACAGAACTGCAAATATATAACTGCCAGTTGCTAGTTTTCTGCTCTAATTTATGCTTCTCTAATATCTGTAATAAAACTATCCAAGAACCTTGACTTTCAATTATCCACTAACCTTTGAATTCAGTTAATAGAGTGGGTGAAACCTGAGACTAGGCATTATTCCTTTAGAATGACAAAAGGCAACAGAGCTGAATGTCATCAGTTTATCCGTGACACATCTCTTCAAATTTTGTAATGATGATTTCTCTTCTATCAATTTCTATTGTAAAATATGACATACAATAGAATTTTGTAAAACACCATTGGACATAGCCATAGAGCTAACAGAAGTATTCTGGAATTTTTTTTTCATAAGAAAAATGATTATTCATATAAAAATACATGTTTATGTTTTTTTAAGAGCCGAGGCGGCGCAATTGTTAGAGTGCAGTACTGCAGGCTATGTCAGCTGAATGCTAGCTGCAGTTCACCAATTCAAATCTCACAGGCTCAAGGTTGACTTAGCCTTCCATCCTTCTGAGGTGGATAAAATGAGGACCCAGATTGTTGAGGGCAATATGCTGACTCTGTAAACCACTTAGAGAGGGCTGTAAAGCACTATGAAGCAGTATACAAGTCTAAGTGCTATTGTTATTGCTATTAAAAGAGTGAAGAATGATGAATACATAATACACATTTAGTCCTTTTTCGTGCTTTTTGGAATGCTATTATATTTGGAATTTGTTCAAATAATCTCATAAAATTATTCACTTTTATACTAAAAGGAAAGAAAAAAAGTATTGGCATGCAAAACTAAAAACTACCGTATTTTTCGGAGTATAAGACACACCTTTTTACCCCCAAAAAGAGGGTGAAAATTTGGGTGCGTCTTATACACCGAATGCAGCCCCCCCAGCCCCACCCTTTGGAGGTTTTCCCCGCCGCCCGCCACTGCCGCCACCGCCACCACCGCCGCTTGCCCCCCTGCTGCTTGCCCCCACTGTCCCCGCTGTTGCTTTCCGCCACCACCACCGCTGCTTGCCCCCGCCACCCATTCCTGAGCTAGCATGAAATCTAGCATCCCAGTCCTTTCGAGGTGCCACCGCTCTGCTTCGATCCCCACCGCTGCCCGCTTGTGAGCGAGCGGGCGTGCGAGCAGGCGAGGCGCGACAGCAGGCAGGTGTCTTGGAAGTGCCGAGGGCAGCACGCGCGTCCGGGATGCCCCTCTCTGGCCTCTCTGCTTAGGCGGCGGCAGCGGGCGCAGCAAGTCCCGTCCCCACCTTTGTCTCGGAGAAGGAGCAGTAGACAAAGGTCTCGGAGAAAACAGCATCACCACAGCAAGCGCCGGGGACGCGCGTGGGGATGGGACTCGCTGCGCCCGCTGCAGCCGCCTAAGCGGAAAGCCCAGAGAGGGGCATCCCGGACGCGCGTGCTGCCCTCGGCGCTTCCAAGACACCTGCCTGCCGCTGCACCTCACCTGCTTCCTCAGCTGCTCTTCTCTAGCGAGCGCTCTTTGGCCGGGAAAACCAGGAGCCGCCGCTTTCACCGCAGATCTGCTCAGCTCAAGTTGCGGCCCTTGAAACTTCAGGAGGGAACTGGCTGCGAGACCGGGAGGACTTGTGGACTTCAACTCTAGCATGTATGGAGAGGACTTGTGGACTTCAACTCTAGCTAGCATGACTGGAGGAGGAATTCTGGGAGTTGAAGTCCACAAAGCTGTCAAGTTTGAAGTTTGTAAAAAGTGTACATGGTTATAAAAAGTGTACATGGTTGTAAAAGGTATTCTGCTACACTGGTAATTTATTAAATAATATATTACTACACTATTTGGTTCAGAATACTTTTTTCCTTGTTTTCCTCCTCTAAAATCTAGGTGCGTCTTATACTCCGGTGCATCCTATACGCCGAAAAATACGGTAAGTGCATATTTACTCAATTCAGACAAAAACAAATCTTAACTTCATAGATGGGATTAGAATAAACTAAACAGAATACTCTGTAGCACTTACAATTATAAGGATGGGCAATAATCAGTTTGGTCTGTAGTAATAGTCACTCTCCAAAGTGTATGCTGCCTTGGTGCAACACCGATATCTTGCTGTCATCTTGTGTCAATTATCTTTTGCTTTAATGTTTTGCTTGATTGTTTTTCTAGATTTGGCCATTTTCAGTATTGCTTCTCTAGAAAATTGGTTTGTTTTTAAACATACAATCTGTATTACAGAATATTGTAAATTAATTAATGCACTGTGTTATAATAAAAAGGGTTCTTATTGATGATAAATAATTTTGCTTTGAGGAGTTTGGCTTTTAGCAATTTAGAAAGAAAGAAAAACCTTTAAAAAGGTTATTTTTTAGAAAAATTATTGCCAACTATTTCATTATTAAACTACATCATTTTTATTATTTATTAAATTTATATACTGCCCAATTCCAATGCCCTTGTAGGTAAGCAGTTCACCACCCACTGGAATTATTTAAAGATCCAACTTTTAAAATAAAAATATTTAAAATAATAAAATAAGTATACATTTCGTTAATAATACATCCATACTTAAAAATCACTATTTTAGAAGGATTTTATTACACATATTTTAAAAATGTCTAAACTGGAGATTTTTGTGGAGATTTCTTAAAAAAAACCTTCATAAATAAATATATAAAGAGGCAGAACATACAGTAGTTCTGAGGAAACATTGGAGTCTGACTGAATTATTCATCCATATGGGCACTTAACTCGTTAGGCTTTATGAATGCTACCTATGTGGATTTGTCTCCTTACTGTTTTGCTTCTCCAATAATCTGAGCGTTGCAAATATAAAGTGTGTTCACAAATCAAAGGAATCTGTCAAGAATAAGTTTCCTAACAACACTATAGAGGCTTAGAAAATGATGCAGGTTAAGGCATCTTGGGATAATGTACCAAGAGCTAGCCTAATGGAAGTATATTGCTTTCAACTAAATCCTCGTGTTCTCTGATAAATTACAATTTTGTCTTATTTTCTGCAGCATTACGTTCTGTTTCATTCTATACACTAATCTATCATGAAGGATAAGCAGAATCTTTCTGGCAAATGAAATGGAAGACTGTGTGAACTAGTATTTCTGTGAATTGTAACTAATGCTACATTTGCCAAGCCATTAACTTTCTACAACAAACAACACTTTATTAGAAATAAACAATTTATAATTATTTGCTAATCATCATGCTATATTTTAATATTTTAACAAATGTGAGCAGGACTGAGATTTAGTAAATTGCAAGTGGAAATGGGGCTATTTCCGATCTAAAGAATAAAACATAGGGCCAAGTATTGAACATTTCAAATTGGTGCCTTTAGATTAGTTGCTAGTAGTGGTGATGGGAATGTTTCTCACGCCCTACCTCCTCCATTGATTGATTTCCTTTTCCCAATTCTGGTTCAAAATGTGGTATTAAAATGAATGAATGAATGAATGAATGAATGAATGAATGAATGAATGAATGAAAATGAATGAATGAATGAATGAATGAATGAATGAATGAATGAATGAATGTTTATCAGGTCCAGTCTGATACCATTAACTTAAAATTTTAACATGTCTTAAACCCATAGTTGTAGCAATTAAAAATGTGATTGCACTGGATTCTACAATTATTACACTATGTTACTTGATTATTATCTATTAAATTCACAGCCCTCATTAAGACAGATAAATAAATGTCATATCAAATGAAATAGGCCTAGTGTAAATTTGTGTTGTCTCATTGAAGTCAAGGCTCATAAAACTGTAAAAACATCTGCTGTTAGAAAGAAATTAAATGGAATGGAATGCTGCATAAATTAGGAAAAAGAATAAAAAAGGGTGCGTCATTAATGTTGTGTGTCTGCAATACAATGTTTCTGCTCCATTTAGCACAACAGACAGAGAACCCAGAGAGTTTGAGAGGATTTTTTTTTCACTCTCTAATGCAATCTTGCTATTTGTTATTTAGTCATGTCTCTTAAGTGATTGGGAGGGGTTCCTTTCAAAAAAGAACCAAGTTTACAATGAACAGGTAACCATTGAAAATTGAAGGCATATCTTAAAAAGTGATTGCCGCATTCATATTTGAAATTTGAAGCAATCATTTGGAAATTTTACCACAAAGTTAGGACTCATCCTGGAACTTGAAAATATGGTGTGAGCTGGTTTTATTTACATTGCATTTTGTTCTGAATGTAGAAATCTCTCAAAACAGATTTTATAATACAATAAGAATATCATCATCATCAATCATCATCATCATTATCACCACGATCACCACCACGACCACCACCACTCCCACCACCACCACCACCACCACCACTGTAACAGTTTATATTAATAGCCAGGAAATTTAAATGATCTTTATTATATGTTTTCTTTCTGTATCTATTTTCACTTGTTTTTATAATTTGTAAGCCAGCCAGAGTCATATTGTAGGAAATATAGGTGGCATAGAAATATAAACAAACAAACAGTCATTTATATATTTGCAATCTAGCTATAGTGATTCTAAATTTGGGCTGATCCTCATAAAGCATAAATACCGTTATGAGTACCCTGAATTCTTCCCAATCCCCCTACTTGCCAAAGACATTATGGTTGAAAGGGCACTCTGACCACTTTCTTAGTTCAATACTTTCATCCAGCAACTGACAGATGCCATATAGCAACACCTCTTTTAAGTTTAGATTGTGAAGTGCTAAAATATCACTGCTACTGAAGTTACATAAGTCTACTCCATAACATCAATACTTTGTGCTTGAATTGTGGATTTTCTGTAGCCTTGTTGAGATGTGGCAAAAGGCTTTTCTCTTGCTCATGCTCCCACATCTCTCCTTAAGAAATCTCTGTTTTGGCAGATCTTAGGAATTGTCAAGGAAAGCAGCAGAGGCCTAGTGGTTAAGATGCTGGGCTTGTTGACAGGAAGGTTGGCAGTTCACCATCCAAGCACCACATGACAGGATAAGCTCTCATTCTTGCCCCATCTCCTGCCAACCTAGCAGTTTGAAAGCATGCAAATGCAAATAGATAAATATCACTTCAGTGGGCAGATAACAGCATTCCATGCACCTCAGTGTAGTCGTGCTGTCCACATGACAACAGAAGTGTCCTCGGACAACACTGACTCTCTCAGCTAAGAAATGGAGATGAGCACTGCCCCTTAGAATTGGACATGACTTGTCAGGGGAAACATATACTTTTTTTTTAAATTAAGGAATTGTCATGCAGAAAGACATTCTAGCAGTGAAAAGTGATTTTCACCTCATCATGGTGACTTCTGGTGACACTTTTTTGGGGGGAGGGGGTTAGATTCAGCTGGTATATCAGGTCCAGGACAGGCTTTTGAAAAAGAGTTAGGATCTTTTCTAAGATTGTAGACTGCTTTTAAAGAAAATGATATATTTAAACAAATGTTTTAATTAGTTTTGTCTTTTAAAACAAACAATCAGCAATATAGATGGGGGGGGGAATCTCCAAAGAAAGCTAAATGTTGCATTTATATAACTCATGTTTAGAAGTATATATCAGATAATTTATCTCAAGCCCTTCAAAAGCAGTGGAGCTTAAGCATTTCCTCATTAGCTCTCCTATCAGAGGTGGGTTCCTCCCGGTTCGGACTGGTTTGCCCAAACTGGTAGCAACCAGCTGGTGATGTCACAATGACATCACGGAACCGGTCCGGTCGGTGCTGGTCTGTGGACACCGCCATCTTTTTTTAAAAAAATGGAATTTTGGGGGGGGGGATTATTTTTGGGGGGGATTTTTCCCGTTTTTTTTTCTGCGCATGCACAGAAGCTGAGTTTCCGGCACTGCACATACGTCACCATCTTGTTTTTGGATTTATTATTATTTTTTTATTTTTTGGCACTGCACATGTGCACGCGCCCACGCAACGCGCCCACATGGCATGGGAGGAAGCGAACCGGCAGCAAGGTAAGTTAGAACCCAGCCCTGTTTCCTATGATATTTTTGAGGGAAAACATTTGACCTGAAACATGTTGACTAAATACTTCATTGATTCTATTTAATACTGATAATGCCAATTTAAAATTATTTGGAGTAAAATATAAAGCAGTACAATAGATAGACCTGGCTGTTGGGCGGCATACAAATCTGAACAAACAAACAAACAAATAAATAAATAGACACACCATCAAATATATCATGCTAATATACCATCTCAGAGTGAATTATATTCTTATCAAATATCTTCTCTTTCAAAGGCCTACAGAAAATCATAAAATCAGTAAATAAAATGTTCAAACATTCAAGTTAAAAAGTCACCTGGCTTTAATCTGCACTCAACCAGTTTGAATAGCAGAGAATGACTGAGCTTGCTTTATTAATCATTTGCATTAAGCAATGGAACACATAATAACTGTAGAGTCCTTGATGCTCTCGGAGCTTGGTTGTTTGCTTGCAGCCAGAGTAATAGGATGAGAATCACAGTGAGTCTATGCCCCATGGCATATATTTTTTTCTTCATTTGTTGTTATACTTATTACTAACTAACAAAAGAATTAGTAGTTTAGATATTTACAATTCAAATTTGGTAGTTCTGTGGTTCATGCAATTTTATTTATAATCTGAATATAAATGATATATAATAATATATAAGACTGACTAGGTGGCTCAGTGGCTAAGACACTGAGCTTGTCAATCAGAAAGGTCGGCAGTTTCGGCAGTTCGAATCCCTAGTATAGGTCTCCTGCATGAGCAGGGGGTTGGACTGGATGACCTCCAAGGTCCCTTCCAACTCTGTTACTGTTACTAAAAGCCATAGATGGATCTCATGAACATTTTTCTTATTTTATCATGTTTTAATAGAATAATATGTATCCTTGTTCTTCCATATCGTATTTCTGAAATCTGGTAAAATACTTAGAATCATTGGCTAAATAACACTCCCTTCAAAATTCATGGTAAGTCCATTCCTAATGTATTTATTTATTCATTTATTTATTTATTAGTGACATTTATATACCGCGTCACAGTGCAAGCACTCTCTAAGCGGTTTACACCATTAAGCAATGTATATTTACATTGCCCCCAACAATCTGGGTCCTCATTTTACCTACCTCGGAAGGATGGAAGGCTGAGTCAACCTTGAGCCGGTGAGATTTGAACCACTGACCTGCGGATCACAGTCAGCTAAAGTGACCTGCAGTACCCCTCTCTAACCGCTGCGCCACCTCGGCTTACTTATGGCTATTTGTACTTATCATTTTGTTTTTATGAAGATAATTATACATAGCAGAGGCAGAAAAGTACTATGCATTTTTGTTATTTTTACATACAACTGCATTTTAAGGGAGTTTCATAAATAGTGTACAATGGATTTCAACATAGTAAAATACAAATAAAATCATACAAAGAGTTGGAATGCAAAATTCTGTCAATGCCCAGCTACAAATCTCTCCAGAGGTGCATTCCTTAAAAGATCTTGCATGTTTTTCAGCAATCTTGCATTAAATAATGTGATATTCCATTGTCCTATTAGGTTCTTATGATTGTGGAAGTGGTCATGGGGAAAGTTAGATATTGCAAGATCTACTGGGGTTGAAAAACCATACCTGTGCTTCCCATTTCCAAAATAAAAGAGCTCTCTGACTCTTTATGCCTTTCAGGATCTTGAAAACTTATCTGAAGAAAAAAAAATCCCACGGAGACTTAATTAACAAGATTTATTGAAATGGTAAGGATTAAGTCTACAGAAATCTCAGCAGCTGCATTACTTTCACTTTAGAAGCCAATTTACTTTTAGTTCATTAGGATGGAGATTTTTTTCAGTATTTTCCTAATAATCTTCTATGAACTGAAGAGCAGGCAACTCTTGTTTCAAATGACTAAGAAACACACAGGTGCTAATTTTCCAACTTATTAATTGAACTTTATCAGGATGTGAACAGACTATCACAGGGCCTTAATAGAAAACTGATGTGTAAAGCTCATATGTTTCTAAAAATAAACGACAACATAATGCTTATTATGGACCATTTTACAGATATGGACATAAAATAGAGAAGAAAAATCACTTGTTTGGCATACTCAATAAAACTTATTTATTTAAATGGTTATATAAACATATCTAGATGCTTTTCAGGTCTAAAAATTGGATTTAAATCTGAAGAGTTGATACAAAAATGCACTTAAATGCAAAAGTTTAATTGGGGTGGGGCCAGAGTATATGACCCTGCATAGTTCTGCATAGTTCAATTATGTTAGATGAATAGGGAAAAACTTATAAGTAAAACAAGAATATTGTTGGGTCAGCTGTCAGGGTTCTAAGTAACACCCCCAACGAAAGAAGACTCCGAGGCTCGGAGTTCCTCAAACTTCCATTTTATTAGCGCTGTCATATTGACATATCTGGGAAAACCCGAATCTGAAAGTTTCCAGATTTTCCCCACCCAAAGGAAAGTCCAAGTACCTGCCCAGCATCCACATGTCCATCACATGGTCCAATCAAAGCACTGTCCCAACTGGGGTTGCCTCCCAGTCACACCCCTCCAGATGCAGGGCAAGATGTCCTTGACTCTCTGACAAAGGAATGTTATTATGACTATATATCTCCCCTGCTCCATACAATGCCCCCTCCCAGTTTCCCACAGCAGTAAATGTGGCAGGCCTGAAGGCCCAGTACAAAATATGGCTTCCAGGACTGACATCAGCTTTGAAAATGTAAAGTGTCTTTAACATGGAATTGTTACATTTCCCAAAAAGGAAATGTTTACAGTTAGACATGAAACCAAAAATAAAAACAAAATAACTCTGCAATAGTTCATGTTAATACTAGAATATAAAACAGAGGGAATCAAAAGAAGTACATTAAAATTATTGAAACAAATAAATAAAAATAAATATAATTAAATTAAATTAGTTTAGTGTTTGTTAAAATATTCATGAACTGGGACAGCCATGTTAATGAATAGGCATAGCAACTAAGTCAGCCAATGAGAGCTAAACACATCTGAGTCTGTGCAGAGAATTGAAATTGAAACTTAAGCTTAAGGCTGGGCATGGCTCAGCCCACTCTGTAATTCAGCCTACTCTGTGCTTGTCTGCTCTGCTGAAATGAAACTAACTCTCCTGCTTGT
This sequence comes from Diadophis punctatus similis, assembly GCA_023053685.1. Lineage (NCBI taxonomy): Eukaryota > Metazoa > Chordata > Lepidosauria > Squamata > Dipsadidae > Diadophis > Diadophis punctatus. The sequence goes on from JALIGW010000006.1 coordinate 42,717,829, forward strand.
GTTTACTTGAAGAAATAATCTACTTGTGGTATTGTGTGTGTGTATATATATAACTATGTTTATAACGAAATTAATGAATCCAGCTGAATCAGTTATCTGTGTGTGCTTCTGGTTTTGATTTTTATGCAACAAACGCTGATAGTGTTCCATTACACATAAGAGTGATATTCCAGGCAGAAGCAGAAAAATTGAAAAAAGGAATATTTATTTTACATGAACAAGAGTTGAAATTTTATTCTTGTATGTTCAACACAGCAAAAATGTAAAATATACATATCTTGAAAAGGGTCATATGCAATTTCTCCTTCTCTCTGTACATACTGTACATCTTTTCTATTCTTCTTTACAAGACATTATGATTTGTAGATGAAAGTGAATAGTATTAAATAGAGCTTTTAATTTTTATAATAGAAAACAAGCTGAATTATATATATATTTAAATTTCAGCCTCTTCCTCACCACATATTTTGAAATAAGAAGTGGAATAAGAATACAAATGAAATAAGCATTTCATTATACTGAGTCCAAAATATCAAATATCAAATTAAGAAATCAGAACTACAAAAAAGTCACATAAGCCCTATCAACAACTGAAGATACTATATAACATATATTCACATTTGAGGAAACAAATATATCGGTTCATAAAAAAGCATTCCCATTCTTAAAAACATTATAAAAAGGAATAATTGAAATAAATTCTTCCACATCTGCCAAAAAGAAAGCTCACCTAAGTAAAACCGCCATAGAGACCACCAGCTTCAAATATGACAACACTGACAGTGATAAAAAGAAGCAGAAAATGGTAATATTCCCACAGCATGTATGAAAACGGAACTGTCAGAGAGGAGACAGGACAGCACTGAGGGAGTGGGGGAAAAGATAGAAGGGGAAAAAATTCCCATGATAGACATTTTTATAACACAGAAAATTGCTAAGCTTGACAGTGGTCACTGCTATGTTTCACCTTCTAGCTGTTACTGCATATGAAAGAACCATCTGGAGAAGACAGTAATTTTGATAAGCCAAAGCAGTTCAACTGTGGACGCAGACAGATCAGAATACAAGTCAGACAAAATAGCTTGATAATGCTGTGGAGGGTTTAAACTATGCCTTAAATTTGTTTTCTTACAGTTCATCATTGAAATAGCCAATAAGAATGAATATTTAATGACAGAAGCATCAGCTACTTTATATTTCACTTTTAAAGGAATGTGTGGGTGTTCTCCACATCTTTTCTTAAAATCAGATTATCATTGTGAACCACCAGATTATTTTAGCTATGAGGCATTTGCATATTTTTTTAAAAAAAATTCCAGTATCCCAAGACATTATTCATATTTTGGAGAATTCATTATATAAATTTAAATTCTCCAAAACAGACAGACAGATTTGTATATATTCACTATGTGGATACAGATGTTTCATCAGGAAAAAGATAAAATTGTCATGCAGCTTAATTAATTAGGAGATCTTTAGAATAAATTTAATATTTTGCCTAAATTTGGGAGAAGAAAATATTGCTGTTCAGCTCACAGAAAAACAATACCCAGACTTAGCCTTTTAGCTGAAATTATGCATACTGTATATTGTTTCTTTGTGTAAAACAAAAAAAAAGGTTAATTGTATTTATATCTATTTAACTTTATTTTTTCCACCCACTTCAAAAAACTTCAGTTTATTACTTGATGGCTAATGAAAGAAGCAAGGTACTTATTTAAACATCTCTATATGCCTGTCAAGAAAAGGGCTATTTTCTCTGTATGAATAGAATTCTATTTCAAAGGGCTTGTACAAAGAGGTCTAAAAGTCTAATTAACACAAATAGAGTACTTATGGACCTTTGGGTTGTAGTTTGTGACTCCAGATTTATTCTCTGTAATGCCAACACCTAGTAACTGAGTAATTAATATAGTGCCAAAAGTGTTTTTCTTTTCCAGAATAGAAAAGGAAGCTTTTAATTTTTAAATTCTGTTTTGGGTCTTTATTGCTGAGATGTGACAGATGGTAGCATTGATATTTATATTATATTACTATCTCAGAGCAATATCTTTGGCTTTCCATGCATCCTGATATTTTTTAGGAAGGTGGGACCTCTGGAGAAAGGGGAGTAATTACTTCAGTCTACCTTACCTTGGACTGTTAATGAAGCATAAAAAAACAAGGAAGTAGCATATCAATAGAGGAGTAATTATAGAATGAAAAACAAGGCACATATTCTTGATGCATCATAAGCAAGAATAAGCACCAGAATGTTAAACTGAATGTAATCATGTCTGTTCCCAGGGTAAATGAGATAGGTTCTCAAGTATTGTGCCTCTTTTTGCTCAGAGAAAAAAACTAGTAATAAAATATCAGTAAACTAATGATTTTGTATTTGCATAAAACTAACATAAAATTTGTAACTGATAAATTATTATTAATAATATCAAGTAGGTGTTCAGTAAAAAATATGCTGGATTGCTTGTTACAAACACCACTGCTTGCTTGTTACAAACACCACTAGAAACAATATTTGTGTATCTGTAAAGAGTTGCTCTGAATTCAGCTATCCTAAGATGTTTCCATTCAAAGTAAACTTACTTTAATCCTGCAGCTTTGCAAGGTCTTTGTAGCCAAAGTAATTTCTTAGCTTCTCTACAATATTCAGATCTGTACTTTAGAGAGTTTGCTATCCTTGAAGTAATTCAATCTAAATCATTAGAGCTTCTTGCAGTTCCAAGATGCATGAAGAATGTTGCCTTATGTTTGGCAATTGACTTGGTCTCCGTGGAAGCTAGAGCTTGATTCTATCTTTTTAAGCTTTAACTAAAGTTAACGATTCTCCCAATTGGTCTGGAAAGCCACCAAGGATATTTTAAGACAACCCAGGGTTTTTTGTTTTGTGTGTGTGTGTGTGTGTGTGTGTGTGTGTGTGTGTGTGTGTGTGTGTGTGTGTGTGTGTGTGTGTGTGTTAACATTATTGGCATGTTTCATTCCCTGGGATTCCTGTTGGAGAGACTGTGATCATTCGATTTAAATAATGTCAAAACTGTTATTAGGCAATGTAGTTCAGACAGTGATTCTCCATAGTGGGTGGCGCTAGCATCCAGGCATGGGTTGACCTCGCCTGTTCAGCCTATAGGACTGAGTCTTTCAAAGATGTGAAGCTCCGCCTCTGTTGCTAGGACTCCCAGCTTTGACTCAGTCCTCAGACTGGACGGACCTCTCTAGCTCCTGTTCCTGTTTCAATCTGAGGAGAATCTGAATTTCACTGAACTTTTCTCTAATCATGAGTTTCCCCAGCTGACTCCCGCTCCAACTGGTTGAGTCGCTGGGTGGATAACGGCACAGAGCTTCGGCTCTAGCCGTCCAAGCCATTGCCTCAAAGCCTGATCGCTGGCCTGATTACATCAAGGGGGCTTTGGCTTCCAGAATTGCCACCGGAGGTCTCGTGCTCCAATACAACCTATTTCTGTCAGGCTAGTGTGACGGAGCTTAAAGCCACAGAGGTGGTGTCCAGAGAAGCTATTGCGCTCCCACATTGTGCTAGCCAGCATTGTTAAGCAGCATAACGTTCCGACTGCTGGGGGCTTCTGCCTAAAAGGTGTTCTGGACCCTATTGCCCAGCCAGCCAAGCTGCTGTCGCAGGAGCAATGATTGGCCACAGGAGTCTAGCACTCCAATTGGCACTGCATCAGCTACAGGACAGGCAGCGTGGAACTCACTTAGTCTCAGGAGCTTCGTGCTCGAGTGACTCACTGCTCTGCTCCATTTGGGAGCCTGGAGCCCATTTTAATGGCCATTGTCCTGCCGAGCCATATTCAGGCCACCCGCGTGTGGCATGCTACAGCTGATTGAGGACGATCAGGACACAAAGCCAGCCTAGCGGATGCCTCTTACCTGACCATCTACTGCCAGCCGCAGAACCCCTAATTGCTCCACTACAGCAGAGATGCGGCTGAGACCTCGCTGGGAGCTCCAATGAATAAAGCACCATTTTAATAAGCACATTAGGGCACCATTTTAATAACTGCATTAGAGCACCATTTTAGTTAATGCATTTGGCAGCCTTCCCCTTACAGGGCTAATTGCCTGAGGAGATCAAAATGGCAGAAAGGCTTGCTCCAAGCAAGGAGGCGAAGTCTAAAGGGGGCAGGAAGCACAGCAAATCGCTGCTCACCCCAGAGACAGAGCCTATTCGAGGTACCTCCAAGCAGGGCCACACCAGTACCAATAAAGACTCCAAGTGTCACCCTAGCAAGCCCAAAAGCTCCGGGGCAGCAGAACGCAATGAGCATCACAGAGATAGTGCACTGGAGAAGCTCTGCTCAATCCATCTAGGCTGCCAGGTCCCAGGGCATTCCATCAGAGGGCATCAGGAATAATGATCTGCGTGTGGGAGGCTCCTTGCAAGGAGACACAGCGGACTAGATCTCCCTGGACAACCCTGATATCTCCAGTGACAATGCCAACATCTGGGGGCAGGTGGCGACAGATCCATCATTGGCTCAGTCCATGTGCCTTGTCAGACCAGGCCTTCAGCCACATTCACTCCCACCGTGGCCGGCTTTAGACCCATTGCAGCAGAAGGCTCCTTGGAGCCAACAGGCATGCAGTCCATTATTGCTGATGCCATTAAACAAGGCATCGCAGAAGGACTGAAACAATTGGGCAGACCAGCATCGGTGATTTCAGACATGCCCTATTCACAAGCTCAGGTGCCTGGGTCAGTAGTTCATGCAAGAGTTCTAGAACAGGCTTCACTTGACCATTCAAAAGGCTTCCGGTCGGACATCTCAGATGAGGAAGGTCATATGACCTAGATCTCTCCGAGGATGAGGGCATTTCACCTGACCCCCCAACCATATCAGGCCTGTTCCAGCCGGGTCTTTTCAAATCCCTACTTTTTAAGGCCAAGACCTCAGCCAATCTTGGGACAGCCTCAACAACCTCCATGGACCTTCTGCTGGGACAGAAAGACCCGCTCTTTGCTGAACCAACGGCAGAGATGGAGGTTATACCATCGCCACAAATATTTGTGGACGTCGTCCAGCGCCAGTGAATCTCTCCCGCTTCCGATCCCATGCCATCTGTGACTGACAGGAGGTTCTACAATGTCGGATTGGAGTTGGCCGCCTCCCTCCAGACTCCAGCAGTGGATGCTCCGGTGGTGGCTCTTCATTCCTCAACCACCATGCCAGGTGAGCCGGAGGAATTCCTAAAGCGGGACGACAAGAGGACGGAGCAAGTGCTCCTGAAGATGCACCAAGTGGCTGCCTGGGCAGTTCAGGCATCCACCACAGCATCCTTTTTTACTCACACCTCCCTTATCTGGCTGTGAAAGCTCCAGGACAGAATCCCGGCATCCAACCTCAGGACACACCAGGACATAAATAAACTCCTGGCAGTGGCCCAATTTTCAGCAGACGCCACACTGCAAGTGGCCAGATTTGCATCAAAGGCCATAGTGTCATCAGTAGTGGTCCGCCGGATGCACTGGCTCCGGCACTGGCAGGCAGATACGTGACACAAATGGCATCTGGCTTCTGCCACCTTCAGGAGTCAACTTCTTTTTGGGGAGGCCCTGGATCTGATTCTGGTCGAGTCCAGGGACAAGTGAAAGGTCCTGCCTACTTTCACTAGGAAGAGTTCCTTTCGTCCCATTCCCTACCCTTGGTGGCCCTTTTGAGCACCTGATCAGGGTGCCGGGTATCCCAAACCTCAAGGTCAGTACAGGTCCAGGCAGAGGCAAATCCCAGACAGACCAGGCAGGGGAAGACAATTCAAGTGGCCCTTTCGGGGTGGAGGAGGTCGCCCCTTTTGTTGCCCTAAGTAAGTCAACGTCCACTCCTCCCATCGGTGGCCGTCTGGCCCTATATGCCGACAGATGGGAGGAAATTACATCAGATGTGTGGGTCAGGGAGACGGTAAGATCAGGCCTCTCCTTAGAATTCCTCTCCCCCCCAAGGTTTTTCATTAGATGCCCTATCTCTAAAAATACCTACAAACAGGCCCTTATGAATTTGGCTATACTACACCTGCTGGACATTCCAGCCATCCAACGGGTACTGGAGGACCAATTAGGACAGGGGTTCTACTCTATTCTTTTCGTAGTCCCCAAATCCTGGGGAGGGTGGAGAGCTATTCTCGATCTTAAATGATTGAACCATCATATTCACTATCGATGGTTCAAGATGCACTCACTTTCAACGATCCTGGGCAGTATTCGGAAGGGGGACTTCCTCGCCTCGATAGATCTAATGGAGGCATACCTGCACATTCCGATTCGGCCTTTACAGTATCTCGATTTTGTTATGCAGGTATGCATTACTTTTTTCCATGTGTGTCTAATCTCTTTGGGGTTAGGATTCAGTAAGATACTGGGTCCTGTTTTAGACCTTTTTAATGCTAGGTCCTAATAATATTCTATTATTATTAATTCCACTGAGTTTGAAAGATTCTGGAAACCACTAACCTACTAAGAAGTCAAAGGGATTATCAACACTAGGCTAGGTGAGTAAATTGTCATGAATTGCTTATGAAGTGTACTTGTTTCAGTTGTTGTAACTCTGCCATTTTCTTCTTGTTTTTTCATTTTAAAAAAATCTACAGAAAAGAAATAAATATTTTTATATGGTTGATTATGGTTAATATGGTTGATTAACAATGCTAGATGTCTTTCATATAGAATTACACCCTCAAAACATTTTTCTAACTGAAAACATAACAAAGATATACTTTTAGATGGTATTCTTTTATCCTTGTCCTAATCATATTATATTTATTTATCCTTATCCTTGTCATTCAAATTCTAAACAGTTGTGCTGTATAGCTCTCCTCACAATTTCTATTTCCTTTCTTTACTCCTGAATTAATATTGCTAAAACATTATTATTTCATATGTTACAATCCTTAATTTTAAAAAACAACAACAGGTAAATAGTATGAGGGAATAAACGTGATTTCAAGGGCAATAAAAGTTTATATAAACTGCTTGACTTTCCTAGCAGGATGAGTAATTCAGTAATTGCATTTCTTCTACCCTTCTATACATGTCTTAAGGCACTACAAAATGATATCTGCAAATGGTGGAGAAAACCTGACACACAGGTTTTATTTTACTAATGGTTTACTTTCTATCAAATCATATCCTTAGCACAAGTACAAAATATAGAATAAATCATATTTATTTGATTTTATTTAGAAGTATTTAAGCAAAAAGTGCCACTATAGTTATAAATAGATGAGACATAAATAAAAGCAAGGCTAGGAAAGTGATTTGTAAATATTGTATTCCATATGCCTGAATTACTGAAAACATGGTTATTTTTTTCTTCTCTAATTAACTGGTTATGAATCTGATATCTGCACATTTGGAAACCATCCAAAGAAAGCATTGAAACTAAACAAAAAAAATCCTGAAAATTGTAGAAAAAATATGTCTAAGAAAAAGCAGTGATATTGTAAGCTAGCTTCAGTACAAGATATTTTTTTCTGCTCGTATTGCTGCTGCTATGTTCTACACAAATTGTAGCTTACAGGTGGTCTCCAGACCGTTCACTATATAAAGTGCATTGCAGTAGTTCATTGTGGAAGTGATAAATCATTGTTACAAGAACTAAACAGGGCTGAAAATGTTGAATCTGTATGAAAACCTCTTTGTCCATGGACTCTACCTGCACTTCCAGGAGTAACTGTGTACCAAAACTTCCAGATGTGAAATTGAACCTTTGGGAGAATGCTGGAAACCTATCGGAGTCAAGTGTTCTTTTGTTTCATGATTCCAGAGACCAGCTAGGCACTTGACAAAACTTCCTGTCAAATTGCTGTATAAATCCCCAAGCTCTCTCTGAAATTATGAAGAGTCTGAGATTAATTATCTTAATTTAACTCTCTCACACTTTAGATACTCCATATAGTGACAGTTTTTCTCTAGACGAAGAATTGATGTGATCTGTTGGAGAAGTAAAATTGAAATCATGAAAAATGGGGTTCCAAATCTTTAAAGGATAATGAAAAGAATGTATTTTGTCCCTGTCAATAACTGCTTCAAAGAGTTCAGTGTGTTCCTTGGTCATTTGTTCAACCATGTTCCTTTACTCATTTGTCCATTCTGGCCACTAGCGATCAGTCAAATGAAACCTGAGTCACCAAAGTTTGCCTGTGCTTCTGATGGGTCTAAGGAACTACTATGCTGGAAGGCCTAGATTCGGTTTCTGGAGGCCCAATGTCACCCTTAGTAATTGTAGCTCAGTAGAGGATCTGCCTCTGACTGTTTTGTGATCAAATTGACTGGAGTCAAGTCCAGGCTGATAAAAAGACCTTAATAGGTTCAAAGAAGAAAAAGTAAAGGATTGTAAAGAGAATGATCTAAAAATTGGCTATCCAGCTCACATTCTCATTGAATGATATCAGCTAGAAATAGAAATAAAACACCAGAATGAGGATGTTTACAATATATCTGGCCAATATATTTATTTATTTATTTTGTGAGATTTATATACTGCCTCACAGTGCAAGCACTCTCTAAGAAGTTTACACCAGTAAGCAATGTATATTTATATTGCCCCCAACAATCTGGGTCCTCATTTTACCTACCTCGGAAGGATGGAAGGCTGAGTCAACCTTGAGCCGGTGAGATTTGAACTGCTGACCTGCGGATCACAGTCAGCTAAAGTACTGCCTCTAACCGCTGCGCCACAAGGGACTGCAGAGTCTTTGTCTAGCCAAGTTCACAAAAGGATTTTCAGTTCTGATTGCATTAATGTGATTAGCATTGATGAGATTTATATTTTGATATTTTCTATCTGCTTGCTCCATCTCTTCGCAATTGAATTGTATCACTAAAGCCAGCATTGCTATGAGCTCTTAGCAAAATTTGTATTTGTAAGGAGAAAAGTTTATATTTGTAGGGAGTAAGGAAAGGATAATTCCTTATAAGCGTGGCCCTTTTAGTAATTTCACATTTCCTTTAAAATCTGCCAAAATCTGAAAGGGACTTCATTATGGTTCCCATATTTTATTGTTACAAAAATCTGCATGACCTCTTGTATAACTGAAGTTAGAAAGAGTATTCCTGGCTATTGTAGATCAATACAAATAGCTTTTTGATTTCCCAATTTTATTGTAGTTAAGGAATATGTAAATTTTTGTTTATCCAATTTCCTTAATATAGACATTAAAGCAATTCATGGACAATAGAACATAGAATAACAGGGTTAGAGGTCCTCTAATCCAACCCCCAGGTCAAGCACGAAGCCCATACCATTCTGGACAAATAGTTGTCCAATTTCTCTTTAAAAACCTCCAATGATGGAGTATCCACAACTTCAGCTGCTCCGTTGATAAATTGTACTGACTGTCAGAAATTCTTTCCTTAATTCTAGATTGGATCTCTCTTTGATAATCTTCCACCTGTAACTAGTTGTCCTGCCCTCAGATCAAGGGTGAAATGCTACCGGTTCAGGCGTGCCTGCCGGTGGTCAGAGAGCTGGTAGCGACAGCAGCGCGAGGCTTCGCCCACCTGCCCAGATGCCGCCATTTGGGTTTTTTTACCCTCTGCGCATGTGCAGAATGCTTTGCGCATGCGGAGAGAGTAAAAGAACCCAAATGGTGGCATCCGGGCAGGTGGCAAAGCCTCCCACTGCCGTCGCTACCGGGTCTCCGACCACCAGCAGGCACACCCGAACCGGGAGCATTTCACCTCTGCTTCCGATGTTTTGGAGAATACATCAACTCCCATCTTGTGGCAGCCCCTCAAATACTGGAGACTGCAATCATGTCACCCCATTGTCATTCTTTGAAGACTTATTAAAAGTTTTACTAATTACATAAATAAATTTTTAATGTTTTGTTATAAGAAAATGAGATGTTTCACATAGAGAACAAAAAAGATTTTAAATGCCTCTGCTAAATGCCTTTGATATTATTTGTGTTTCAATTTTCAGAAAGCATGCTTGTTTGTCTCTTCAAAATTGTTCTGACAAAATAGAATTATGAAAAATAAATGCCATGAGTCCTATCATGAAAGGAATATAATGCTGCATTACATGTCATATGTTGACATTTACACCTGCATTTATAATAGCAAGCTGTACTTTAAAAGGCTTTGTGTGGGTGGGTGGGTGTATAGTGTGTATGACATATAAAACTTTTAAAAATATAGCTGTTATTATAAATGCAGATGTAAATGCAGGGGTGGCATTGAAAATGTTTAGCAACCGGTTCTCTGCCCGGTTGCTGGGTGAGCGTGGCCATGGGGTGTGGCCTACTTGGCCTCCTGCACCATGGTGGGGGGGAATTTCACCCTCCCCAGGCTCTGGAGGCTCTCTTCGAACCTCTGGGAGGGCGAAAACGGCCTCCCCCAGGCTCCAGAGGCCCTCTGGAGGCCCGAAACGTGCCCATTTCTGGACTTCCAGTACTTCCACTAGGCCCATTTTTCACCTTCCCAGAGTCTCCATATGGGCCCTGCACTTACCTGGCATCCAAAACGGGCTGTGTGGAGACTCCAGGGAGGGGAGAGGAGGGGTGGGTGAGGTCAGCCAGTCCTTGCAAGTACCAGTTCGGCGAACCAAATGTAAAATTAACATCCGGTTCACCCGAACCAGTCTGAACCAACTGAATCCCACCCCTGTGTAAACGTCAAAATAAAATATGCCACACACATAAACACACATACACTTTTCCAGTTGACTGTACAAATAAGATTTTTTTGCGGGGGGGATAAATAGTAATGGTATGAAGAAAGTATGTTTATGTGTCAGTGTGTGCATATTTATACAGTATGCCTATCTCTTTTTTAAAACAACCCCAAAGCTCTAGAGAGTATATAAATACTTTTCAACATGTTTGCATTATTGTAATTGTTGTTTTTTCTCCAAAAGGGAAGAAGATTTCAGATAAATGTTTGTGCATAAGATATCAGATTCTTACATTTATTATAAGTAGCTGTGATATGTGTGATAATATTTATTTCATTATAAATATTTTTCTAGTTGTCCAATCCTCAAAACTTCAATTACAAAATTGCCATTTCTAAGTGTTTCACCACAGGGGGTAGTAGGGTCAAGGAGATGGGAAAGGCAGGGGTCCTTGAAAGAGCCAGCACAGGATTCTCATGAATTTGAAGAAGGGCAGGGAGGGTTTGTGAGACCTGGCGCAGTGTGGGTGTGAGTGCAGAAAGATTGGGAAGGGTAGGTGCTACAGCAGAGTATTTGTGCAGGAAGGCACAAATCAACTGTCTGTCCATTGAATTTGCTTATGTTGATAGGAAAGGTCAGAAATGGGGAATCATGTGAATATGTGCAAACTGTCATAAATGCTAGCTAGTTGCCAAGTGACCAAATTGTGATAACATGATTGTGTGGGCACTATGATGGCCATAACTTTGAGACCTAGTCATAAGTACTACTTGTTCAGTGACATTTGGACTTAAAACGGTCATTGAATGAATAGTTGGTAAGCAAGGACTATATATACTTGTCTCCTATTCTGAGGTAAGTTAAAATAAAGAAAGTTTATGACATTGTTGACTGAAATTGAATCATTTTAATCTTTGAGAAACAATGTTGGCCAGGTGTTCGTTCCAGACAGTTATTACCAATATCCCTGATTGGTGACTTTCCCTTTTTCTTTATCTCTCAATTCATTAAAGGAAGGAAGCACCAATTGGTTTCCATTCCAATGGTAAGTATTTAAACAGAAGTGGTTTCTCTTGAGAGATATTTTCATAAACCACTTTGTATTAATCCCTGAAGAAAAGAAAGAAAGAAAGAAAGAAAAGAAAAGAAAGAGAAATGGAGGAAGGAAGGAAGGAGGACCTTCTACATTTTTATTAGTGAATTTGTAACATAAACTAAAAGTCTAGTCCAGTGTTTCTCAACCTTGGCAGTTTGAAGATGTGTGGACTTCAACTCCTAGAATTCCACAGCCAGCAACGCTGGCTGGGGAATTCTGGGAGTTGAAATCCACACATCTTCAAACTGCCAAGGTTGAGAAACACTGGTCTAGTCTGTTATCATTCTAAAAGTAAATCTGTCAAAAATAAAAATTAAAAACAACAACAACTCGCTGTTTTACTGATCCAGCAGTTGAAGATGAAATGGTAAGGTATCAGAAAGTGACCAGAGAGAAGAGATAATCCCTGCTATAATAAACAGTAGCTAATTGGAACACAGGAAATTTGCATACAAGGAAATGAAGAACAGGTGACTAACTGCACCCACAAAAGTTTGAAAACATGACTTTTTACCTAAAGCAATGAAAAGTGGGTAGAGATTGCTTTTGTAATAAGCTTGGGGCAAGCTGAGGATAATGTTATGTATTCCTATTCTAAAAATGTGGTTATGGACTTTCTTTGTATTGGAACAACAGGTTATGTTGATAAGATCTTACTTAATAGCTTGGCCATCAATTTTCACTTTATTCATTTTGGAACCTGTGTCCTGTTGGAAAAATTAATATGTGAATTTAAAAAGATGTTTTAAAATATTTTGGTTTCTGAGTGCAATAAAACTAACTACAAAAAATGAAATTGCATAAGGAATTTTCATCAATTTAGCATTTGTACAGATTATACACATTTTCCTATTGAGGTCAAATATAGTATAAATAAATAAATAAATAAATAAACAAACAAGTAAAACATACATTATGCAATTGGAAAGATAGATAGAAGATGAGAGAGAGAGAGAGAGAGAGAGAGAGAGAGAGAGAGAGAGAGAGAGAGAGAGAGAGAGAGAGAGAGAGAGAGAGAGAGAGAGAGAGATGATAGATAGATGGGTGGGTGGGTGGATGGATGGATGGATGGATGGATGGATGGATGGATGGATGATAGATCCACAAGTGAAGCTTTATTATCGGAAATGATTTGATAATATTATTTTCTATATATCTAAATTCCTATGGAATAGACAGGTTGAACACTTTTTGAGTTAAGTATACAATATACAGTAAAATGTGTGACTGTATGTATATATAAAGACTGTATTTCTTCATCACTTTTTTAAGATGACTGAATGACTTTTTATTATAGTCTAAAACTTCTTCAGTAAGTTTCTTTTGAGATTTATAGGATGGATCAACCTTTTAATACAATCAAGTAACCTGTAAGTCTGTTCTAAGATTGCTGACAATGGTTTTCCCCCCCTAGAGATAATGTCAAAATAGTCAAGATTCAAGAACAACATAGGTCAGAGCATACTTTATAGAAACAAGTCTCAAAATCTATTAATTTACCAATTCCCAAATGATTTCGACATCTGGTGTTGTTTGCCAATGATAAAGAAACAAGAACTGCTGGATTCATTCCAATTCTCTAGAAAATGTTATAAAGATATTGTCAAAACATTATTGGGCATTTTATATTGTAAATCAATGTCTTGCTCACAAAAGTATGAATAAAAATAATGACCAAAGGTTGACAAGGGCTTCTGAAGTATGTTAAGGAGCAGAAGAAATCTTACTCTCGGTAGTTAGTTAATGAGATATTTTGTCATGTTTCCATTCATTCCTGTCAGCAAGAAATGATTCATTCAGGTCAGGCAAGAATGAGCAATTAACAAATATTATTATCATAGCTGTTCTGGAAAAATTTTATGGTGGTATCCGTATGAAAATTATTATTGTTCAGAATGTGTCAACAGGGTTAATAACCTTGTCATATTGTGTTATCCTTGGAACTGAGCCAAGAAACGCATAGACATTGATGTTGTTCTATTTGCTGCGCCCCAGATTTATGATGCACATGTCAAACGGCTGTTTGTACAACTGGCAAACAACCTGCATTAGTTAATCTGTAAATGCATGATTAGGAGATTATTGTGTGGGATTTTCTTTTTTCTTTTTCTTTTTAAACATACATGCAGCACACACAATCTCTATGCATTCTTAAAAATATAGGCCACTATAATGTAATTGCCATTATTAAAACATAAAAACTTCTACGTTTGTATATGGCAACCTGAACGGTTTTTTAAGCAAGATGTGCACTCCCTAAATAGTAATAAGAGAAGAGCAGCCTCAACTGCAAATTATTCCATAGTCTACACACTTTGCTATGGTTTTGGGGGTTTTGTTTTGTTTTGTTTGCCTCAAGCAATTTCATGTCTTAAGCTACCAGGCCTGTATACTGGTGAAACACTAGTGGGATAAATGATTTTATCAGTCACTTTAATTACTAATTTATAGCCATTGAGAAATGGGGAAAGACAGATTTTTTCCCCCCATGTCTTCTGTAACTTGTCCTTTTCCCACTGACTATGGAACAGAAAATTCCAAGGAGGGGAAGGAAGGGGAGGAGAGGAATATTGCATTATACGTTTTACATAAAATCATTGCTTGAGATACTGTAAATGAGTTTTATGTAAAATGTCCCACTTCCAGTGATTAAGCCATATAGAAGCGCTTTTTCTAAAACTTTTCTCTTATTTTTAAATAAGTATACAGTGTATTAAAATAATAAGTTATACCTCCTTGGCAATGGCATTTCAAAATGAATATTATGATAAAATTCATACCTTAAACTCCACCTAAGGCACATTATAAGAGTTTAATAATGCACTGTCTGCTATAACTGATTGTGGGGAAATAACAATTTGATGAGAACTATAAAAGAAATGCCATCAGGAAGAAGAAGGCATTTTAAAAGAATAAGACAGAAATATTCCCAAGTATCAATTTACCAAAGTCATTTCTTCTTCTCTGTTCCCACCAGCACAAATTTATCAACAATAGAGTTTCTTTAAACATACATATTTTAAAAATAACTGTGAGTTTTAAAACATAAACTAGCTTTATATACAAAGCTTCCTTCTCTCACTTGTAATAATTTGATACATCTGGGCTTATAAAAACATTATTGAGCAAGACTGAATTTATACCACTGAATGATTTGTTTCATTTCTAATTAAATTTTGTCTTACTTTTCTGTATATTTTCATTTATTTTCAATCATATTTGTCAGTGTGATCTACCAAGTGAATAATAAAAACTCTCAAAAACATCCAGCTTTATGCTACAAGATCTTACCACAGTCTTAAAGTTCCTAGCCAATCTCAGAGGAAGAACTTAGTGATATGACTTTAAGATAAAATGTAAACTGCATTTTTAAAAAAACAAACAAGAAAACATAATCATAGACAAAAAATAAATTTGCTGAGATCAATTTGCCCTTTCTTATTTTCTTATCATTCCCATTCCTAAAAACAAAATGTCCTTACAAAGAAAAGGAAATTCTGAGTAAAGAGTAAAATATAATGCACGAAGAACAGTTACAAGAATTGTGTATGTTTAGTTTAAGGTAAGACAATAAAAAATGGTTGGAAACTAACCAAGGAGAGAAGCAACCTAGAACTAAAGAGAAATTTCTTAATGGTAAGAGAAATCAATCAATGGAATTGCTTGCCTTCAGAAGCTGAGGGTGGTCCAGTGGTGGGTTCCTACCAGTGCGGTCCACTCTATAGCACCGGTAGCGGCCCGCTGGTGACATCACAGTACCGGTGCGGTCAGTTGCCGGTGCCTGGGTGCCGCCATTTTTTTAAAAAATGTCTTCTGCGCATGCCCAGAAGCCGAGCTTCCGGCACTGCGCATGCGCTGCCTTCCTACCCCACAGTGAGTCCAAGCAGGGGAGGATGGCTGAGGGAGTGCGTGAGACGCTGAAAGAATGGGTGGCAGGAGCTATCCATTCTCCTCCCTTCAGCAGTCCGAGAAGCCACGAACGCGCGGTGATGATCCTAGGCATTTTCGCACGTTTGAGGCTTCTCGAGCTGCTGAGGGGAGGGGGAATGGGCGGCAGGACCTATCTCAGTTCCCCTCCCTTCAGCAGTCCAAGAAGCCACGCCCACCCGGTCACATGGTCAGCAAGCCATGCCCACAAAATAAGCCATGCCCACAGAGTGGTAGTAAAGAAATTAGGAACCCGCCCCTGGGGTGGTCCATCCCTGAAGGCTTTCAAAAAGAGACTGGACAACCATTTGTCAGAAATTGTATGGGTCTCCTGCAGGGGATTGGACTAGAAGACCTCTGACGTCCTGTCCAACTCTATTATCCTATGTTTTATGGTCTATATTTTTGTTGGACTTGTCATAGTTGCATATTCTTGTTTGTCCTGAAGGATCAGTAGGATCCTCCCACTCTTAGCTGCCAAACAATTCCCACTCTTTTCTTAAAAGTTCTTTGCTTGAAAAGAGGTGAGTGGTAAGGCATACTGATGGCAATAAGAAAATAAATAATGAGTACAACCCTAATCAGGACCAGTTGCAAATGCATTGTCATAGTATGACAGCTTACGGTACTTCAAAATCTTCAGACTTTTACATTTTCCCAAAACAATTAGGCTTTACTAATGTCATATAGATTCAAAATTGACACCTCTATCTTAAACATGTTAATAAGTTTTTATGTGATTTTTTTTAAAAAAATACTCATTAGAAACTGCTTTATCCATTTTTTTTACTTAAGCCTCAGACAATTAGAGCTTCTGCTTTATTTAACCCTTTTAAATGGGTTTAATTTGTTTGTATTCATTTTCTGCTGAATATTCTGATTTAGAATCAGCTTAACAATATTATACTCACATTTTTCATAATGAAAATTTCTTAATAATGAGTCAATAAAGAATTCTCTTTATTAAGATAGAAAGAGAAAGTTTTAAAATAAAATATATTCAGTATGTCTGCCTTTAGGCTATATTATATGTGATATTGTTTGTAATCACTCATTTGGCTTAAAAGAATCATTTTTCTTTTCAAAGTCCATTGACCTTGTACATTGCGTGTGTGTGTGTGTGTGTGTGTGTGTGTGTGTGTGTGTGTGTGTGTTGTATATACATATTTATCACAATTAGTGATATTTTAAAAATTAATAAGTAAAACATGGACATTGGTTCATAACTTCCCATAGGCTAATATCAGATTGGAAATAATGATCATGATTTTTTTTAATTCTGGAGATACAGACCAAATAGTGACCACAGAGCTTAAATAAGTACCCAATTTCTTACATAAGGCCAAGAATACATTTATTATATTGTGCCCTTTACCTATTCAGAATATTCATATCTAATGTAACAACATAGGAAGCCCATGGGCTATTTATACTCTTCATAAATTTATTCTTCAGGCTCTACATTTTTCATATTTACTTCTGTAAATCATATGTTGATTTACAGTGTTGATTTTTACAGGAAGAAAATATATATATAGACATCCCTTGCATGTTTTGCGTTCTTTCAAGGTTGAAATACATAGTGGAATGTAAGCAAATTAATATATTCATATTTCTCTGTTATATAATACACATGTAGGCAGTCATGACTACATTGATAGAATACTTTACCATAGGCCTTACTTTCTATGCTAAATATGTTGGAAATAAACATTTTGTTTAGCACCAGACTTCAAAATGTTAAAGTGATATACTTTTCTTGTTATTAATTGTTTCAGGATTTTGTTTTGTTTTAATCTTGTAATTTAAATGTTATATTTGTGTTTTATTGGTGGTTCTGCATTTTAAAATCTTTATTTGTGTTTTATTAGCTTAAGCCTGAAAGCAGATAAATAAAACAAATAAGAATGTTTTTGTTTCTATTCTATCTTGAACAGTTGTTCATGCCTTATAACATGAAGGAACATGAAGGAATATACAGAAAAGGTCAAGATAACAAAACAAAACATATCTGGAATAACTAGGACATAGAATCTATATCACACACTAGCCAAGAAGTGACACATTGTGAGATTTCATTGAAAATTCAGTGACATTATGCAGTATTTTAAAATGGGGGTTGATAAGATTGCTTCATAAATACTAAGATAGATGGTCAATATCTAGAAAGCCAATTACAAGTGGATAATTATAGCTTAATTTGGGGGAAATCTTTTGGGAAGAGTTTTGTTTTTAAGTTTTTCAAACAGTGTGTTTTGCCATAAATGAGCTTTGCTTGAATAAAAAAAAGTATCAGTAATATCTACAGTATGTGGAAACATTGATTAACATATATTTTGATTCACTTTAGTTTGATCTAGGCATTCTATTCAGTGGACAGATGCAATACAAATTCCTAAAATTTATTAATTACAACTTGGGGGATGATAATTCGATGGGATCTTAAATAAGTGAAAGTACACTGTTCTTTCCTAAATTTTATGCTATAATGGGAATATAGACCATTTCTTTGTGTTTTACAACACCTTTGAGCATCATCTAACCATCTACTAAACAGCAGTAAGGATACCCTTTATGTCACATTAAAAATGCAAAACCATGGTTATTACTATGAAGATGCTACAGATCTCTACAGTAGTTAGTAAGAACACATAAATTGACAATAATGTATATTGTCTGAAACCATTTTCTAAATATGACCACGTTTTGTGATCCTAATTCAGTTCATCTGCAAATAAGTCACATTTATGTTTATATTTACTTCAGACTGTTCCTGAGTTTCTCTCTCAGACAATAGCAATTCCCTGGTGCTGCCTGCTTTGCTGAGCCTGTCACTGGGTTGTTCATGCATAGCTGTGTCAGTCAAGACAGGTCAAGAACCTGAGCATATGCTGGGGATTTGTCTTCCCACTCGGAATTGCTTGACAACTGATTTGCAAGGCATATTCCAATTGCCTAGTCTTTAAAGTTAGATTATTGCATTCTATAGCTATGTATCTCTATTTATAGTTCATCTAAGGATCTAAGTTGAATTAAATAAACAAACAGGAAAATAAATCCCTCTCTGCAGATATATGTTCTATGTAATATCGAAAGACCGTTGTAGGTAATGTCCTTCTTTGTTCATTTAAGTTTACATGACACTCAGAGTCATACATGATTGAAAAGGCACATTGTATAAGCACAAACAAGTTTGTTTATTCACTCGCTCATTCATTCATGCAGATATAAGAATTAAATTGCAGTAGAATTTAAAATATGTACATAGATATGCAATATGCTGGAGAGGAGAGAGAGAGAGAGAGAGAAGCATGATAGAGGAAGCTAATTTTCTTTTTAAGTATGATTTTTATTTAATATAAAAAAATAAGATATTTGAGAGACAAGAGAGAACATTTTCCAAAAGTTCAACACAGTAGCTACTAGTACAAGGACAGCCATTTGTAATGATGTCACTCAGTTGTAGGGGTGGACAAATTGTTTGGATATAGCTCCCATTCCCATCAATAAATGATGAATGCTGTGAAAGTTAAAGGCACCAAATCTCAGTTCTCCATTTATGCTCAATAATTTTTTAAAAAGCATGAAACCAGAAAAAATGACAAATAATTGCTTATTGCTGTTCTTCTCTAAGATTCATATTTTTCATAGCATTTCAATATCAATCAATCAGTGCCAACTGATTGATTGATATTGATCAATATCAATAGGGGTGTGCATAGGTGCAGCACTGTGCCTACCGTCCCTGTCTTACTGTCCTATTGTCCTCATTTATCTGTACTTCTTTGCTTATGTTATGTTTATACAAATACCTACTATCTTGTACATGTTTGACAAATAAATAACAACAACAACAACAACAATAATAATAACAATAACAACAACAACAACAACTCTTACAACCATATTACAACCATACCATAGATTATACTGCCCCTAATCTGGTTTTACAAGTCTTTCTATGTTACACTCATTGCTGCTTTAATTGAATCCAACCGGCTTGTTTTTGGTCAGCCTTTCTTCCTTCCTTCCTTCCTTCCTTCCTTCCTTCCTTCCTTCCTTCCTTCCTTCCTTCCTTCCTTCCTCCCTCCCTCCCTCCCTCCCTCCCTCCCTCCTTTCCTATCTGTCTTTTTATCATCTTTCTATCATCTTTCTTTCTCTCTTTCTTTTTATTTCTTTAACTGTCTCTCTCCCTCTCTCCCAGGATTACTGACCCCTCGCATCCTGGACATAAATTGCTTCAACTCCTACCCTCAAAACGTCGCTATAGAGCACTGCACACCAAGACAACTAGACACAAGAACAGTTTTTTCCCGAACGCCATCATTCTGCTAAACAAATAATTCCCTCACCACTGTCATACTATTCACTAGGCTGCATTACTATTACTATTAGTTTTTCTCATCGTTCCTATCACCCATCTCCTCCCACTTATGACTGTATGACTGTAACTTGTTGCTTGTATCCTTACGATTTATATTCATATTGATTGTTTCCTGATTGCTTATTTGAACCCTATGACAACCATTCTTGACAAATGTATCTTTTCTTTTATGTACACTGAGAGCATATGCACCAAAGAAAAATTCCTTGTGTGTCCAATCACACTTGGCCAATAAAGAATTCTGTTCTATTCTATTCTATTCTATTAAGAGATTTAGAGTTTGCATAATGTATCTGAATTATGATAATTTGAGCCTGATGATTTGTGCCTCAGGTAAGAACTTTGGGTTGATTTGTTTGATCATTCCTTGAGTATAAGTGATCGTTTCAACACCAACGTTCAAAAATGTTAATGTCTTTCTATCAATCTGCATGATTCCAACCTTAATAGGTATAGGCACATTTCAGCATTGAATGTATTTTTCAAGGGCTTCGTTGCTACAATTAAATTGCTACAATCTGTGGTTATTTCTTGCCTACTACTTCCTTTCTTGGTAGCTGATCCTAACAGACGGAAAGTATCCATTACTTCAATATCCTCACTGTTAGTTTTAAAATTTGCTGCCATGTATACAGTCTTGTCTCATTTATTTGTAAGCCTGAAACTAGTCTGTTTCACAATATGCTATCCATGCTGTGGCTTCATGACCTGTGAAGGGTTTTGCATGAGGACAAGGAGATGTTCTGAGATTTTTTTTCTAAGCACAGTCTACAGCTTGACACACATTCAACACAACCAAAGATCTTTCTATAATCAATGAAGTACAAATTGACTTCTTTTTGGTATTCTTTGACATTCTTGATTATGCTGCATGCATGAACAATAATGTGCCATGTTCCTTGTTCTTTTTTAAAGACAGTTTGTGGCTTGAACATCTGCATTACCCTTTCCACAAAGGTCTCTCAACTGTATTGGATGAGCATAAGCAGTGTGTGTGTGTGTGTGTGTGTGTGTGTGTGTGTGTGTGTGTGTGTGTGTGTGAATTATGTGAGTTTTTATTTTAATGGCTAAATGTTGAACAATATTGTGATCGTATTGTTTCATGTTGATTCAGAAACGTGCATGTTGATTTAGAAAGGTGCATACATACACATTTTCAGATCTGACATCAAATAAGAAATGTCTGAAATAAAGATAAGTTGTTGCAGCAATCATAGAAACAAAAGAACTCCATTGTTCCTTTTTGTTTTTTCAAGTTTAATTAACTATGGTTTTATTTCGGAATGAATTGCAGGACATTTTAATATAAAATTCTGCAATATGGATAGCTGGTTTTGCAGCATGTATTTTTTTGTTCTAGAAAGCATATTTTATTTTTAAATTTTAAAAAGTATCTAGCTTTGTTTTTTTAATATTTAGTTAATGGCAAATATTTCACTTTACTAAAGTCCATTCAGAATACAGACAGGTTCAAAAATTATGATAATGATTTACACTAAGGCACTTTTATCTGGAAATGCTATCATATTGATGAAGGATGCTCTCAATAAAGCTGGAGGCACCAACATTAAATTACCTGAGCTGAGTTTGTTTGACATTATTTTCAATTCAAACCAGAAGTACTGTCAGTGCTAGCTCATCCAACAATAATTCATAACTCTATCACTGATCCTCCACTTTATGGTAACCTCAAGGGAAGAATCAAATTTATTCTGGCTCCCATTCTCGAAACCATAGACATATTTTCATATTTTGAGATCTCTCTTCCTGCATACTACACTCACTTTTTTTTTGCAAAGCTCTCAGCATGTGCTGTTAAAGTTCATTTCAAATACATGTCAGGAAATATATTTATGTATGGTTTTATAGAGATTAAAATATAATGAATCTAGATAGATATTCTGGTGCATGAGCAGACATGAAAATCTAAGTATTACCAATAATCTCGTAGTATTTAGCCCTACAGTTCATGGACTGGAATGGCAAGTTAAATATTTGAATTTCAATTTCTTTAGAACAAAACTATATTGTCTGATTTCAGTTTAATATTATCATGAACATCTTAGTTAAATCATGAATGTGCCTGTTTATTGGCCAATTTCAACACAATAAAGGATATTTCCTGTAGGATTCTTAAAATTGGTTTAGTAGTCAAACTTAACCAAATGCATGTGTTTATAGTAATATGAACAAAAATAGCCAATACATACTTTTCTTCTTCAGCAGTTTGTTTGACCTAAAATAAACATCTACCTCCATTCATGTGGGGCAGATATAATCTATCAGTATTATTATGAGGATGTAATGCACAGTGAATAATCAGTCTTCTTGTTATTTTTTATTCCAAACTGTCCAGTTCAGCTTGTATACAATTAATAATTCTAGCAGTATATTATATTAAGCCGCCCTGAGTCCCTCGGGAGTGGGGCGGCATATAAGAAACCATAAATAAATAAATAAATAATAAATATAGGTATAGCCCAAGTATGGATGATTTTGATGTTATTTCCAGAGTTCAGTTTTGGCTTTAGCAATTTTTTTACTCTTTAGATTTATTCTTTACTAATAATATGTTTAATTTTTCCATGCTTGATATTATTCAGCTGCCCAGATAATGTAGGCTTCATCCTCAAAGTTTGCCATGGTATGGCCATTCAATATTTTAGTACAATTTCTCTTTCCCTCATATTATACTACTGAAGTACATTTCTTAAGTCAAACTCCATTGCTAATATATAATATAATTATTATGTGTGGGTAATCTAGAATTAAATTCACAGTCTAAGACTGGTGGAAATTGATAATTCAATTCTTATTATGGTTTGTCACAAAGTCATCCAATGTTTAGACTGTTTTGACATTTTTGTCCAGATTTATTATGGATGGATGGATGGAAAGAAGGAAAGGAGGGGGGAAGGAAGGAAGGAAGGAAGGAAGGTAGGAATCTGAAAAAAACATTTTCAGATTTATAATTACAATAATTGATTATAAAATGTGAACAATATATGTCCATGGTAGATGAAATCATGCTACGTGCCTATCTTCAGTGAAAATATTGTATAATATTATGCTATTACATGCAGTTGTTAACAATAATTTATATACCTTAAAACCTTGTTTCATATTCATGAAAGAACTGGAAAGCTGCTATTATACTGTATTTAAAGTATAGGAAGCAAAGTATATTGATCCTACCTGCCCATTTCATTTAAAATAACTTTCTATATTGTCAATAAATCTTAAAGCTTTATGAACTGAAATCGTAGCTTGCGCCACTTAGGGGAAATATTATTTTATTAAGGAAATTCTAGTTCAACCTCTAAGATGCAGCACATATCTCACAGGTTGTAACAACTCTAAGCAATGACAAGTTTTATAAATAGAATTTTAAAATATGCTCAACATCTCTTTGACATAATGGCAACCAAACCTCAATACTCTCTTTAAAAATGTGTTAGAATATTTTTGCTTCCTCCAGAAAAGCATCTGAATATCCTTTTCCATGGGCAATAAATAATTCTCTCCAAAATATGAAGAAACTTTGAAAATACTTTTAACTACAGCCATTGACCAAGAAATGTCTAATTTTTGCATTATGTCTTAGATGATATTCAGATTTTGTAACATGTGAATTTGTTCGTGATGGACTTTTTTTCCAGCAATCTGTTTTCTAACACAAAAAGAGAAATGAAAAGTCACAGTTTCTGTTTAAGGAATGCAAATGGCCTTAGAAACTGAGAAGAGTAGGAGCAGAAGATGCTATTTTATTGCCTAAGCAACACTTTAAAAATAATATTTCTGCATGTGGGCACAGTTCACAAATTTAGCAAACAATATAAAATTGCTATATTAGTTTCTGATAAAACTCCTTTTTCTTTGGATTTATAAATAGTCAAGACAGAATGCATTTAAAAATTGTTCAAGCTGGCAAGAAAAAAAGAAAGGTTAAAACAAAAATAGGATTTTTGTGGATATATGGAGAAAATAATAAAATAAATAAAATAATAAAAAATAAAATAAAATAATAAAATTTTAAAAAGGCCCTTGGAAAAGTGACTACAATAGGACTGACGGAATATTCACAGAATGAACAGAAGATTGCAATTATTAATCTTTCTCAACAATTGTTGCCACCTCCATCATCTGCTATGAAACTTTTTATTCTGCAAGACAAATGACCAAATTTCCCTTCAAAATCTTTTTTCATCTTTCACAATTTCTCATTTCTATCTCAACAATCTTTTTGTCATCTTAGTGTTGACATTTTTAGGAACACATTATAGCTTCCATTCTCACATACGTTGTCAGGATAGTAAATAAAAGATTTGCAATATAGACAATTGTCAGTATATAAGAATTTATAAACTGGAATAGCCATAACAACAAGTCAGCCAGTGGGAATTGTTTGGTGACTGAGAGCCATGTCAGACAACTCGAAGCCTGGGCGTGGCTTAGTTTGACTGATCTGTATATATATATAATAGTTGGTTTGTCCTTGCAAAATTGATTCTGTGATTCTGAGCTTCTGTGATTTCTGGTTCTGACTTGTACCCCTTCTGCTTCTATTTCTTCTTCTTCTATCATGTTGCAAGAGCTGCATAGGTATTGTATACATGTTTTATATTGTTGTATATAAAGAATTTTCTTATATAAATGAATCCTGCTGAATTATTTACTTGTATGCTAGTTTAATTGCTGCAAACTCTGACAGGTTATGGGCCCAGAGCACACCCAGCCACAGTAAGACCGAACTGTAATCAAATTGAGGGACAGCCTGTGTTATAAGAAAAAGAGAACAAGGCTGAGAAGGCTTGCAGGGTGGCTGTTGAGTTCAAGGAGAGCTCTCTGCCTCGATTTGGACAGAAGAATTATATTAATTGGGCTGCAAAAATGGAATGCTTCCTGAAGGCTAAGGAGCTCTGGGATATTGTTATTAATCCACCCCAGGCACCATTAGCAGCTGCAGATCAAAGGCAGCATGATAAGGCACTGGCCTACATCATCTTAAGTTTAGAAGATGAATAATTCTTGAATGTAGCTGATTTAAAAACTGCAAAGGAAGTTTGGCTGAAATTGAGAAGTGTGCATGTGAGTGTGTCAGCATGCAATATTGTACAATTATCAAGACAAATGTACAGAGCTTGGCTGCTACCATAAGTGAATGTAGAGCAGCATTTGCTGCACATGCAGACTTTGTTTATTGAATTCCTGAATTTCAGAAGGTGCTGTTGGTGTTAAATAGTCTTGACGATACATGGGACATTGTTTCAGCTGTTTTTGAATGTAAAGCAGAACAGGAATTACAAAAGTTTCAATATGCCCAAACATTTGGAAATGTGGCACAACATGATTCATGTGTTCATCTCTTGCATAGAAAGCTTGGCCATGCCAGCTTCAGAGCTTTACAAAAGATGCAACAGTTTGGAGAAGGGTTAAACTTAAAACAGTGTAAGGCATACATGGATTGTGCAGTATGTAAATCATCAAAGTCCAAGGCATTCATCTTAAAGTATGGGCTGGTCATTGTAGATAGCTACAGCAGATTTGGGTTCTGCTATTTACTAAAGAGTAAAATAGAGGTGCTACAGAAATTTAAGCAATGGGTAAGCTTCATAGAAGGGAGATGTAAACAATAGGTATGTCAGCTGCAAACTGACAGATGTTCAGCAAGTTTTCAACAATGGTTGGAACCAGCGGTGGGTTGCTCCCGGTCTGGTCCGGTTCAGTGAACCGGTAGCGGAGGGCAGGGGAGGCTCCGCCCACCCACCCGGGACACTTCTGTGCATGCGCAGAAGTGTCACGTGTGCGTGCAAGTGTGTGTGCGAACCGGTAGTGATGGGATTTAGAACCCACTACTGGCTGGGACAGTTAGGAATAAAACTCAGATGTACAAATCCATACACAGAAGCTGAGAATGGCGTGGCTGAGAGGCGGAATGGTGTCTTACAAACCATGAAGGACTCACTGCTGGAGGATTCTGGTTTGAGCAGGTCATATTGGGGTGAAGCCATGTTGACTGCTAATTATTTAATCAATAGGCTGTGGAGTTCCTCTATTAATAATACTCCATATGCAGTGTTATATGGGAGAAAGCCATCTCTGGCACATTTAAGGGTGTTTGGAAGCAATGCATGAGTGCATATTCCAAAAGCAATAGGGAGAAAAGGTCAACCAAAGGCTAGAAAGCTCAGGTTTACAGGCTATGAGCCAGGCTCAGAGAGCTATCACTTTAGCAATGGGAGCAAAAGAATAGTGATTTCAAGGTCTGCTAGCTTTGCAGAGCAAAATTTGAACAGAATTGATGCAATTTTTTTGAATGATCCACTTAGTGACAGTGACCCACTTAGTGACAGTAACTCACTTAGTGACAGTGTCAGCATTCAGGGAGGAAAAGTTAAAAAAGAACAAGAAAAGGAATCAGGAAAAGATGATGACTCAGATATGAAAAAGAAGAGGGTTGAAATACAAGAGCAGTCAATGCAAAGCAAGTCAGAGTGATGGAACAAGGGGATTCCACCTGACAGGTACTGTATTCTGCTGGAGAGGTAAAAGCGTGTAATGTGTGGTATGAGCCAAGAAACTATCAGGAAGTATTGGCACTACCCAAAATTGAACAAGTAAAGTGGAAAGAAGCCATGGACAAAGAAATGAAATTCATGGGTGAACATAAACATAGACAGTGTTCACATCTATGACTTTGCCACAAGGTTGCAAAGCCATAGGATGTAAATGGGTGTACAAAAAGAAAGTACTACCCAACAATGAGGTCCAATATAAAGCGAGATTAGTGGCACAAGGTTTTTCACAAAGAAAAAAGTGCACTGATGAGATATTTGCACCAACTGTAAAGAGTGAAAGCATAAGGTTGGCACTAGCATTGGCAGTGGCACGAGGCCATAAAATTTGATATTTTGATATAACCACAGAATTCCACAATGCAGAATTAGGGGAAGAAATTTACATGGTTCAAGCACTGGGGTGTGAAAGTAAAAAGCCTAACACTGAGTATAAATTGAACAAGGACATTTATGGGCTGAAGCTGTCAGCTAGGAATTGGAATATCTGTTTATATATGGCATTGAAGAATCTTGGGTTCAAGAGTTGCAAGGCTGATGATACTTGCATTTATACTGGAAAGTTACAAGGTGGGGATTGTCAATTATTAGCATTTGTGGATGACCTTTGTTTCATTGCAAAAGATTTGTCACAGGTAAAAGAATTTGCTAATCAATTAGAGAAAAAAATTGAACTAAAAGATTTGGTGAAATACAAAACTATCTCTGTGTAGAGATACAAAAAACTGAGAAAGATGATTATGTTGTCAGTTGTCAAAGAAGAAAAATTGAACAGATGTTGGAGAGATACAACATGAAAGATTGTAATTCTGCTCCAACACCTATGAGCACAGATTTTCAAACAATCTGGGTGAGAACAAAAGTGAAGGCTGTAATCAAGAGATATATCAGTCAGCAATAGGAAGCTTGTTATATCTGTCACAGTGGTCCAGACCAGACATAGCTTGTGCAGTAAGCATCTTAAGTCAATTTACTGCTGCACCAATGCTATTGCATTGGATGGGTGTAAAAAGGATTCTCAGGTATTTTAAGGGAACTGTGAATGTTGGTCTTCAAATACAGGTCGATTAAGAATTAAAATTGAAATGTTATGTTGACAGTGATTATGCCAAAGATGTAAAAACCAGAAAGTCCAATTCTGGGATTGTGGTATTATTTGAGGGGCTTTAATTGGTTAGAAGTCCAGAAAACAAACAACTGTAGCCATTTCTATGGCAGAGGCAGAATTTATTGCTCTATATGAACTTTTGGTGGAAGTGCACCATAGGAAGAATATTAAATGATTTGGTTTTTTGTCTATCCAGTCATAAAGGGAGGAGTCTCAGTATATAAGAATTTATAAACTGGAATAACTATAACAAGTCAGCCAATGGGAACTGTTTGGTGACTGAGAGCCATGTCAGGCAGCTGACATGAGCTGCATATATATAAGACAGCGGTGAAATCTACTTACCTTCCCTACCGGTTCGGAAGCACACGCGTTGTGCTTGCACCACAGTTGCATGGGCTTTTTCACCCTTTGCGTATGGGCTAAAGGTTAAAAAAAGAAAATGGCAACATCCGGATGGGTGGGCAGAGCCTCGTGCTGCCGCCGCTACTGGTTCTCTGAACCACTGGTGACCCCCGCTACCGGTATGCCCAGACCGGGCCGAATCGGTAGCATTTCAACCCTGATATAAGAGTTGGTTTGTCCTTGCAATATTGAGTCTGTGATTTTGAGCTTCTGTGATTTCTGGTTCTGACTTCTACCCCTTCTCCTTCAGAGGCGGGTTCCTGCCGGAGCTGCCCAGTGCGCAGATCCGGTAGGGAGCAGCAGATTGTGCAACCGCTCCGGAGCCCTCTCTGCTGGTCCACCCAGTGCGTCGCCATTTTTTTCCAGTGATTTTCAGTGATTTGGGGGTGATTTTGCTTCTGCATATGTGCGGAAGCAAAATCGCGCCAAAATCTTGCGAGGGGATACGCACGCGAGAGAGATTTTGGTGACATTTTGCCTCTGTGCATATGCGGAAGCAAAATCGCACCGAAATTTCACACACGTGCGCATCTCCTCGTCAGATTTCGGTGCGATTTTCCTTCTGCGCATGCGCAGAAGCAAAAACGCGCAAGGAGGCACACATGTGTAGCGAGCACATGTGCCCCCGAAGCGTGGAGATGCACGCGCATGGCTCCGGCAGCGAGGTAAGTGAGCAACCCGCCACTGTTCTGCTTCTACTTCTTCTTCTACCACGTTGCAAGAGCTGCATGGATATTGTATACATGCATCATGTTTTATATTGTTGTATATAAAGAAGTTTCTTCTATAAATGAATCCTGCTGAATTACTTACTTGTGTGCTGGTTGGATTACTGCAAACTCTGATAACAATAGCCACAACAAATCAATTATTATAGTAGTACCTCAGTATTTGACTGCTTCAAAACTCATCAAATTTGATGCATTTTGATATGAAATTCTCCCAGTACTCAGCCTTTGTTTACTACTTGACACACTGCTATAGTAAGAGGGGAACAGTTGTGGGAAATGGAAATAAAGTCAGCCATGCTGGGACAGTCACTACAAAAGAAGGGGGACAGCCACAGAGGGCAGACAGGAAGTTGGCCATGCTGGGAAGTTCACTGATATAGGAAAAAGGACAGATAGAAAGTTCTTCCTGGCTGAAACAAAAAGTTACATGGTAAATCACATGGTTTGTTTGGGATTTATCCTTTTTAGTACCCGTCACACCTCCCAGAACAAATTAATTCTGAGTACCGAGGTACCACTGTATTTTTATTATTATTATTTTTAAATCTTATTATATGCTATCCATATCGGAGCAGAAAAGTTGGTAACATTTTTGTCTCAAGCAAGTCCTCAGTTGTGGCATATGCATGCATACGTAAGTTCATACATTTCCAAATAAACATATGCTCACACATTGAAACATACAAAAATCATACATTTATCATAAATCTTCCAGGCAGCAAAAAGATATATGGATTCTGTCTAAATTAAAATAATCACACTTTAGTCTATTTGAAAATAATGGATTTAACATAGTAATGGCTAATTTGTTCAAGCAAATGGAGAGGGACCCAGAAATAATATAAGGAACAATTAATCATGTTCTGCTTCCTCAATTTGTGCAACTAACATGAGATTTCCTTTCTTCCCTATGGCTACTTTATTGCATAGACACTCAGGGCTTCTGTATTATTGTCCTTAAAATTATAAATAAGTACAACATTGTTCCTTCATGATTTCTAATATATAGAAATGGGATTACATCTAGATACAATAATATAAATCAATTTTATATATCTGCTGTATTGAAGCATGCACTTATTAGGGAAAAAAGTGTCCATTTTACATTCTATATTAGTATGATAAATCTGATCTGAAACTCTATACAAAATCTGTTGCCACTTGCTTTCACAGGGTCTGCTAACTCAGTTTTGAATCCATCTTTCTCTTCTTCTCTGTAAATATAAATTGCCTATGAACCTTTCTTTTAGGGAAAAAAATGCAAATTACCATGGTTTTGTTCTTTGATGCATAACAGAAATGCTGATTGCTCCCATCACAGTTTTTTTTTCCTGTCAGAAAGAGCTCATAGTAATCAGTGAATAAGCTGATCACATAAAAGAATGAGTGTGTGGAAAATAGTATGTAAATCAGAATTATTTTAAAAAGAAGACCAAGATGTATGTTAAAATAACAGGATCATCAGGATCAAGAAGGTATGATTAGTAAAACCTAGCAAGGCAACTGAGTCCTTGAGATATTAACTACACTTTGATCTCTCTTCCATCTGATTTTATTCTGTTTTTTGAGTTATTTTCGGTGTGATTCTTTCTAGTCTTCTCTTAAACTGGATTCTTAGGGCTTATCCTTCTGTGGCATTTTTTAAATGAAATGTGCTCATGATGTTCCTTTTACTTAATTTCTGACCTATCACTGTATAGTTTAAAGTCATCCTTAGTTGTCCCGCACTTAAAGTAGTATTTTCTAATGTTCTAATAAAACTTTTTCTGGGGTTTTAATCTAGAATCTTTATAGATTATGTGTTGATGATCTAGTCTGGAGCTAGGATTTCCCCATTTCTTATTGGCTACTTTAGCTTGCTGCATGTATAACATCTTCCTTCTGGTTATTGGATTCTAGTTTCCCAATCATTTTTACTTATAAATTGACTGGAAATTCCTAAAACACTCATCAAATCTTTCAAGATCAGTTTAAACTAGCAAAGATAGTCTAGTGTGTGGCTGGTTCCAGCACCATTGGCCACATTATTGGTTTTCTACAATTATGGCATGGCTCTGCTTGCAAAAGAGACCACGTTATCCGTGATTTATTAAAATGTGTACACTTTTCTGTCTTGCCGTATGAAAATTAAATAATTACAATTCAAAATCTAAAAGAAACTTTAACTTAACTATTAACTATTATTTCCATAATTAATTTTCCATAATTAAATTATGTGTGTTTACCAGTATATTCAATACTTTCATCATGTGAATGAAATAAGATTGTTCTTTCATGTCAGTATTTGGCATAAGCCTGCTTAGACTGCTTCCCCCCCCCCCCTAAAACTAATGGAATACTGATGTGTTGTGTCTGTCACTCTTCTCATGTCCTGTAATATCATACATTCTCCGTGGCTTATTTTTGTTTTCCTACATCCATCTTGTGCACGTCTGATTTTTCAGTTCAAGAATTTTTACCTATTTTCCACTGCTTATCAAACGATCAAACAGCTGATAAGTCAGATTCTGACAGGGTGTCTACGTCTTGTAGTTCCTTTTACTACACAGAAAATTAAATAATAAATGCAAGAAATAACGGCAGAAGTAATTCACTCCTAATGTTACAGAGGACCAAGATCCTGAGATTTTCTGAGTAATGGGAGAAGTTCTGAATTACATCTCTTTCTCATTCAATAGAAAAGTTGAGAGCATCTCTGTCTAGTTTCCTTCCTCAATATTTCCTGGTGGCATAATGAAAATATTGCTTTTCATATGAACACCTTTGGCTACATATTGAAATGATGACTGTTGAAGAACTGACATATATTTCTTCGAATATCACATATTGTTTCCTGAAGACTAAATTAAACCAAAGGGATATTTACAGGTTCTATACTGACACAATGGATAAATAAAATATACTATATACTTTGCCTAATGAATCCAGAGAGTAGCAGGAAAAAAATTGGTATGGGTCAGGGTAATGATGATTTAATAGCTGACCAGCTGCTGTAATGCTGTTATACTGAAATGATGCAATGATGAGGAATGAGTCAGCAAGATTATTTGACTGTTACCACTTTAAGAGGCTGTATTATAAGAGAGGCCCTGGGAGGGTGTTTCTCTCTCTCCATGTGTTCTTCCCTGCTGAAGCTGCTGATTGATTGTTTGACCTTTGCCTAGTATAGGGGTAGGCAAAGTTGGCTCTTCTATGACTCATGGACTTCAACTCCCAGAATTCCTGAGCTAGCATGATTGGCTCAGAAAGTCTAGGAGTTGAAGTCCACGAGTCATAGAAGAGCCAACTTTGCCTACCCCTGGCCTAGTACATGTATGTATATTCTTTTGTAGAGATAAACCACTATATATTAAATACAAACCTCTGTTTGATGTTATTGCTCCTGGGTTGTCTCAAGTAGTCACACTGTTCGCACTCTGATAGGTTATGGGCCCAGTCCAAAGAGAAGGCCAGAGTGACTAGAAAAACCAGAGAGAAGAGAAACCTAGTGAGAGCTTGCACCAGAGCCAGAGGTGCTGTGCATTGTGGTTTGTTAGTGGTTAGTGGTTGTAATGGAAACAAGCAACATGGCTTCCGTCAGCATAATGGGAGGAGGTCTTGTGGTGTCTCGGATAAATGAGACAAACTATCTCTCCTGGAGTGTAAAGATGGAAATGTACCTGCAAAGTGAGGAGTTATGGACAATAGTTACTGATTCATCCAGCAGTCCTGGGTGATGGAGGCTGGATACGAAATGAAAAGGCATTAGCCAGCATAATTCCAGTTTTAGAGGACAGTCAGCTGATACACGTGAAGGTTCTCCAGTCTGCGAAAGAGTGCTGGGAGGCATTGCACAGTGTGTATGTTAGAGAGACTGCAAGCAATAAAGTGTTGCTGACAAGGTGACTATAAAGCACAACTGAAGCCGGGGGAGAACATGTCCACACATCTGCAGGCTATGAGAAAGATATTCCTGGAGTTAGAGGAAAGAGGAATGATGTTTACAGAGGAACACAGGTATATGTGGTGCTCAGTTCATTGGATGCTTCATGGGACATTCTTGTGACTAGCCTAGAGTCCATGCAAGAGAGGGACTTAACCATGATGTATTTGACTGGCCTATTGTTGGAAGAACAACAGAAATGGCTCGAAAGGCAACTAGGAAGAGGAGAAGATAATGCTCAGCACAGGCCAACATCTGCAATATCCCAGGATGCTGGCAGAGCAGCTGAGACTGTTTACACAGTGAAGCAGTGCTACACATGTGATTCTACAGAGCATCTCCAGAGATGCTGCCCTACAATAAGAAACAGAGAAGCTGTGAGACAAAGGTTTAGGGCTACTCAACACATGATGAGTGGTTCTTCATCGTCATCTTTTTCCCTGGCAGCAATAGCGTCTGAAATCACTAGAAACACCTGGTTGTTGGACAGTGGGGCGAGTCAGCATATTGGAAATGACCCACACACATTTTCTGGCTTGAGACCAACTAAGCAAACATTTGTTAGTTTGGCTAATGGTCAACAATCTGCTGTTAAAGGGGAAGGTAAAGTCTATGTGCCTGAGATAGGAGAAACATTAGACAATGTCTTACATGTACCTGACCTAGATCATAATCTGTTGAGTATTTCCAGTTTTGACAGCCAAGGGTATGAAATGCTGTTTACTGGAGGACAATATTCCATAAGGAAAGGTGAAAGAATTTGTGCATGAGGGATGAATTTGTGCATTAGACACAGAAGAAGAGCATAGCAATAGCAATAGCACTTAGACTTATATACCACTTCATAGTGCTTTACAGACCTCTCTAAGGGATGAAACTGGCCATTTGTGGGACATGACTTTCAAAAGACTACTAGACTTGTTTTCAAAAATAACCTCTAGATCTTGTCATTTGGGCAGCTGGAATATGTAGCTAAATGTACTATCTCCGGTATCTTCATACAATCAATTGCATTTAGTCATTTCAACTACATCAAATATTAAGGAAAATGATTGATGGCTGCTTTTTCTGCTTGCAGGTGCTGCTGAATCAAAATAGAAATCAGTTACCAGGGCAGGTTAACAACCAGTTTGGTGTAGTTAAGGCATCAAGTAAAAACAGAAGGCTATGAGTTCTAGTGCCACGTTAGCAGTGGTGGGTTCCTACCGGTGCGGTCCACTCTATAGCACCGGTAGCGGCCCGCTGGTGACATCACAGTACCGGTGCGGTTGGTTGCCAATGCCTGGGCGCCGCCATTTTTTAAAAAAACATTTTTTAATTTTTTTAAAAAAATTTCTTCTGCGCATGCCCAGAAGCCGAGCTTCCGGCACTGCGCATGCGCAGCCTTCCTACCCCACAGTGAGTCCAAGCAGGGGAGGATGGCTGAGGGAGCATGTGAGATGCTGAAAGAATGGGCGGCAGGACCTATCTCAGGTCCCCTCCCTTCAGCAGTCTGAGAAGCCACGAACGAGCGGTGATGAACCCAGGCATTTTCGCATGTTCGAGGCTTCTCGAGCTGCTGAGGGGAGGGGGAATGGGCGGCAGGAGCCTAGGATGATCGAATGGGGAGAAGCATTCAGGCCGGACAGAGCCTCCTAGAAGAACTGCTGCCGCGGTCTTGCTGCTCCCACTGCGGGGGGCTGCGTTGCGGGTGGGCAATGCCCCCCCCGCTTCTCTGGCCGCTGCCAAGCTCCCGAGGCCCACGCCCACCCAGTCACATGGCTGGCAAGCCACACCCACAAAATAAGCCACGCCCACAGAGTGGCAGTAAAAAAATTAGGAACCCGCCCCTGCACGTTAGCCAGATAGTGTACCTTAGGCAAGGCACTTTCTCTCAGCCCTAGGAAAGGAAAATGGCAAATTCCTTCCGGGAGGGAAAAAAACTTTGCCAAGAAAACTGGAGTAACTTCTCCAGACAGTTGCTGAGATTCAAAGAATGAATGGAAGTCAACAAACAAAAAAGGGAAGTGCATTTTATGTTGTGACTAGAATATAGCACATTAGTGCAGCTGTGGGAAAAGGCTTAGGTTTTTATTTTTGATGTCACCAAGCAAAATCTTTATTTTCATAGACTTTTTCTGATTCTTTTACCCACATGCCAGATACAAGTCAGCTAGCTGTGATTAACTGATCTCAGATTACATACCATAACAACACTTTCTGTTTTTTTAACTTTTGATTCAGCCATACTCAGATCAGAATTAGAATCTTCCTACATATTGTCCGCTGTTCTTTTAAGTATCAATGTTTCCTGAATAACACCCATCTTATCTCATTCATAACACACAAACTTTTTCAGTAGTTTCTAAAAATGTGTACATTGATAATATAGCAAAACTTCCACTGTAACAAATAATCTTTCATTAAATTTCATAGGTCCCTTGCCACCACTATTAAGAATACATTTCACTGTGTAATAATCTACTAATCTCATTTAATCCAGAAGTGTAAAATTGCTGAGAAATTTTAAGTCAAGAAGAATTTGCATAACTGTATAATAATTAGTAGATGAAAGTACTACAGAAATAATGCTTTATTACTATTAAAATTATACTGGCTGACATGTCAACTCTTTCCTATAATAGTAAATAGTGCCTTCGCTGAGGGCAATATTACTTTCTCTAATTGCTTGATATAAATGTTTTATTTTAATGACCATTTACTCATTTAACTGAGTGTCTGTGTTATGAAGGGCTGGAGTTTAAAGAGCTGAATTGTAGAAAATGAGGAAGCACATTATTACAGATACTGCTGAAAACATTTTTGGTTTTAAAGTGATTTGAGGGCCTATAAATGAAATAATTATAATTATCAAACACATTTCTAAAATTTGTTTCCTCATCTCAGCTACTTCAGGTGAGGAAAATCAGGATATATTAGATGTTGTATGTTAATAAATTGGTTAGTCTTTAAGATGCTGCAAGACTCAAGAATTTTTCCAGTCTGTTGTGTTATTCAATACAGGTAATTTATCCACTACTGTCACCTCAAACCAATCAAAACAAAAAAATGGTTATGATATAACAAGTAATGTTTACAGTTTACCAGTACAGTGTCTATGTAGATTTTCAGTCCTTCAGGTCATGGTTGTCCAAAAGATGTTTTTTTCAAGAGGCAATTGGACTTTCTTTTTTTTCTTTGAAGATATTTCACTTCTCATCAAACAGGGATACAACATGAACTATCTTCTTCCTACAACACAGCAATTCCGAGAAAGCTCCACACCATTTGCACCACTCAGGTGACTCTGAGAACACAGATAAACCTCCAAGTGGCCTCAATGACTCTCTAAAAGAATGCGAATGACCAGCTATCTGCAAGGAATATAAATCTTTCCACTCCCCACCATCCAGTCATGGATAAACAAGAAAGTCCAGTTGCCTCTTGAAAAAGCAGCTTTGTACAGTTCCATTGTTGTTACATAAATATCCTTATAAACTGAATATGAAATCATAAAGTGGTAGACAACAATATGTAGTAATTTATTTCCACACAAGATGGGCAGCATACAAATCCAATAAATAAATATTGTTTTAAGCTTTGTTGTATTTAAAATACATTATAATATATAATTATTGTATAACTACCTAACTAGGTACCAAGATGTGTTCTTCAGCAATCTCCTATCAAAATGTTGGTTTTAATATAGGGACAGTTGTGCAGAGTTGTGAGGATGAAATTGGCAACTGTATAAATTCTAGTATATCAATGAATGAAATTCCTGAATGTTTTCAAATATGCCACAATTTTGAAAGCATTATAAAGCGAAAAATCTATGCAACATGCTAAAGTTAGTGTTTGTTTACCTATAGAGTCCTTCGGTGCTTTCTGAACTTTTTTGCTTCTTTGCAGATATTTAATTAGCCAACTAAGTAACATCATAAGTGCATGTGAGTATGGGGTTTGCTCCCTGTTTACATATAGTAGCTTGGCCTGTTCTCTCTGGTTTTCTCCTTGATAGTTTCTTGATTAGGGTATTGATTTTCTCCTTGATTCATTGCTTAAGGTGTTAATGTTTGCTTATCTAGGGTTGACTGCTGGTTATGCTCTGGTATTTTTGTTTCTTTCTTAGCATTATTATTATTGTTGTTGTTGTTGTTGTTGTTTCTTTACATTTTTAAAAATTTCTTTCTTTCCTAAATAGAAAATGAACTACCGTATTTTTCGGAGTATAAGACACACCTTTTTCCTCCCTAAAAGTGGCTGAAAATTTGGGTGCATCTTATACTCTGAATGTAGCTTTTTCAAAGCTTTTTTTCCAGCCCTAACTAGGTGCTAACAGATCTTCCCAGCTCTTACTTTGCAGGCTTTTTCATTGTTACTCTCTCCGAAGAATGTTTTTCCAGCCCTAAGTCTTTGCAGAATTTTTTTTCATTGCTCTACTTTCTCCGAATAAGTTTTTTTCTAGCCCTAACCAGGTGCTAACTATCTTCCCAGCTCTTACTGGCTTGCATGCTCTTTCATTGTTGCTCTCTCAGAAGAAGGTTTTTTTAAGTCCTAACCAGGGGATAAAATAATGTGCTGAAGCTGACCAGACTAAGGACGCTAGCCAGATGAATACCTGGTAGGCAGATTGTTTTCCCCTATTTTCCTCCCCAAAAACTAAGGTGCGTCTTATACTCCGGTGCGTCTTATACTCCGAAAAATACGGTAAATGGAAATAATTACTGAGTTTATACAATAAAAATTTAAAGTTACAATATATTGGTTCAAGAAAGTGAGTCATTGAAATGCTTTAAATAAATAAAGAGAGTAGGGAACACACCAGTAATAAGATTTAAAAAGACAAAGAATGGTTAAAAAATATAAGTTATATACAGTAGCAAGAGGCTATTTAACCTTATATTCCAAACATTTCCAGTCAGTTTTCTGCATTACTGCGCTTGCTGCTATAAATCAGGACACCAAGCTGTGCATAGTCGGCAAAATTATCCCTGTGTAGAAGGTCAAGACAAAGCCTATTTGCCATCATGTTATCTGCAGTTTTACAGCTATAACCCCATGCTCTGATTTTGTGTCTTGCTTTCTAATCTCTGTGGATCTTCTCAGATGATTTATCTAGCTTCATAAATCACTATGACATGCAAATACTATTAGCCTGCTGGTTATTCCTTCAAGCTTATTAATGAAAACAGCAAATAAGCATAGATCTTATATGGTGTATGTGTTTATTAATACAGAAATTGTCCCTGCCATTCAGGAAATTCAGATTTATCAGTACAGTTTATCTTGTGTCCATCAGTTACTTTTTGGTTCCTCTTACCCAAGTCAATGTTTATTTGTTTCCTTGATCATTCATTTACTTATTCATTTTATATGCTTCACTGTTTAACATGAGATTTAGAATGGTTACTAAATATAGAAAATAGAAAAGAATAACTCAGAATGGAAATGCTTGAATGATGGGTCCTGGTGCACACCAACTCTACAATATTTTTTGGGATGGCAGAAGTCATTGCAAATACACAGTCTCATAAATAGCAAGACTCTGTGTCATGAAGGTGTTTAGAGATGATGACCAACTCCATCAATTCAGCTCATTTGGTGGTGATTTTACATGGGTGTAGTGAGGTATGCCTATAATTATTTTCAGTGCTGCATTCTAGATCCGCTCTCATTTTAAAGTAGTTTTCTAGAAGACTTACATATATACATTATGTTGCAATAACCAGATATGAAGTTATTAGGGCATGATTGGTCATGAATAGGGCCTTTTGATCCTTCAATAGGTAAAAAAAGCAGTGGTGAAATCCATTTTTTTTACTACCGGTTCTTTGGGCATGGCTTGGTGGGTGTGGTGTGGCTTGGTGGGCGTGGCTTGGTGGGCGTGGCAGGGGAAGGATACTGCAAAATCCCAATTCCCTCCTCACTCCAGGGGAAAGGATATTACAAAAGCCAGCCAGGGGTGGCATTTGCTGGTTCTCCAAACTACTCCAAATGTCAACTACTGGTTCTCTGAACTACTCCAAATTTCTGCTACCGGTTCTCCAGAACCTGTCAGAACCCGCTGGACAAAAGGTCCTCTCAACCATGGTTGCCACCTGAATTTTGAACAGTAACTATGAGACAAGAAAGCAACTAAAACTGTAAATCTGTTTTGTCTGTGTTAGTGTAGTGCTGTACAGAAGAAAAGATGGAAGATAAGCAGACCAAACAGCCACTTGATTTTGCTAGAGTGGAGCCTAATCCTGATGATATCTAACTCAAGGCAATTTTTCAGGGTATAGAGGGATATAGAACAACACTTTTAAATAGTTTTTTCTAGAGACTTTTAGAAGATGGTAATGGAAAACCAATTTTGTGTTATTGCCAGAAACACCATACCCATGAAGTCAAGCTTATTCTTGAAGGAGTTTGCCTTTCAATTGCCCAAATATAGAGTGAAAGACAGGATTATGATGCATTATTTCTAAAACTACCACTTTGTACCAAAGGTGTTTTTTTCAAGAGGCAACTGGACTTTCTGGTTTTTCTTTGAAGATGTTTAGCTTCTCATCCAAGAAGCCTCTTGGATGAGAAGGGAAACTTCTTCAAAGAAAAACAAGAAAGTCCAAAGGTGAAAAAACACCTTTGGGAGAAACATGACCTGGATTACTGAGAATCTTTGTAAAACTACCACTTCTTTGCCCCATAATAATGATGGCATATTCTGGTCAGCATATCAAAAAAATTGAGAAAAGTTTAATTAAATGGACAAATGGTATGTCAATGAAGTTCACTTGCACATTTTAGCAGAAAGCAGGCAAATGCACATACACAGACACTGTTCATCTGATAGAGATAGATAGATAGATAGATAGATAGATAGATAGATAGATAGATAGATAGATAGATAGATAGATAGATAGATAGATAGATAGATCAGTGGTGGGTTCCTACCTGTGCGGTCCAGTGCACCGTTCTGGTAGGGACCTGCTGATTGTGTAATTTGTGCGTGACGGCTCCGGTGCCATCTTCGCCGATCCATCGCGCAGTGCCCTCTTTTTTCTGGAATTTTTGGGCTTTCTGTGCATCCTGCGCATGCACAGAAGCAAAATCTTGTGAGGGGATGCACACGCATGTGAGATTTTGGTGATTTTTTGCTTCTGCGCACAAGGGGATGCATGCGCATAGTGAGCGTGTGCATGAAACGAGATGATGTGCGCACAGCACACCGGTAGGCAGGTAAGAGGAACCCGCCCCTGAGATAGACAGGCAGGCAGGCAGGCAGGCAGGCAGGCAGGCAGGCAGGCAGACAGACAGACAAACAGACATGATGATAGATAGAGATAAATATAGAGATAGAAATAGAGATGATAGAGATAGAGATATATCTTACATTGGATTTCAGTTTATTTAATCATATATTGAACAAGTGAATTGTACAGAAGATGTGTGAATAATTTAGAGTTATGACTGACTTTCATTGAGGTGTTTTTCTTCTTCCAGAGTTTGAAATCATGGCACTTTTTTCAAAATTCTA
The DNA here is from genome assembly GCA_023053685.1 of Diadophis punctatus similis. Lineage (NCBI taxonomy): Eukaryota > Metazoa > Chordata > Lepidosauria > Squamata > Dipsadidae > Diadophis > Diadophis punctatus. The sequence goes on from JALIGW010000006.1 coordinate 42,758,100, forward strand.
TAAATAAGAATATTGAGAAGTTGATTTTCATATAGCTAGAACTTTGTATAATTTAGAACCTCAATCTGTATAAAGAATGCCTAGTGTAAGGTGACCAGACGTCCCGCTTTTGGCGGGACAGTCCCGCTTTTGGCCAATTTGTCCCGCGGCGTTTTGAAAAAGTCCACCACCAGCACTCTCCTCTTCTCCTAATGCCCTTGTTGCTATCAGCGGTTTGCCACCCTTTCCTTCGTTTCCTTCCCGCTGTGGCTGCGCTGCTCTCGCTCTCTAGCTCTCTCACTCTGGAAGTGGAGCCAGACGAAGGTTCCTCCCCACACGAGATACCTCTCAGCCGTGCGCTCCCTCGGGTGTTTCGACTTGCCCTCCCCTCCTTTTTCCCGGGTGAAGGAAAGAGAGTGCTGGCGGCTGCGGTCACACCGAGGGAGCCCGCGGCTGAGAGGCATCTCACGCAGGGAGGAACCTTCATCTGGCTCCGTTTCCAGAGCGAGAGCAGCGCAGCCACAGCGGGAAGGGAAGCAAAGGAAAGGGAGGCAAGCAGCCCTCTCCGCCACTCAAGCCAGCGGCTGCCGGTAGCAACAAGGGCGTTAGGAGAAGGAGGAGCGCCGCCGCCGCCGCCAGCACTCTCCACTTGACAGTATATCTCGATTGATATTCCGACAACTTCAGATCCTTCCTTCCTTTCTCCCTGGTTTTATTTATGCATATGCACACACACACACACACGGGCATGTGCATTTAAAAGGATCCTCTCCAGGAGTTGCCCCATGGATAAAACATGGAGCCTTGCAATTATCAGCTCACGGAGGCTTCCTTGGCTTGACAGCTAATATGGCTTTTGGAGAGGAGCCCAAAACAACGGTTAAAAATTAAGCAATAATGGCCTGTGATAATACCGTAGTTTTATAGTAAACCTGGAGTTTGTGTTTCCACCATGGCAGAGTGATATAACGAGCTCACCTCCTCCCCACACTGAGATGCAGGAGTGTGCAAGGGTTCTTGGAAATGGTTTCCAGGGAAACTACTGGCAGCCTTTTTGGACATGGACCGCCCTTGTGAAGAGGGAATGTGTTAAAAAGATGGGAGGATGCTTGAATGGAATTGAAATAGAATAGAATAGAATAGAATAGAATAGAATAGAATAGAATAGAATAGAATAGAATAGAATAGAATAGAATAGAATAGAATAGAATAGAATAGGAATATTGGAATGAAGAATGGAATGGGAATAGAATAGAATAGAATAGAATAGAATAGAATAGAATAGAATAGAATAGAATAGAATAGAATAGAATAGAATAGAATAGAATAGAATAGAATTCTTTATTGGCCAAGTGTGATTGGACACACAAGGAATTTGTCTTGGTGCATATGCATAAGGAAAAGGTTAAATCTTGGGCATCAGCAAAAATCACAATAGAGAACAAATGGTTAGAAATATTTTATCATTTTAAACAAACCATGTTCCATACAATAATACACTAAAAATTGTGGAATTCGCGCTGTCCTTACTAGGAACTAATGCTGCGACTGAACATGTTTTTTCTACGGTAAATAAAGTGTGGACATCAGAAAAATCATAATTAAGTTTTGAGACTTTGAAAGCCATTTTATGTGTGAAATATAATTTAACAAATTTTTGTGAAAAATTTCATGACCTTTTAAACAACGACAGCAATCTACTAAAAAAAATTCACTCAAATGAGAAATATGCCAAAGAATAAAATAATACTATACATAATTTTTTTAATGTATTATATTTGTAAATTGTACTTATGTTGAAATTAAAAAAATATTACAATACTATTTTTGCATTCTATGAAAAATTTTGTTGTTCCATATAGACCAAATTTTTAATCAGGAAACTCCCCCCCCCCCCTGGTTAATGGTGTCCCTCTTTACCAATGTTAAAATCTGGTCACCTTAGCCTAGTGCCTAGTACAATATGAAATATCAGACTTACTGCAAAGTGCTTCCAGAGATACCAGTTTATCCAGTAAAGTACAGAGGCAAAAAGAAAAAGAAAAAGAAAAAGAAAAAAGAAAAGAAAAGAAAAGAAAAGAAAAGAAGAAAAGAAAAAAGAAAAGAAAAGAAAAGAAAAGAAAAAGAGCACAGCTTCAGGGGTATGTTTGCCAGGTTATTTTCCAACCTAGGAAAAGTATGAAATAGTAGGAAGGGTGCAGGAATTCAGTATCCTGAAAATATACCAGGTTATAGTTTGTGAAGGCATGAACATTGGATCCAATACCAAGGCATAGTAAAAGTAAATAGTTTCATAGACATACTTTCCTGCTAACTCAAGCATGGGGAGAAAGTACATTACTGGGAACATGAAATTGAACACACACTGGATCTACACATATGTGCTTGAGAATTCAGTACAAAAATGATGATCCTGAATGCTACTGCCAGAGATTTATAACCTCAAAATGTTGTGGAAACGGGAGCAAAGTCTCTGATGATTTATATTATACAGGATGACAAAACTTTTGTGCAGTTAGAAATTAAAACCATCAGTCAAAAGCAGCATCCATCTTTTTCATTCTTCCCTTCCATCCCTACAACATTCTGGTATTTTTCTTTCACAAAGAGCTTTGAAAGGATGTGATTGGTTTATTTAATCACAATATCTTTGTTAATGTACAACCATCCAAAACATTTAGTCACTGGATAAAACCAAACCTGTAAAATTATTCTTACTTTATGTATAGTTTTATAATATCGATACTCATCAAGTTCTTGAAATATTTGGTGGGGTTTTTTTCTTTCCTTTATATGCAGGTAGATTTTTTAAAAATACTTTTAGAACCATCAAGCAAATAAGTATAGGTAGATAAGCATAAAATAAGAATAGGGACTTATGTTTCTCTCTCTCTCTCTCTCTCTCTCTCTCTCTCTCTCTCTCTCTCTCTCTCTCTCTCTCTCTCTCTCTCTCTCTCTCTCTCTTAATTAATTTTTATTTTTCACATTTTAAGCTCACCCATCTCCACATAGGGAATTATGCAGCATAAAATAAAATATTAAAAATATAAAAACAGTATCCAGTAAACAGATTTTAAAACATAATTACCATTATGTAACTATTTTGTAGCTAGAGACATGTTTGTTAAAAGGTAAAGGTTTCCCTCACACATATGTGCTAGTCGTTCCCGACTCTAGCGGGCAGTGCTTATCTCCATTTGAAAGCTGAAGAGCCAGTGCTGTCCGAAGACGTCTCCGTGGTCATGTGGCCGGCATAACTAAATGCCAAAGGCACATGGAAAGCTGTTATTCTCCCACCAAAGGTGGTCCCTATTTTTCTACTTGCATTTTTCAAGTGCTTTCGAGCTGCTAGGTTGGCAGAAGCTGGGACAAGTAACGGGAGGTCATTCCGTTACATGGCACTAGGGATTCGAACCGCTGAACTGCTGACCTTTTGATCAACAAGCTCAGCATCTTAGCCACTGAGCCACACATATTTGTTATGTACATATAACATATTTGTTACACACATATAAATAAACATGTTTTCACTTTCACATGAGCATAATATAATCATAGCTGACATGTTTGGCAACTGCTTTTTCCTGCCATGTGTCCCTAATTTTCTCTTCATTTGATGCCAATTCATTTGGCTTAAACCAGTCTTGTCCACTTTTCAGTAGTATTTTTTCCCATTAACATCTGAGACGAGCTTCTTTAGGTGTATAAAATCTTTGGCCCATATTATCTTGGAAAATATTCAGGTTACTGGGAGTAATTGGCAATAGAAGCAACTATGGCAGAATAGGAATCAACTCCAGAGATAGCAAATGTTCTGGTTCTGACATTCAACTTATTTAAAAAAGAATAAAGAGCACTACAGCTCAGTAGTCCACAAAAGCCCTACAGCTTTGCTGAGCTGGTTATATTATCAATATTTTATAATTCAATCCAGTCCTGTTTAAGGGTCAAGGTTCAACAGTCATATTCTATTTTACACATTTTACTGCGGTGATTTGAAAGTTTGATCTTGTATAATTGCATTTGATGAGTTTTCATGCAATAATAATAATTGAGACTTTTTGACCCAGATAGTGTGGTTATGTTTGTGTTGTCCTATCACTATGAAAATTATTTTTTGCAAAACATTGCCTATAAAAATTTGCAATTTTAATATGAATCTAATATTTGAACTGGAAGACTTAGAGTTATACAGCATTTGCATCCAAAGAGAGCAAAGACACTCTGAATCTGGCACAGGCATTTTGTTGTACTTGTTGGCAACTCTTTCAAGGAGCCACATCTTTTCCTGGACTCACATGTTAGCACTGGGCAGGCTCAGGAAAATGTGTGTTTGCAGTAAAGCACTAATACAAATTAATTAATTACATGTTCTTGTACATTGTTACCACAGTTGTATTGCCTCCTGAATTGAGACTAATTTTCCTGAGACCCAATAGCTACCGTATAAACCCAAGGAAAAACATGAGTGGATCTGTAAGCAAGTACCATAAGGGTGCCCATACTGGATCCAAAATATCTTTGCCCACTAAGTACTGTAAACCTCTAGCTAGGGTTAACAAATGTTAGACGAAAGCCCTCAAACAGCCATCTGATTTGGTAGTTTCGATTTAGAAAAACATGTTTTCAAAACCATTCATAACAGGCATATCATGATTTTTGATTCTTAGGTAAAGTCAGTGTTTCTCAATTATTTTCTGTTACAACCCCCCTAGGAAGAAGTAAACATTTCACGCGCTCCCAACTCTCCGATCTGGGCCGCAATGGAATTTTAGTGTTAATATTTATTATTTTACTTATTATAAGCTTCAAGCAAACTATTGACTGGGGAAGGCTGCTCTACTCACTTACCTAGGAGTAAGTCACACTGAACTCAGTGGAGCCTGTTTTCAGTTAGACAGGCATAGGCTACCGTGGTTAGGGCCCTCTTTTGACACGGGACCAGGCCAGCTTAATCAAGCTGATGTTTTGGGGTCACCGGCCTGGCCCATAAGCGCCGCTTCTGCCAGGCACTCACAGCGAATGGTGTGGAAGCAGGCTTTAGGGTGCCGTTCGAAGCTTTTGCTCAGCTGCAGAGGATGCTCCTCCTTGTCCAGCAGCAGGTTCACCATGCCGTTCATGGCTACCGTGGCGCCCACTGAGAACAACAAGAAGCCACGCAGCCGCCCTGCCCCACCTGGCCACCTTCTCTTCCGGGCTCAGAACAGCGTGCAACTGGGAAAACACTACCCGTCTGGGGGAATCGATCGAGAGGGATCACGCATGTTCCCCAGGGTCACACATGCCCCCTCTGGCATCGCTCCGAGCCCCCCCGGGGGGACACCCCACTATTTGAGAAGGACTGGGTAAAGTCAACATGACAGTTATAACCTTTAAAATCCTAATCTTCGGGATTAAGAGTCCAACTGTTTCTACACATATTTGCATACATTATAAAGAAATAGAAGTTTCACTCTGATTCCCTAGTCTTGCGGGGGGGGGGCTCTCCAGACAAAAGTGAACCTTTTTGTGGCATTCCCATGTTGTAAGCAAGAGTGAACAGGAGATGTGATTTTTATATGGATGCAATGCACTTTTCTTATTGAGGTTTAGAACTGACTTGATTTGCTTTGTTGGTGCATTTTGTGTCACCCTGATGGCTTGGCTGGCAACTTCATTTCACTTCACTTTCAGAAGAAACTTCAAAAGAGCCCTTTATATGAATCTCATCAAAGAGTCTTTTGAAGTTTTACTCAGTCCTATTGAGGAATTCCTTAGTGCTTCAGGCTTTCTGGTTTCATCTCTTTTAGATTTCCGTTACATAGTGATGTGGCTTTTTCTAAGACTTTCGCTCAATTTGTTTATTTTCGAACAAACTTCTAATAGTCATATGATTTAAATATAATACAATTCAAGTCAGATATCTTGGTTATAATTGTATTTTAGTTATTTTGAACACCTAGAGTGCTTTTTAGCAGAAAATTGCTGGAAAAGGTTCATAAATAAATGAACAACCTTTCAAAGCTAAAGAATTTAAGCTAGAAAAAAGTGGTAAAGTGGTTGCATTTACAAGCGTTCTATGTGTTTAGTAATGAAATGAAATGCCACAGAGTAGAAGCACTTAACACTGGAACTTGGAAAGCTTAGCTAATACAGATATTCTTCATACTGATATGGATTGTAATGCGCCATTTCCAGTGTAGTGGAGCAGGGTAATGTTAAAGTTGCCATGAAGATAAGCATTTTCAGAAAGTGAGTATATGTATGTGAATAATAGCATATTGAAATCTTGTCCAACTTCCCCAAAGTTATCTTTTCCTTTGTGCCTCTTGCTTTCTATGTAATTCTCAGAAAGATATCTTTTAACTGACTTCTGAGTTTATTTTGGTAAATATGGTCCTATAATTAAGAAGACGGCAGACCTACTTTTATATAGCAGACTTTGGCTGTCATTAAAAAAAACCTCAGCAATTCATATTTACTGCATTATTCCTTTTTTATTGTAAAAGGAGAAAAAATTGTACAATGTTCTTGTTGTGGCTTGCCCGCATCCCACGCAGCTGGCCAGGGATCCAGAGGACCAAGAGCCGACTGTGGCACAGCACTATCATCCTGTGCACCTGGCACCTGAATCTGATAGCGAGGAGGACTCAGTGCCAGAGGAGGAAAACCAGCCAGGGCCTTCAGCATCTTCTCAGCTGGTGCTGAGTGATTCATCAGAAGAGGAGGAGCCTCTGCTGGATGCTAGGGCACGCAGGGCAGCTAGCAGGCAGGAATGGATCTACAGACGGAGGTCTCCTTGCATGTAGAGCTGAGGACTAATTGGCCACGCCCTCAGGCTACTTAAGGCTTGAGCACACAGTAGTTGTTGCTGGAAGCAACAACTGTGATCTATTTGCACTCAAGATTTCTCTGCATTGGTGTTCCTGCTCTGAGTCTTGCATTTTGGACTATCAGCTCCTTTGATAATTGGCTCCAGGATTCCAGCCAACTTTAGTGAGTAAGAGATAAGGACGGATTAATTGCCTGTTTGTTTTGGACTTTGAACTCTGGCCAAAAGCTCATGAAGAGACTATCAAACTTTATGCACCAAGAACTCTCTCTCTGTTTTTCCCTGGACTTTAAACCTGATTTTTACTAAGCGTCTTTATTAGTAAAGACCCCTTATTATTTAGGAAACAGTTGTGTGTGCATCCTTTCTGGGAGTTCCCGTGCTGGGACACAACAGTTCTATTGTACTGTATGCATATGCCTCTGCTATCTTTTAACTTTTTTGTTCTTGCATATTATTTGTCTTGGAGAATGGACACAGCAGAAATTATTTATAGTTGATCCTGAAAAATATGGTGAACCAACAGTAGACTGCCCCCCCCACACACACAATATTCTTTATAAGGTATGCTGCAGACTTGCAGGTTGATCTTGCTTCATAATTTGAAAAACTGTGAAGATCCATAAAGATATATTTCATTGGAACTTAAATAAAAGTCAGGAAACCTATAGTCTATTGGAAAGATAACTGAACAGAGAGAGGCTGAATAGTTGGACACATTTTAGCTACTTTGTAACAAAGTCTCAAAGTTAATATCTTCAGTATGACTATTAAAATGTCACAAAACAGTATAAAGATTTTGATATTACAAAAATCAAGAAACACAGAAAAATCATTAAAGTGAAAATCTGGATGACTTGTTTCTGTTTATGTAATGAGGCCTGCTACCCAAAACGAGTCTCTAGATGGAGATTGCAGATGTAGTGTTAGGTCTTATTGGTGTCAGGATTCACCTAACATTAAGGAACAAAGAATATTGGTTGATACTTCCCATACCAACTATTTCACCCATGGGATTCATATAACTTCTTTTTAAAATGATTTATTTTCTATTAAGAAATGTGTCGAGCAAAATGTCAGTTCATACTTGTCTATCTGCTAATTATGCAGGTGCCTGCTACTTTTAGCTATCCACTTTTCCACTTTTCTTTTTAATTAAAATGTGTTACAGTTTCTTCTTGAAAAACCCACAAAACATGGGTTCCTGCCAGCGGTGGATTGCTCTCGGTTCGGCCCGGTTCTACGAACCGGTAGCGGTGGTGGGAGGCTCCGCCCACCCGCCCAGGACACTTCTGTGCATAAACGTTGCATGCACATTCGAGCGCACACATGCACATGAGCAAACCGGTAGCGATGGGATTTACAGCCCACTACTGGTTCCTGCATATTTTTCAGTTCAGCTAAATCCCGTACTTGGTCTGCATACTATTGTAAATGTTCTGTTGGAACCTGTTCTTTAAGATACAGAAATCATACATCACAGTGGGAAAGATACTATACAAAAATAAATATCTTGCAAAAGGCTTGCATTCAGAAGTCTTAGTGAAGTAGTGGAAATAAAACAAAATAGCTTTACATATACTCTATTTACCATTTCATGGAAATATGTAAAGATCATTGTCAAAGAGATGAGGAAGAGAGCTAACCATAAAATTAGAATACAAATGTGTTCACCTATAACATCTGAAAACACGTAAATGTGCTGCCAAGGTTGGAGAACAATCTGCAAGAAGAGTTGTCACAAGCCCATTCAAATAAAATATGTCCATTCATTTAGAGTTCTTATGGTATATGAAAAACAACAACAACCTCATACACTATTACTGCAAATGAAATATTTCAAGTCAGTGATTTGCAGTCCCAATAAGGCAGTGCTAGTTATAACACAAAGGTTAGCAACTATAAATTATGATTATCTTTTAAAATGACACATGGAAGAAAAGTTACTTGCTAGAAAACACACTGGAAATGATATATTTAATCATTAAGTGACATCAAAAGATAAACTGAAACTGTTCATGGAGAACATTATTTCCAGTATAGGTATTTTAATGATTCTTTTCAGCAGGTAAACTCATGGAATACTGCTAAGACAGTATACAGTTCAAGACTGGAGTTTCATAAAAGTATGTAATTTTGTAAACTTAGTTCCCTTGTTGAACAAGTCCTTTTAGAACATTTTGAGCTGCTGTAGGACACTGAAGCTTTCTCCCAGCAATATTTCTTGGAAATTGTTGCAAGTGAAGTTGAGGCAAATAAATAAAGTGTGAATTAAAAATAACATCTTAGAAAATTGTGAGGAGAGAATTCAGCAGTATATACGGTATGTATACATAGGATTTTTATCAATTCATATGAGGTTGTCTTTGGATGAATCCTTAGAAAAGGAACTCAATGAAGCAGGTAGGACTAGGTGATGTGATTAGTACAAAGTGTCCTGGAGAGAATCTATGTGGTTGCCAAGAGTTAACACCAACTTGATGGCATTTAATCAGTCAGTCAGTCAGTCAGTCAGTCAGTCAATCATCTTATTCATGAAATTTCCTTCCCAAGGACATTTGGTTAATCCAGGCAGTATCTTTGTGGGTGTGGGTTTCTCTGTGTCTCTGTGTGTATACCCAAGGGCTAATACGCTTTAGTTCCTTGTAGTTATTGTCAGTGTATTTATTGTGCATGGTTCTCATAATCTGCAATTCCCCCAAAGAATTTTATTAAATAAATTAAAAAAAATAGAAATGCATTTTAATTGCATTTTCTTTTTCTTTTTTCGTATAATTTTTTTATTTTTTTAACACACATACAAAACATACAAACAATATATTTTCTCTGAACAGAGTATCGCTTGAGTCAAATTTTTTATACAACTTATAACATCCCCATACACAATTTTTATATATTTCCCATTTCTGCCATAATATTCTTTCTCTGTGTTTTTAAATTCTATTAACCTCCTTTTCTAACATTTAAACAATATTACCATTTGCCCTTACCCCAAACTTTCTTATTCCCTTATCTAGTTAACACTCTTTAAAAGCAGTCCTTTCCATCTTAATTCCTAATTTCTCATTTGTTATAATACAATAAAATTCCATTTACTTCTCAATGCCTTTTCCATTTAACTTCATATATAATAAGTTTCTTTAAACTTAATTTTTACTTCTTCTTTTTCACCTACCCAGCATCATCTTACATTCATCCCAATATTGCTCCCACATATATATCTCAAACATTTTCCCCTTTTAATTTCATATCATCTTCTTATTCCAATATTACAGTTACACATATTAATTTACTTTATCATAATTCTCATTCTTCTTTCCTTTAATTATACCATTAAACATTTTTCTTTAATTCAAATGCTCTACTTCTTAAAATTTTATCCTCACATTTCCTTATACATCTTTCCTTCTTCAACTATCCAAATAAACAATCACCTATTCCAATCACCAATATTAATCTAAATATGTATCTACCTATAGATATTACTTTCACTAATTTACTTTATTATAATCATTAATATTTACTATTCAAACAATTTTAAATATATACTACATTTCTTTTCCTTTTTCCATATCATTCATCACATCTCACATCATCATAATCAAATACCACAACTCCACATATTAATCTTAACAGTCTACTTATACATATCATATTTCCCATTTTTCTTCTTTAATTATTCCTTTAACCATTTTCATTTAGTCTCCCATACATTCCACTTCTTAATGTTTTCCTCTCATCCTCACATTCTCTTATCTTTCTTTTCTTCTTTTTTAATTTTTTAATTATATATTTTCTTCTGTCTTAAGATCCAATCTAATCTCTTCTCTTTTCCCTTTTCCTTCTTATTCAGTTCCCCATTACCACGCCCAATATACTCATTTGTCTCTTTTGAACCTAATCTCTTCCCTTTTTCTTTTTCTTCTGTGCTTCTTTCCTCCCTTCCCATTTTCACCACTGTTAACCCAAGTGTAATCATTATCCTTCCCCTTTCTTCCCTTAATTACATTTTCCCTAATCCTTCTCTTTTTTGCATTATTACTTCCAATATCAAAGTCAGTATTATTTTCTTCAATGCTGAGTCTTTGCTTCTCTTTTGTATTTTCTCTATTCACTTGAGTATATTCCAATATATTTTCTGAGTCTTCAAACTTGAATAGTCCACGTATCTCTTTAATCATTTATTTCAGTTCATTGATCATTTCAATTTCTTCCTGGGACATTTTGTTATTTCCACAGTATTCCAACTTCAATTTATGGTTCTGTAAGTCCACCACCTGATGCCGGGATCAAACCTCTCAAAAGCAAACAAATACTCCTTAAAACTTTCCACAGCTTGTAATCCAAGGACGCTATATATTTAAACAAAAATGATCTTGCAGCTCTCAAATTATTCACATTTTTTTCTGCCAATAGGTGTCTCACTCTGCAACTCCAATCCACAGAATAACGAAAATAAAAGCTTTCAATATAAATCCACGTTTTGAACCTTGTTTTGCACTTTTCTTTGTTCTTCTTTCAATACTCCAAATTTAATATTACTTCCAGTCTTCTTAGACAACTGCTATCTTTTAGGTTCTTTCTCAAAATACTTTAATGGTCTCAGTCTCCCTTTTGGGCTTGTGTTTAAACTGCTTCTTTCACTTTCCCCCCATGCCAAATCAGCTGCTAATTCTTTGCTGGGATAACTTCCAAGTTCCTTAAACAAATTTTTTCTTTAATATATATTGGCCAGTCACTCACCCAATGTCGATACTCCACTCAATTCACTGCTCCTGCACAATTCTTATTCTGGTTGCCCCAGCTTGTGATGGCCGCCATGGCCACCATCCCTGCTGCCGGTTCAAAGAACTTTATCTCCAACCTCCAAGGGATTTGCCTATCCCTCTTGATCTTCTGAGATGCCTCTCCTTCTTCTCTGTCCCTATAGGTCAGATCCGGTCCAAAAAACCCCCGACAGCAGCTTGTCAGCCTGGAATTTCGCTGAGCTCATCAGAGCTAGCTATTTCCAGACTGTATTGCCACGACGCTTCTGGTTTCTCCTTTAATTGCATTTTCAAATGCAATTATACAATACTTGGAATCATACTTATACAGTTATTCTATTAAATAATATTATTTGACATTAATTCTATCAATTAGTTTATGGAAACCATAAGGCTGTGTTCTGAAATTGTTCTTTTGTTCTGAATCATTTTGAGGTAGCGATGTTCTACCAATGGCCTAGAATGAGTGCTTTGTGAGTCTTCCATATCTTTGTATGTATTGTTCTGCCCCAGCTACGAACTACAAAGAACGCAGCACACACAAATTCTGTCCAAACCTTCATTTACTAAATTAAAGATTACTAATGAGCTTTCTTAGTAGTCGGAAAACACAAATACAGTGTAAAACAGTCTTTGCTGAACACCTGCTGTTAATTCAACTTCATTAACAGCCAGCACGTGTCCAGGAAATAATAAATCAAGTCTGAGCAAACAGTCTTGGAGATATCAGAAAGCTTACAATGGTTGGCAAAATGTCCCAAATTGCAGGAAGAATGCCAAGAGAAAGAACAAGAGCTGAGCAGACATTTCTGAATTTCAAAAACGAAGGCATAGGAATGAACGTTGTTTTTCTGCAAAGTGCTGCCTGCGTTGTCATCCCTTAAGTAGGCTAGGGGAGTGGCCAATTAGCCCCAAGCCTACTCTCGAGCAGACCTCCTCCTGAGGAAACCACTCCTGCCTTTTGGCAGCTCTGCGTGCCTGTGCATTAAGAATAGGCTCCTCCTCTTCTTCCTCGTCACTGATGGGAGGTTCTGGAGGCCCTGGCTGAATCTCTGCCTCTGGCATCGAGTCCTCTCCAGCCTCCTCACTGTCCGACTCAGGTGCCAATTGCACAGGCCGCTGGCGCATCACCACATCAGTCTCTTCTCTGGTGGGATCCACTACCAGCTGCACAGGCTGCTGGCGGGCCACAACATGTATATGTAAAATTATGTACAGATCATTAAGATTTGGTAAGGCACCAATATAAACTGAATCAGAATAATCCCACTTCAGATATCACCATGTTTGTATTTTAATGCTATTTATATCTTATAACCCTAGTTGAAATGCATAAACATTTCATTAAAAAATGAATATGACTGCAGGGAAGTAGGAGAATTAGGTTTGGAATGAAGGAAAGCTAAGGAAAGCTCCATTTCAGCCCTATGTGAAAGACCTCTATGTATGATTCATTATTTATATCACAAACAATTCATTGATGCCCTCAGGGACCTTTGTTTTCATTATACAAATATATCAATCTACTGTTCATCCAGGATAAAATTGTGCAGTTTCTATTTGTGGTCTCATGACTACTACCTGTAAATAGTACAAATAAAAATAACCTCAGGACACAATGCAATATATTTATAAAAGAATGGCAATTTTGGCCATAAAACAATATAAAAATAGGAAATATTTTTTCTCCACATCTTCTTCGTCCTCCTCTTGTATGTCAAAAATGAACAATTTATACTACTGGAGCTGAGATTGTCATTTTCACAATGAGTTGAAACTGTATGGTACATTCATTCCAACAGCCAAATGATTGGTCACAGTTTGAGAGATGTAGGTTATTTCTTGGGAGAATTGCCTTCCCCCCCTTTTAAACATGTACATTTTGAAAAACTTCAAACAAAGAGGCTAAGACCTCCTATATAAATCTCATAGATTATGCATTGCATCTCTGACAGAAGCATCTCTATCTGTTAGTAACTATTAGCAACTTTTTTTCCAATAAAAACTGAGACAAAATTTGGAAATATGCTTATATAGTCTTTAGTATTTACAATTATTTAATACTATATATGCATATATCCAAGTTATTGCACATTTTTTTACAATAACATGAGTTGGAAACTTGAGATAATCTTGATAATTCTTATATGATATAATAAATATTAATGTAAGAATTGAAATTTCTCCCCAGCAGTTCTAACACAGTGCAATTATTATTACCAGAGAAACTGAAGATGTATTTTCTACCCTGCACATGAAACTGTGAATAATGACATTTCCTTATATTGTCATACAATATATTGCAAATAACAGAGTTTGTTTTATGTTTCTAATAATAGCAAGATAGTGCTTTACAATTAGAATAGGTGTCTTTTTAGGGGATTAGTTTAGACAATTATTTCTTTGGGATGATCTGAGGGTTTCTGCGCTGGGCAGGAGGTTGAACTAAAAAAAACCTTCATAGTCCTTTCAGTCCTATGATTATATGATTCTATATTCACATTTATATTATAATAGCAATAGCAATGACACTTAGACTTATATACTTCATAGTGGTTTACAGCACTCTCTAAGTGGTTTATAGAGCTTACAAAGTCAGGTTATTGCCCCCAATAACCTGACTCTGTAAGCTCTATTTTAAAAAAAGATGGCGGCATCCACAGACCGGTCCTCATTTTACTGACCTCGGAAGGATGGAGGGCTGAGTCAACCTTGAGCAGGTCAGGATCGAACTACTGGTTATGGGCAAAGTTACCCTGCAATACTGCATTCCAACCACAGTGCATTAATATATTTCCTTGATATCAAAATCACATACTAAATTATAGAAAAAAAATCAAGATCACATCTTGCAAATGGCAATAAATCTTTATTACTGTTCTATTTTTGAGAACAGTTATATCAGTGTTTCCCAACCTTGGCAACTTGAAGATATCTGGACTTCAACTCCCAGAATTCCCCAGCCAGCATTCGCTGGCTGGGGAATTCTGGGAGTTGAAGTCCAGATATCTTCAAGTTGCCAAGGTTGGGAAACACTGAGTTATATGATCTTAAGAAAATAGAAATACTTTCATTTTCATAGCTACTGAATCTTTTGATCAATATCTTTTCCATAAAGCAAGGAACATTCAATGTAGAACATTTAAAAAAATATATTTTAAAAATGCATTGTGAATTTTTGGGCAGAACTATACAATCTTTCTAATGCTTTTTGCATGCCATTCTTTGTTAAAATTAATATTTTGATAATTCTTTGAACAAGATCTCAAAATCCACAGCACCAAATTTCAAGAGAAGAAACAGAAGACTTCTAGATGATATGAAAAAGCTATTAATTACCAAAAGTTGAAGGGGAAAACATGCTTCCATTGTAAGCCTCACACTTCTATTTATTATGAAAATGAATGATAATAAAATTTGGCTTCATTTTTTACTTTGTATAGAGGCTGGATGTAGAATGCTGTGAGGTGTTTCTAATAAATGATGACATATAAGGAATGGATTTCCTCTGTGTTTGATTCAGTCTGGATCCAATGCATTTGGTGTAGATATAAATATGAGTTTATTAGATGACCAATTTTTATGACAATACTATGAAATGCATCCTTTACAAAGTTGTGAATCACTTTTGTGTAAAATAATATATAATTTTAAATCAATTTTTGGAACTCTTTATAAAAAAAGGCTTTCAGAATTCAAAAGAAGAAAAGATTTCAAACAACTATCTAAGATCTTCAGATGTATTCTGCAGAAGTTATTACTATATGGTAACAAATATTTTTCTCATTGAGTCATATTTAAAAAGAAATTATTAATGCTTTTACTTTTGACAAAAGACCTGAGATTGTTTCTGAAAAAACTGTTATTTGTGCAAGTTTTCTTGGATAAAGAAAAGCAGAACCAGTTTCAAAAAGAAAGCCCTTCTATTTGCTATAAAATTCATTTTGAAGTTCTTCTATCATAAATGTATGCTCAGAAACTGTAATACCAGTAGTTCTACTTTTTCCCTCTTTAAAATCTAGTGTCCTTCCTTCCTTCCTTCCTTCCTTCCTTCCTTCCTTCCTTCCTTCCTTCCTTCCTTCCTTCCTTCCTTCCTTCCTTCCTTCTTTCCTTCCTTCCTTCCTTCCTTCCTTCCTTCCTTCTGTAGGAAATTAGTACCCACCCCCTCCTAGAAAAATGAAATATCCTAGGAAATATTGAAAAAAGGAAAGAATATGTTTCCCTGAATGAGGAAAAGAGAAACATGTTTTAAATACAAAGCAGCTTCCTGCAGCTCCCTGCCCCCACCCTTGCCACATTCCTCCCACCTAGCCTGGAGCAGTCTTCTAACCATAATAGGATTTGCCCAAGGCCCTTTCATTCAGCCAAGCCTGGGACAGACAAAAGCCTATAGAGTTGCCACCAGTGGTGGGTTCCTACCGGTGCGGTCCACTCTAGAGCACCGGTAGCGGCTCGCTGGTGACGTCACAGTACCGGTGCGGTCAGTTGCCGGTGCCTGGGAGCCGCCACTTTTTTAAATGCCTAAAGCTTCCCAAAGTGGGCGTTTTCCGAAAGCTTAACCTTTTATACTGTTAATTTTATACAGTTTTATACTGTTATTCTTTAGACGAAAACATTGAGGACTGTTCAAAGATACTGTTCTTTTAACAGTCCTCAATATTTTCGTCTAAGGAATCCATGACTGAAACCAAAAATGCTGTATGAGACTTGCTTGTCTTTTAACTATAGCATTTTCTGCATATAAAGGTTGCTGTGTTGCCATGGTGTAACACACACTTTGTATGCAAAGCTTTTCATGTAAGGTATAAAATAGCAAAAATAGTAGTAACATCTCTCTGAAATAACTAATATATGACTGGCAATCCACGCCCACCCAGTCACATGGCTGGCAAGCCACACCCACAAAATAAGCCACACCCACAGAGTGGTAGTAAAAAAATTAGGAACCCGCCCCTGGTTGCCACTGCATGGCCTCCTGGGAGCCTGACCACCAATCAGTGCATTATACACACAGGAACAGGAAACTAAGAGGTGGGACCCAACAGAGGTTATAAAACCAAGGGACTCAGCATCTTCTCTCTCTTTTTTCTCTTCACCCACATCTGGGAGCATGTAATCTACCTTTTCTGTAAGGGGCTCATGCCATTTGCTCCTGTCCACCATATTAAACCTTTTTTCCAAGCAACTTTCATGAATCCAGTGTCTTTTTCCCCACTTGGAACTGAATCCAGAAGGATATTCCTTACAACACTTCCTTCCTTCCTTCCTTCCTTCCTTCCTTCCTTCCTTCCTTCCTTCCTTCCTTCCTTAATTTTTATAAAATAATGCCTAAATAAACAGAGTGTGCTTGTGTATGTGTGTGTTTGGTGAGTGGGGTAAACAACAGACAAATAGACTGATATAGTGAGAGTGTACTCTGGAATAGCTATGGGGTGGCCCAAGATTTTAGGTGCAGAGTTGAGGGAAATGACTTTGTCTCAGTCCTTTTATCTCAGCCCTAGACTGGGAAGTTGAAAAACATTTATTTTTTACCCAGCACTGAAGTAGTCTCTTCTCTTCTCTTCTCTTCTCTTCTCTTCTCTTCTCTTCTCTTCTCTTCTCTTCTCTTCTCTTCTCTTCTCTTCTCTTCTCTTCTCTTCTCTTCTCTTCTCTTCTCTTCTCTTCTCTTCTCTTCTCTTCTCTCCTCTCCTCTCCTCTCCTCTCCTCTCCTCTCCTCTCTTCTCCTCCCTTCCCTTCCCTTCCCCTCCCCTCCCCTCCCCTCTCCTCCTCCCCTCCCCTCCCCTCCCCTCCCCCCTCCCCTCCCTTCCCCTCTTCTCTCTCTCTCTCTCTGTATCTCTCTCTCTCTCTCTCTAATAATTAATTAATTAATTAATTAATTTTTATTTTTCACATTTTAATATATATATGAGAGGGAGAGAGATTATATTTCTTTATCAACTTAATAAGAAAATATGTTCATTTGGAATGTGTGTAATATTTTTATTATAATAAATTCAGAAGTTTAACAGTGTAGGGACCAGACTTAGGGTCACTGGTAATGAATTCTGGATAGCATGGAAGTGTGGAAAGAATTGTCAGTTGGTTACTTTTTGCCTATACTCCCTGGCATATGAGTTAATGAAATAATTAGCTTAACTGCATTCAATAAGGAAATAATAATAATACATAAAAATCTTACAAAGAAAATCCCATTTCAAAGTACTGTGCTGCAACTCAGAGAATTAGAATCATAACCAGAGGTAATAGAGTTATGATTCCCTTAAGTAAAATTCATCAAAATATGTGTTGAAGTAAATGTGCAAGCCAGGCTACTCCTACCTTTAAAAGCAAAAACCAAAATAAACATATTTTAAGTATTATTTAAATTATTTATCAGCACAAACTATACCTATTATTATAACTGGCTAGTCAGCATAAATTAATTTTCTTTTAATCTCAGAAGATAAAGAAAAGTTTGTTGTGTTCTGCATTTTTAAAAGCCTACTTGGGTGAACAAGTATGCCTTTTTGACAATGAAAATGACTAAAATAGGAGTAATCACTCCAGAGTTATTACTAGAGGATTTTTAATTTGCTCTCTTCATAAATGTTTCATTGCTGACTTTAATTTCATTTTGTCTGAATTCACATGGAGATAGCCGCAGCACACCAATTTCTGAGAATTGAAAAGAAAAGAGAAGACAAGAAACAGTCTGCCTTTACAGCTTGAATAAACTTATTTAGACTTTCAGAAATTAAGTACATTGTATTTTAAATATTTTAGATTTGCATTTTGTATTATTGACTTAGAATCTGACATCTGGCTATATAAATTGCATTCTGCAATAATCATTGTTTTGAGTTTGCCTAAAGGAAATTAGCACATCTAAAATCCAATTTAATGCTCTGATATCATTTACATTATTTAACAGTTCCATAAAGTAAAATGTTCATATGAAGAATAGAATGATGAAGTTTCCAATCATCCTTTCTTCCCAAGATATTAATATGATGTAGCAAATTGTTAAAAGTGGCAAAGATACTTTATGTTATTTAAATAAATTGGAAAATAATGAAAAAATCTATATGAGGAACACAATGCTGGCAAGTCATAATTTTTTTCAAAAAAAATGTAAGTTACAATCAGAAATGAGACCATAAGAGAAATAATTGACATAGAACCAATCCTGAACAAATAAAAAAAATAGCAAATAAAGTGGTTTTCTCACTTGGAGAAGACATCTTGGCATTCCATGCCTTACAAGGCATGCACAAATAAAGGAGATGATTAAAGAACATGATGCAGACTCAGAGGAAGATGTAGAGAAAACATTAAAGATACATTACAACACCATCAATTAATAATGATTGAGACTGCCAGAAGAGCAAGAACCAGACCTTTGTATTTCCCTCGACACCTGAAACAGTAGAAGAGGAAGAGAAGGAGAAGGAGAAGGAGAAGGAGGAGAGTTAGTCACTTTGTTACAGCTGACAAAACATATAGTGCTATCTAGCAAAGCCAAACTGCATGCAAAAACATATTTCTATATGAATAACTTACTGACTTTTCAGCTATGGAAATGTTTGGCTAGAAGAAAAACACATACATACTATGTATTGTTTGCTTATTTATGCTTCTTAGACAGAATTTCTAATTATGAAAGTTTAATGAAAATTAATACTAACTTACCTTGCTGCCCGTTCACTTGCTCCCGTGCCGCATGGCTGCGCCTTGTAGGCGCGCACATGCGCAATGCCAAAAAATAAAAAAAATTCAAGAAAAGCCGAAAACAAGATTGTGACGCATGCACAGTGCCGAAACTCGTATTTTTTTAAAAAGGTTAATTTTTTTTAAAAAAAGATGGCGGCGTCCACAGATTGGCATCGACAGAACCGGTTCCATGATGTCATCGTGTTGTCACCAGCAGGTTGCTACTGGATCTGGCAAACCGGTCTGAACTGGGAGGAATCCACCTCTGCTTCCATCTCCATATCTCTAACCTAAGTAGGAATATTTTAATAAATGAAACAGGAAAATAATGCTTGAAATGAACTTAGTTGTTACATTATTTATTTCACTTTATAATCACCACAATTTGTTCACACTTTTGAAAATGATGGATAAGCTTCTTAAAACCATCATGAAAGAACTTCACAATTTCACGCACTGAAATTAGGTCCTGACAGTACTTTCTGCCTCTTAATTTGAACTGAGTAATCCTTATAAAAATATTACTTACATTTTGGAAAATAGTGAAAGTTGATGGTGCCAATTCTAGACTACATGTAAGTAAGATGGTGATATGCAAATATGCAATTGCCTTGAGTGGCTTATGAAGTGTTGCTAGTGTTATATTGAAGAGTCATTGTTTCAAATACTAACAGGACTTGGTTTATTTCGAGAATAACAGTCTAAATGAATAATGACACCAGGTTCAAGAAAATACATGTAAGTATCACAATTTGTTTCTCAAAAACTTGTAGCCATGCTTTGTTTTGTTTTTTGTCAAAGCATGGATCTGGGGTCCTCTTGAAATGATGTTTCATCAATAGAGGGCAATATCAATTCTTAACGAACCGACTGATAAAAGATAATACCATGTTTAGATGGTTGATCCCGGAGGGACTTTTGATAACATGTCAGGGAATTTTTTAAAAAATCAACTCAATAGAACAGTGATGGCGAACCTTTTTTCCCTCGGGTGCCAAAAGCGTGTGTGTGCACGCTATTGCACATGTGTGAGTGCCCACACCCATAATTCAATGCCTGGGGAGGGTGAAAACGGCCTTCCCCGCCCCCCCGGAAGCCCTCTGGAGACCGGAAATGACCCATTTCCCGACTTCTGGTGGGTCCAGTAGGCTTCCCTGGAACCTAGGGAGGGCGAAAATGCCCTCTCCCGCCCCCTGGAGGCCAAAAACACCCTCCCAGAGCCTCTGCATGAGCCAAAAATCAGCTGGCCGGCGTGCACATGTGCGTTGGAGCTAAGCTAGGGCAACGGCTCGCGTGCCGGCAGATATGGCTCCGCGTGCTACCTGTGGCACGCGTGCCATAGGTTCGCCATCACTGCAATAGAACAAGCACGAGAATTCTGTGATCAATATGGCCAATTAGAAGAAGAACAAGTTAGTGGAGGAAGCAAAGA
This sequence comes from Diadophis punctatus similis, assembly GCA_023053685.1. NCBI lineage: Eukaryota > Metazoa > Chordata > Lepidosauria > Squamata > Dipsadidae > Diadophis > Diadophis punctatus. The sequence continues at coordinate 42,778,777 of JALIGW010000006.1, forward strand.
GGAATTAGAGAGTAAAAGCCAATAATAATAATAATATGTAGAACAGAGGGGGAAACAAAAAGAGGTAATAAAGAAATATGAACAACAACAAAAAAAACACACAAAGCAGAGTACTGAGGGAAATAAAAAATCCTAAAAGATATTATAAAAAATAACGGAGGTAGAATTTATAATAACAGCGATTAATATAAAATGACCAAATAACCTAACGGAAAGTATTAGCAGTTAGAATAAAAAAGGGTAGGAATTTGACTGATTTAAGGTATGAAATAAATTTTATGACTGATTAAAAGAAAGAAGCAATAAATAAAAGAAAGGTATAGTAGCCACTTTGAAGGAATTATGTAAAGACCTTATAATCTGTATATATTGTGTAACTAAAAATGGAAGTCCTCAAATTGTGATGTTCAGTTTGAGAGGAAAAACAGATATCTAGGGAAATGCTTTATATTTTTACTATATTTGATAATATATTTTGGTTGATAGGGGATCATATTATTGTAATACATAAAAGAAAAGGTAAAATGTTGTACTCTGAAGAAATTATGTAAACTATCTATAGCCTTAATTAATTAGTGGAAAATTAGAAACAATTTAAAACTGATGTATAGATAGAGATTAATATAAATCTATATGGAAAAAGTTTATACCGTATTTTTCGAAGTATAAGACGCACAGGAGTATAAGACGCACCTAGATTTTAGAGGAAGAAAACAAGGAAAAAAGTATTCTGAACCAAATGGTGTAGTAATATATTATTTAATAAAATACCAGTGTAGAAGAATACTTTTTACAACCAAGTATACTTTTTACAACCATGTACACTTTTTACAACCATGTATACTTTTTACAAACTTCAAACTTGACAGCTTTAAGACTAGTGGACTTCAACTCCCAGAATTCCTCCTCCAGTCATGCTAGATGGGGTAATTAGAAGGCAAAAACACTCCAGTTTTTGCAAAAAATGACTCATTTTTCGCTCATTTTTCTGCAAAAACAGGGCATGCAAAAGGTTTGGGAAGCCTGCAGAGCACTTCTAGGGGGTGGGGGAAGGCAAAAACACCCCAATTTTTGCGAAAAATGGCCCATTTTTCGCAAAAATAGGATGCAGGGGCGGGGCTTCGGGAGGCCAAAAAATGGCTGTATTCGGTGTATAAGACGCACCGACATTTTCACCCTCTTTTGGGGGGCAAAAAGGTGTATCTTATACTCCGAAAAATACGGTAACTGGATTATATCCGAAATTATTTATTTATTTATTTATTTATTTATTTATTTATTTTTTATTTATTTATTTATTTATTTATTTATTTATTTATTTATTTATTTATTTATTTATTCATTCATTCATTCATTCATTCATTCATTCATTCATTCATTTATTTATTTATTTATTTATTTATTTATTTATTTATTTATTTATTTATTTATTTATTTATTTATTTATTTATTTGCTGTTCTTATATGCCGCCCTACTCCCTGGGGACTCAGGGCGGCGTACAACAGAGTATAAGAACAATATAAAAAACAGTAGCAAAAATAATAAATGATTTAAAACATTTGATTAATTAAAAGATTAAAAAGCCAAACAACACATTCATACCTGGGGGAGACCTAAGATGTTCATCGGTCACATCACCCCGCCTGCACAAAGATCCATGTCTTAATAGCTTTCTGGAAGGCCAGCAAGGTAGGGGTAGATCGGATCTCTGGGAGTAGTTGGTTCCAGAGAACCGGAGCCCCCACAGAGAAGGTTCTCCCCCTTGGTTCCGCCAACCGACATTGTTTGGCTGAAGGGACCTGGAGGAGACCGACTCTGTGGGACCTAATTGGTCATAGGGATGTATGAGTTAGGATGCAGTCCTGGAGATAACCTGGTCCTAAGCCATGTAGGGCTTTAAAGATGATAATCAACACCTTGAATTGCACCCGGAGACCAATGGGCAACCAATGCAGCTGGCGGAGAATAGGTGTTACGTGGGTGTATCTGGGGACATCCACCACAGCTCGCCCAGCCGCATTTTGCACCAATTGCAGTCTCTGAATACTTTTCAAGCGTAGCCCCATGTAGAGCGCGTTACAGTAGTCCAAACGAGAGGTGACAAGGGCATGAGTGACCATGAGTAAAGCCTCCTTCTCCAAATATGGTCGCAATTGGTGCACCAGGAGAACCTGTGCAAAGGCACCCCTAGCCACAGCCGTAAGATGTTGGTCTAATTTTAGCTGAGGATCTAGGAGCACCCCCAAATTGCGAACCCAGTCCAAGGGAGATAGTTTGTCTCCCCCGAAGACCAAGGAGGGACAATTGGTATAAGCCTTAGGAGGCAGCATCCACAGCCACTCAGTCTTGTCAGGGTTGAGCTTAAGCCTGTTCCTTCCCATCCAAATCCTAACATCTTCTAGGCAATGGCACATCACATTTTTTAGCTTTTGGATCAGAGGTGGGTTCCTGCCGGTATGCTCTTACCTGTTGGTCGCCGCAGAACCGAAGAAGCCAGTGGCGTTCGCGGCGCGGGGCTTCTCCTGCCCGCTTTCCCCGTCCGCCTAGACACTGCCATTTGCGTTCTTTTGCCCTCTGCGCATGTGCAAAGCGTTCTGCTTGCGCAGAGGGCAAAAGAACGTAAATGGCAGCATCCAGGCGGGTGGGGGAAAGCGGGCGGGGGAAGCCCCGTGCCGCGAACGCCACCGGCTTCTTCGGTTCTGCGGCAACCAACAGGTAAGAGCATACCGGCAGGAACCCACCTTTGTTTTGGATGATAGGGGGACATCAACGCCCAATCTTTTTGTTGTTGTTGTTGTATGTGTTTGTCTTTGATTGTTTATGTATGTCTAATAAACAATAAAATTTAAAAAAATGAAATGATGTTTCATGAGCTAACATGTAATAATGATGAATCCATGTTTTGGCAGCTATCACAATGCTGTGAAAAAATTTCTCACTGTCATTCTCATAGTGTGATGACAATTACTGGCAAATATCAAATCTCGAAATCTTTATCTCTTCAATCAGATCTTATTGGGAATAATCTTATTGGGAATCAAAGTTCCAATCTGAAGGAACATCAATAATCAAGCACATGTTCTTGTAGAATGCCAAGCTTGACAACAATTCCCCTTTCAGTGATTCACTAATTATTTTTAATCAGTTCATGTAAAACCTTTGGTTGTCACACAGGCTGTCTATGTCACATAAATAAGCTCTTTCCATTTCAACATCTTTCCATTTTTCTTTTCTTTTCTTTTCATTTTTTGGTCCAGAGATGCACAGTATTCTTGGCAACATTGTCATCTATAAATAATCTGGATTGGCAGTCAGTTTCAAGTGAAGAACTCTTGTAGCCATCCAAAATTCAGTCAGGGCATGGCACTTGAACTGTACATGTGAGTACTCACTGTTGGCTTTCATTTTGTAACAGTATATAACCTTTCCTTAGAGTAGCTTTCCACTAATGGAAGTGAAATATCTGATGCTCAAGAGCACATGAGAGCTTCTTGGGTGGCAATACTGCCATCTATTGGCAATTTAGTAACATTAGAACCATTACTCAGCCTTATTGTGATTGTTGTTAATGCATACCAAACGTGGCAGATTTATTTATTTATTTATTTATTTATTTATTTATTTATTTATTTATTTATTTATTTATTTATTTATTTATTTATTTATTTATTTATTTATTTATTTATTTATATACCGCCTCACAGTGAAAGCACTCTCTAAGCGGTTTACACCAGTAAGCAATGTATATTTATATTGCCGCCAACAATCTGGGTCCTCATTTTACCTACCTCGGAAGGATGGAAGTCTGAGTCAACCTTGAGCCTGGTGAGATTTGAACCGCTGACCTGCGGATCACAGTCAGCTAAAGTGGCCTGCAGTACTGCCTCTAACCACTGCGCCACTTTGGCTCAGATTGTTTATGATAACACCCAGTTTATAATAGCTACAGTGCATAACCATTTCTCTCACTAAATTATCAGGGTGTTTTTTCCACTTTTAATGAAAATATTAAAAGACCAATTTTTGTCACTTACAACTTATGTACAGCAGAATGCAAAGGTGTTGGTCGTTACCTTTAAAGCCCTACATGGCTCAGGGCCAGGTTACCTTCGGGACCGCATCCTGCCGCATACCTCCCTACGACCGGTTAGGTCCCACAGAGTGGGTCTCCTCCAGGTCCCATCGACCAAGCAATGCCGGTTGGCGGGGCCGAGGGGGAGAGCCTTCTCTGTGGGAGCCCCCTCCCTTTGGAACCAACTCCCTCCAGAGATCAAGATTATCCCCACCCTGCTGGCCTTCCGTAAAGCAATAAAAACTTGGCTCTTCCGGCAGGCAGGGTATGAATGAAAGTTTTTTAATGGATAGTATTTTAATATGGCTCCTTTTAAAAATTGTTTTTTTTAATGTGTTTCTATATCTGCTGTGAGCCGCCCAGAGTCCCCCGGGAGTTGGGCGGCATAGAAATTTTAATAAATAAATAAATAAAATAAATAAATAAAGGTTGCTTCACAACTTATGTATACAAATACAGTATATGTACAAATACCAATATAGGTACATACAGATACCTAATATATTTTCAGCATATGTTCTTCAGATGTATACATGTAATACACGTAGCTCAAACATTATTCTTGTTTAAATCAATACTTCCACTATATGTTCTCTTTGTCTACTGGTATTTAATTTTGTCTGGTCATTTAATTAGAAAAAAGGCAGGAATTTCCCAGACACATGTGCACATGTCTTTTCTAAATTACTGTGTTTTGTTTCATAGTTCTTTTAGGTATATAATTTGTGTCAATTTAGGATAAAGTGGCCTTGGGTTAAAAAACTAAGCATACTCAACTCCACAAGGCAATTCCAAACAGAGATTTTTAGAATTAATTTCAGCCTTTTCCATTCCTGGCTCATGAACTCTTAGGAATTTCCCTTATGAGGCCATCTTTGACAACATCCTCCCCAAAAATATTTCCACCAATCAGAATGCTTTCCCTTGCTGCTTCAATTGCAAATTCCACCTCCACCAAATTCCATCCCTGATTCACATAGTATCTCCAAGTCAATTCCAGCAATTCCTTTCATGGACTTTTAGCTACACCTTGCATCAAGGTATATTAATCAGTCACAAACCTTCTTGATGTCTGTGTGATACTCAGGCTTGTTTTAGCAGACAGGAATGAAAAGAAAAGAAAAACAACCAGAAAACCAATGACCTTTAGGCAAGCCTGCCCCACCCCTACACAGGATATTATACAATTCATAATAAGTTCAGTTTTTGAATTGCGAATGATAAATGCTAACTGAGATAATTCACTACAACTATCCATGTAACGGTGGACTCAGTTCAGCAGATCTTCTCAAAATGATTCCATAGACATCTGTATTATATTTCTATGTGAACACTATCAAATATTTTTATAAATATACCAGTAAAAAGCACAATGCTGGCAATGTACTCATATTGTTCATTCCATGTGTCCTGCAATCAGAAAAAGTGCATTTCATTATCCATTTTTGCTATAATGGTAACAGGAAAAAAAAGGGATCTATTTAAGCTAACATCCATAAATATATGTTGCAATTATTTATTCCATGAGTTTTTAGGAAATGTTTTCTTCCAGTTGTTCTGAAACAAGTGACAGATTCATTGGACAACTCAGAATTAATAGCATGCTTTTACATAAGTAGTTTGCAGCAGAGTCTGTAATTTAAGAAAAATTTCAATATCTTTTGCAGCTTTGACATTTATCAACCATTGATTGGACCTTAGATAATGATAATTACTAAGTTACACATTCAGCTAAAGAATACTGAATTGCATTCGGTAAAACATAATATGATCCTCCCTAAATATTTATGATCAGACGTAGACATGAGAAAATTGGAAACAGATGGACAAAACAACGAAAACAAAAGAAGTGGGAAATACGCACTATGAAAAAGGGAAAAATAGAAATAATGAAAACAAGAAAATTTTATCTTTAGAGATTTTAATCAGTTGTTTGGATGCATTAGCCTGAAGACTAAATTAAAGAATGTTGGAAAATAGTTTCCCAGGGAAGATAGTTTAGAATATATATAGATTAGATTACAGAATATGATCTAAAATTTTGCAATTTAACTCAAAGGTTCTTACTCATAGTTTAGCCTTAAAGGCTGGTGCACTTTCACCTAAGGATTTCTGCTTTTATTTCCATGAAGTTTGGTTACAAGGTTTCATACCAAATTGTTGTCATGGAACCTCTATGATATCTATGTTGCAATAAATACCAAGCTGGTTTCTCTAGGAAAGATAATGACAAAGATTGGAAACTCTATTAATTGCTAGTATCTTTTTTTCCTATTTGATTTTTATGTACTATAAAAGATCCTTGTAAGGGTCATTATTAAACCTGAATATCACCTACTTAGTTTTCTTTTTAATTGATTATGTGCCATCCAGTAGTTTTAGATTCCTGGTGACCACATAGATCAGGGGTCTCCAAACTCGGTCACTTTAAGACTTGTGGACTTTAACTCCCAGAATTCTCCATAGTGGGTGGAGCTAGCCTCCAAGATTGGGAATGACACATATCGCAGCCAATTAGAACTGAGTCTGGAAACATATAAAAGCTGCCCTTCCCATGTACAACCCCTTTCGACTCAGTCTTGGCCAAGGATCTGTGTCTCCCCAATCTTTGGTTAAGAGCTTTAGTCTATTATTCTACTTGATTCAACAAACTTGACAATATCAACATTTTGACTGTCATAGTAAGTGTTACCCCACCCATTGTCATCTTCAGTGTGGGGTACTAGGGATCTGGCTACAGCCTTCCCTGTGGCCTCCAAGCCACCGTGGGGTGGTTGGCCTGCATTCTTTGCTTCCCCGCGGCCTGGCAATCTAGGAGGGATCCCCGTGTTCGCAAAAGCTTCGCGCTTACGCGTTTGATTGCCTGGGTGACCCGTGTCACTGCCGCCACTGAGAGAGAGGCCGTCGGAAGCTCCTGGACTCGATCGACACCTCGCAGAAGCCAGGCGCTTGGGCGAGCACCCCCTCTCTCTCTTCTGCTTGACGCTAGCGTACTTGCAACTTCCGAGCGTCCGGGAAGCCGATCTTCGGGCGCGGCGTGGGCCTGCATCGTCAGGAGCGGCGAGCTGTCAGAAACAGAAGCGTCGGCCTTGTCAACGGTTTTTTGGCATGGCGGCCATTTTTGAATCGCCGACAGCTCCTCACCGCCCCGCCCACCGTGCCCTTGCCAGCGCATGCGCTCTGAGGGCCATCTGCGCACTTTGAAAGTTTTTTCCGAGCCGCGGCTGAGACGCAGAGGAGCAAAACCCCCCCTCAGCGCTTAAGCGATTACACGATGGCCGACAAATCATCTAAGTCTGGCAAAGCGAGGGCGAAGTCCAGCCGCGACCAGGGCGGCTCGGAAGACAGGGCCCAGGCACCCTCTAGCAGGGATAGATCCAGGACCCCTACAGCCCGGGATTCTTTGAGGGCTTCCTCCAAGAAGAGGGACCCCGCCCCCAAGCAGTCCTCCCACAAGGATCGTTCCCCCTTGAGGCAGCGATCCACGGAGAAGGCCACGGAGGCACCCAGGGCTCCCCGTGGGGAGGGGACCAGGCAGAACAAATCCCCTGAGGGCTCCATCACCATTCAGGGTACAGGGCCATCCATGCCTCCTCCGGCCAAGGGGTCCAGTTGCCACTCGGGCAGCATATCCAGGCAATCTTCAGGGGCACTCTCCTTGGATAACCCCAACCTGTGTTTGGGGGAAGGAGACGTGTGGGAGGATCCCAGGCCCAGACAGGAGATGTCCAGACCATCCAACCCCATGACTGCTTCAGAGTTGTTCCACAGTCCAGAGGTCCAGGCCATGGTTCAGATGGCCATCCAGCAGGGCATCGCCACAGGGCTGAAGCAAGCTTCCGCACCAGCCACGCCCTCCCCGGTCACTCCCAGGCAGTCCCAAGCTCCCACCCCGGGTCCATCTACCACAGTGGAAATGGTGGACTGTACACAGCAGGATTCATCAGACTCCCTCCTGGACCCTGAGGCCCCTGAGGAGGTTCTAGAGCTATCAGCTGATGAGGACATGGCTCCAGAGGCCCCGGTGTCAGTGGGCCTCTTTAACCCAAGCCTTTTTAAGTCCTTATTACATAAGGCCAAGGCTACAGCCAAGGTGTCGGCCTCCGATCCCAAACCTCAGGAGGAGGAGCTAGGTGACCCACTCTTTGAGGAGTCCACTTCTCAAGCTGAAGTCATTCCAGCCCCGAAATTGTTTATAGATTCCGTGCTGAAGCAATGGCAAACACCATCCGGTGGGGCCCTGCCCTCCTCACTGGATAAACGTTTCTTCAATGTGGCCCAGGGCCTGGCTCAACATCTGCCCCTGCCACCAATCGATGCCCCCATCAAGGCGCTCTACACAGCAGCTCGGAGGAGTTGCTTCGCCCGGAGGACAGGCGCACCGAACAGGCTCTCCAGCGCTCTCACCAGTCAGCAGCCTGGGCTATTAAGGCCTCAGCCACGGCCTCTTTTTTCTGCCGCACATCTATCCGCTGGCTACGGGCTTTGCAAGATCGTACCCCTACCTCCGATACCCGCACGCGGCAGGATATTAATAAATTGATTGCGGCCTCACAGTTCACCTCAGATGCGACGCTCCAGGCGACACGCTTCGTGGCCAGATCGATGGGATCAGCGGTGGTGGTGCGCCGCATGCATTGGCTGCGGAGCTGGCCAGCGGATTGCCGGCATAAGTGGCGCCTGGCAGTGGCTCCCGTGAAGGGTCAGTCCCTCTTTGGGGATGCCTTGGATCCTTATCTGATAGAAACCAAGGATAAGCAGAAAGTGTTGCCAAATTTGACCCGCAAGGCCCAGAATAAGCCCCCCACCCCGACCCCTACTCCGGCCCCTAGACGCCCTTATAGGGCACCTTCCTACTCCCAGAACAGGCGCCAGTCTTGGGGGAGGCAGAACCAAGGTCAGGAACGTAATAAGGGGGATCAAAGCAACAAACGCCCTTTTCGGGGTGCAGGCGGGCGCCCCTTCTGCCGCTACAAATAGTGGAATCCTGCTCTCCCATTGGGGGCCGCCTGCGTCTCTTCGCAGGGCGGTGGGAGGCAATTACATCTGACGCGTGGGTTCGGGAGACGGTCTCCTTAGGGCTCGCGCTGGACTTCGCCTCCACCCCCCCGGAATTCTTCCTGAGGTGTCCCTGCTCCCCGGATCCCAAGAAGCGGGCCCTCATGGTGGCCGCCATCCAACACCTCATCGACATCGAAGCCATCCGGACGGTGTCGGCGGACCAGCGAGGACACGGATTCTATTCCAATTTGTTCCTTGTCAAGAAGGCCTCGGGCGGGTGGAGAGCGGTCCTTAATTTGAAACGTCTCAATAAATATCTGGTTTATCGTAAATTTAAAATGCACACATTACAATCTATTTTGGCGAGTGTTCGGGAGGGTGACCTTATGACATCCATTGACCTCAAGGAGGCATATCTGCACGTGCCCATCAGGCCAGCACACCAGCAATTCCTTCGGTTTTGTTATGAAGAGGAGCATTACCAATACGCTGCTCTGCCCTTTGGGCTCTCCTCGGCCCCTAGGGTTTTCACCAAGGTCTTGGCGGTGCTGGCAGCTCATCTCAGAGGGGTTCCAGTCAGGGTCCAGTGCTATCTAGACGATATCCTGGTCCAGTCTTCTTTTGCGGCGCAGGCCGAAATTGACACGCAGGTCACCTTGGGGGTGTTGCGGGAGCACGGCTTCTCCGTCAATCTGGAGAAGAGTCACCTCTGCCCCACCACGAGGCTCACCCATCTGGGGGCTATCATTGACTCTCTAGAGTGCGGGGTCTACTTGTCGCTGGAGCGCCAGGACGATCTCGCCCAACTAACACAGCAGGTGTTAGAACAAGGACAGGTGCCCACCCGGCTCCTCTCGTCTCTCTTGGGCAAGATGATCTCTGCGATCCATGTGACACCTTGGGCCCAATTGCACTCTAGAGACCTTCAATGGTTTCTTTTACCATTTCAGAGGGCGCGCAGGAGCACTTCTTCAACCAAGGTGCGTCTTACCACGATAGTGAGGCGGTCTCTCCAATGGTGGCGCTCCCCAGCGATATCCCGGGGCTCCAACTTCATTGACCCCGTTTGGGTGACGGTGACCACCGACGCCAGCCTGAGCGGATGGGGGGCCCACACTCAGTCCAGAGTAGCTCAGGGCAGTTGGACGAGCGAGGAGTCTGCGCTCAGCATCAACTTGTTGGAGCTCAAAGCAGCATTTCTCGCTCTCCGCCGGTTTCAGGACATCCTCTCAGGCCAGCATGTCCTCCTACTAACAGACAATATCACCACGAAGGCCCACATAAACCGCCAGAGGGGCACGGTCTCCCGGAGCCTCATGGCGGAGGCCAGGGCATTGGGCTTGTGGGCCGAGACTCACCTGTTGTCGATACGGGCGGAGTATATTTCGGGGGTAACCAACAAGACGGCGGATTGGCTAAGCCGGAACGAGGTGGACACGGCGGAGTGGTGTCTGGATGCAGCGCTCTTTCAGGAGCTCACCATCAGGTTCGGCCGTCCACTAGTCGACCTCTTCGCGACTCCTCAGAATTCAAGACTGCCCCGTTATTTCTGCCGGTTCCCAGCTCCCGGGGTGGAGGGAGTGGATGCTCTGCGTTGCTCGTGGCCAAGAGGCCTCCTGTATGCTTTTCCTCCTCTTCCGCTGATTCCGAGAGTGATTCGGAAGATTCTCTCCGAGAGGGCGGAAGTCATCCTCCTAGCCCCTCACTGGCCAAGGAGGGCTTGGTTCGCGGACCTCAGGGCCCTTTCCATCTACCCCCACTGGTGGATCCCGCCGACCGCGTCGTCGCTCTCCCAGGGGTCAGTGCTGCATCCAGATCCGCTCTGGTATCAGCTGACCGCCTGGCGCTTGAGTGGCGCACGCTAGCCATTCGTGGGGCACCTGACGACATCGTCAAGACGCTGCTGTCATCCCACCGTTCATCTACGGTTAGGATATATAATTCCACTTGGCGGGTGTTCTGCGACTGGTGCTCATCGAGGGCATTGTGCCCACTGGACTTGTCGGTCATCCATGTTCTTCAATTTTTGCAGGCTGGATTAGACAAAGGGTTGGCTCCTAACACATTAAGGTGGCAAATCGCCGCCCTCTCCACGGTTTTATCATGTCTGTCTTCGGAGCCTCTTTCTAACCATTCACTAGTGCGTCGTTTCCTTAGGGCAGCAGCGAATTTTTCGCCACCGGTGGTGCACAGGTATCCCTCATGGGACCTTCAGAAAGTATTATTGGGCCTCACGAGGGATCCCTTTGAACTGCTGCACTCGGTCTCCATTGAGCACCTGACCCTGAAGGTGGCCTTTCTGGTCGCTATCACGTCGGCTCGTCGAATTTCTGAACTCGCAGCCCTGTCAGTCAGAAGCGACCTTTGTGTGCTCCACGCGGACAGGGTCATACTGCGATTGGACCCTACATTCCTTCCTAAGGTGAACTCGCATTTTCATCGAGCCCAGGAACTTGTCCTGCCCTCATTTTACCCCCAGCCCATCTCCGAGGAGCAACGCCGATGGCATACCGTTGATGTCCGACGGGCGGTGTACATCTATATCCAACGTACGGCTTCCTTCCGGCGCTCAGAGTCCCTCTTCTTGGGATTCAAGCCAGCTTCCATGGGGCGAAAGGCGTCATCCATGATGATTGGCCGTTGGATTCGCGGGGTGATTGCCGCTACTTACGAGCAGCAGAATCTTCCGCCACCAGGGCGCCTGACGGCACACTCCACACGAAGTGCGTCTACTACCGCGGCATGGAATTCGCGAACCTCCATCGTGGAGGTGTGCCGGGCTGCTACTTGGACTTCGCCCATTCCTTTCATTAGGCACTACAAGGTCAATGCCTTTGCTTCTGAGGAAGCGGACTTTGGCCAGCGGGTATTACTGTCGGCTGTTCCTCCGGGGGTGTTGGATTAAGGGTTGTGTGGCCCTCCCTAGGGACGTTAGGCTTTGGCATGTCCCAATCTTGGAGGCTAGCTCCACCCACTATGGAGAAGGGGCGTTGTCTTCTCCTGAACGCCCATTCTCGTAGGGTGGAGCTAGCCTCCAAGTCCCCCCCGTGATAGTGAGGTTAACTTGGTTTTTCAGTTGGGGAGTACCGAGAGTCTGGCCTGTCCTTTCGTCTCAAGAGGGGTTGTACATGGGAAGGGCAGCTTTTATATGTTTCCAGACTCAGTCCTAATTGGCTGCGATATGTGTCATTCCCAATCTTGGAGGCTAGCTCCACCCTACGAGAATGGGCATTCAGGAGAAGACAACGCCCCTTCCCCAGCCAGCTAGCTGGGGAATTCTGGGAGTTGAAGTCCACAAGTCTTAAAGTGACAGAGTTTGGAGACCCCCAACAAAGATCTTCTCCAGCACGATCTATCCCTAACCTGATTCTTTATGTCTTACAATAGTGCAATCATCCCCTCTTTAATTGAATCCACCCACCTTTGCTGCTGATCATTTCCTTCTTTTTACTTTCATCTTTTGCAGCATTAGAATCTTTTCCAGAGACTAGGTCTTCATGCTGAACTTTTCCTGTCCAAAGTAGAATAATACAAGCCGGGTCATTTGTCTTTCAAGGGAGAAATCTGAGTTGATTTGTTCAATGATACAAATGATCAGTTTGTTTTCTTGGCTGCATTATCAGTAGTCTTATCCTACACTAAACTATAAACTTCAAACTATTATTCACTAATGACACTGTCATTTGGTTTCACAATTGGAGTTGAAATGAAATCTAATGAGCACTGGCATTATTCTGCCAGACTGAAATGCTAGAAATTAAATATTCAGAAACCAAGGTGATGGTATTCCACAAGGCACATTCTAATTATTCATGTACATGGAAAATTAATAAAGTATCGATTGAGCAGGTCCTTCATACAAATATATTAGTGTTTATTGACAATCTACACTAAGAGAAACTGCAATCTTCATTCCAAATTTCTATACTGACACATCAAAGGGAATTTACTTTGCACAACTAGATGCCTTTCCCTTAATGGCATTAAAAGGAAGATATAACAATGTTACCTTCCAAAACTCTCTTCTATCAATTCTATTCTAATCCAAGAACAATAAGGATATAAAATATTGAAAATAAATATATTTTTAAAAAACCTATGGACTGGCTCTTTTATAGCCAAAAAAAATCTGTATATGTTTGTTTACTTTTTTTATTTTATTTATTTGTTTGTCAAACATGTACAAGATAGCAGGTATAGGTATAAACATAAACATAAACATAGTAAGTACAGATAAATGAGGACAATAGGACAGTAAGACAGGGACAGTAGGCACTGGTGCACTTATGCACGCCCCTTACAGACCTCTTAGGAATAGGGTGAGGTCGACAGTAGACAGTCTAAGGTTAAAGTTTTGGGGGTTTGGGGAAGAAACCACAAAGTCAGGTAGTGCATTCCAGTCATTGATCACTCTGTTGCTGAAGTCGTATTTTCTGCAATTGAGTTTGGAGCGGTTTACATTAAGTTTGTATCTATTGTGTGCTTGTGTATTGTTGTGGTTGAAGCAGAAGTATTCATTGACAGGACATTTAATGAACTACATTTAGATCAGATCAGAGACGATGTAGTTCTAAGTTGTCTAAGCCCAAGATTTCAAGTCTGGTGGAATAAGGTATTCTGTTGCGAGCAGAGGAGTGGAGGACTCTTCTCGTGAAATATTTCTGGACTCTCTCAATTGTATTGATGTCCGATATGCAGTGCGGGTTCCAGACAAGTGAGCTGTATTTGAGAATTGGTCTAGTGAATGTTTTGAATGCTCTGGTTAGCAGTGTAATATTGCCAGAGAAGAAGCTATGCAAGATGAGATTGACTACTCTTAGTGCCTTTTTGGCAATGTTGTTACAGTGGGCTTTGGCATTTAGATCATTAGATAGGAGTACTCCAGCTTGTCTGAACCAATAGCAAAAGGCACAACACTGGTCCCTGATATTGAACTGGTTAGGCTAAAAAAATGTTAAACAAGGACAACAACTAGACCAGCCATGAAGTAGCAGCTAATTTTCATGTTCAGGACAGTCAGAACTTTCAAAACTATGCATTCTGAACTAGAAAAATGGTATAATTTATATTTCATTTTGAATCAAAGTGTATATACATTCTGTGTGCATAAAATTCACTAATTGCATGTAGCAATCTGTTTCATTAAATCTGTTTAGAACGCCTTTTAAATCAGTAAAATAGGCTACATTTTGTGAACTTAATCAGGACAATCTAAACATCTATAATGTTTAGTGAACTAAATCAAGTCAATGTAAACATTTGTGAGACTGATTAATGCTTTTCCAATAATTTTCTTTTTCAATAGGTCAAAACGCATGAAAAGTTTGATCAAATGTTATTATGTGCATGGGGATTGTGAAACACTAGAAATTTTTTTCTCCAGTTGTAAAGAGAAGTGATGTAATGAGATGTTTTGAGTATACCATTGGTATAAGCTAACTATACTTCTCACTGGAGTTTGCATACACACACGCACACACACCCACACACACGTTCCCAGTCTTACTGTCATTTTCTTTTCTTTTTATTCATCTGAATATACTTTTAAAAAGTTATGAGTATTTCCCACTGGACTGCTAAAATCTTGTATGAATTTTTAATCATTGCCATGAACTTCAGTCAATATTTTCAAAGAATTGTAATTGACATATTCCTTGGTGTACTTGAGATTTTCACATATTAAATAAAAAAAAGATGAAATGCCTTATTTTGCATATTTCTTGTTCTGATATGTAGAACATCTCCTAATTAAATCTAGATATTCATATGAAGAAGTATTGGAAAATTCAACAGCATTTCTATCTGTGGGAATATTCTGAATTACAGAAATGTAAATCAGTGACCTTATCATTTTTTTTATTTTCCAGATTTAAAGTTAAAATTCGAAATACATTCAAAATACTAAGTCAGCATGTGTGCCTGAGCATATTATATTAGATAACAGTCTCCTTTCTGCTTTCATACTTTTTGTTAGGGAAGTTACACATATGTTCAAAAATAAAACTTACATTAAATACATATTCTTGTGCTTCATTGTTATGACAATCTTACTAAATCTTTTGTAAATACTTTGCAAAAAGTATTTATTTTTTTAAAAATGTACCTATTGATTTAATCCATAAGAAAATTCATTCCAGTAAGAATAAAATAGAACTAAGTATACGTTTTATATTATATTTGATTTACAGACACAGCTAGCAAGACAGAATTTTAATTTTCCAATTGAAATATATATGTCATATTTTACCTTTTTAAGACAGATGATGTATAAATAATTGGAAAGCAATCTTGCAATCACAAAATTAATATTTCACATAGAGTATGATACATATTTGATTTATCTCATTCCAACTTCATCTTCAATATCTGTTCCGTTATCTGTTATTTCTACTTTGGTATATCCCAATTTATCTAAGAGAAATGTTACAGAACAGAAAAGTATGAAATAACCATCAATCTGGCATGAATAGGTGAGAAAATATGAGAAAGACAGAGAAAACCATAGACATGATTATAGATCCAAATATATGTACACATAGGAGCTTTGGTTATGATGTCCAAATCAATGCCTGAACCTTAAATCTTACACATGCTGAATCTTCTGGAGAACCATAGCTATTCATCACTGTCTTGGAAAAGCAAATACTTGCCTTAGCTAACCAAATAATGTTGTGTTTTATTGATGATACCTCTCTGACTATAGATCTCCCAGACATCTGTGCAAATTATCACCGATCCACTGTAAATTTTAAGCATTGCTAAAAGCCACTTGACAGTCTATTGAATCTGTCAGCTTTAATCGTAAGAGACACACACAAAAAAATCAGCACAGAGTAGTTCTGCTCTGTACTGTCATTCAGACTGTCAAATGAGGCTTACTAGAAAATACAATCCAGAGCACCGAATCATACTGCAAGATTCGCTGGTACATTTGCACGGAGTCGCCACCATTATAGGAGTAATTGGAAAACTAAAAAAAAAAAAGATGAAAATTGTAGCTTACAAATGACACGTGCAAAAAACCAAACTGTATAAACAAGCTGAACTACTTTTCTTAACAGCTCATTATTCTTCATAGCAAAATTCTATGAACACCAATTCAGAAACAAGTGCTGTGCTGTGCTGAATTGTTTTCTGCGTTTTGTTTCATTTTTTTTCCCCCTTTTCCTTTTGTGGTAACAAAATTGCTTTCTAGTTTTCTTTAAAAGAGAAAATACGTCTCAGTAAAATTCTTATAGGTAGTTAGCGTATTCTTCAATTTACCTTTGTTATAAAGCAGTGGTCACCAACTGGTGGTCCGTGGACCACTGGTGGTCCATGAGAAAATTTTGGTGGTCCGTAGAAAAATTATTTGCATTTTTTATATTGCACTAAATCAGGGATCCTCAAACTACGGCCCCTGAGCCAGATACGTGCAATGAACATTTGTGTTGTTGCAGAGTGTCTCCTCCCTCAGGGTCTTTTTGTGCAGGTCAGAGAGGGGCAGAAATTCTGACTTGGGGTCTGCTTCAGACACCAGGTGCTGGGCTTTGGGCAAAGGCTGGAGGGAAGCGTCACTGGTGGTGAAGAGCCGAAGGGTTTTGTTTCAGTGGGACAGCATCATGGAACTGGCTGACTATCTCAGCCCGCTGAGCATCCAGGTGCTGGTACCTGGCCTTGAACTCCTGCAGGTCTTCTCTCTGCTTGGAAAGCCTATGCTCGTAGTCCTCAGTGAGGTGTTTCTGCTGAGCCTCCTTCTTGGTCAGATTCAATTTGAACTGAGCCAGCTGTTTTGCCAACTCTTTCTCATGGTGGCTGCTTAGCTCCAACAACTTCTTCCTGTTGGGGCCCTAAGGAGCTTGGACAGGCAGGCGAGGAATGGCTGGGAGAGGAGGGGCGAGTAGAGGCCAGCAAGGCGCCCCTCGACATGAGTGACATTGACCACGCCCACCCAGCCAGTCATTAGGCAGATCATATTAGTTGTCCGTGGGATTTAAAATTATGAATTTAGTGGTCCCTGAGGTCTGAAAGGTTGGTGACCCCTGGTTTGGAACATATGTAAATATGACAGTAGTATCACTTTGCAGCTCCTTAAAGCATCTATAGTATACCTTTCCATACTTAACCTCTGCCACTCTAATCTGAGAAAAGATTTGCTTGGATTAAGAGGTTGCAGATAAGTTCTATTCGTATCCATAGTTGCTTTGAAACCTCTTTTGAGCCTTCAGATGCAAAGCATAACAGTGGGCAAATAATTAACATAAAGAAAATATTGTTCTTTTGTATTTAAAATTATTTTCCCATGGTTAGCAAACATTTTGTTTTGGTTCTTTCAGGAGGTCATCAAAGTGCTTAGTATGAAAGATGCTGATAAAGTATTTATTTAGAGTCACATTACTATGCATACTTCAATATTAAAAAAATGCATCAGAACTTAACTTGTGTTAAGTTCCTAGAGCAGAAAGCTGAAGTATTACTAACATTGGCTAGGCATGAAAATGTCACTAGTATGAGATGGGATTCAGCAGGTTCTGACCAGTTCTGGAGAACCAGTAGTGGAAATTTTGAGTAGTTCAGAGAGCCAGTAAATACCACCTCTGACTGCCCCTGCCCCATCTATTCTCTGCCCCCTGAGTCCCAACTGATCGGGAGTAAATGGGGATTTTGCAGTAACCTTCCCCTGGAGTGGGGAGGGAATGGAGATTTTACACTAGCCTTCCCCTGCCACGCCCACCAAGCCACGCCCACAGAACCAGTAGTAAAAAAATAGAATCCCACCACTGCTAGTACCTTAACATCATTAAATGGCCTTGAAGGTCTTTTTTGGCTGAGAGGAAAGACATTAAGGTGCTTGTAAGGCAGATATAACCCAAAATCTTTTTTAGGGTAATAAAGGGAAACTTACTCTTACATTTATTTCGAATAATTAAACTTTTGAGGAAGAAATGGCAAACAGAAGATGGCTTCTTGAAAAATGGATCTGACAACCACAGCATATTGAAAAACTGGCATGTAGAACAGCTTCTTCAATAATTCCTATCTGGACAAGAAGAGGACTTGGGATCACCCACAGTGCTCCAGACAGTTACTGCTTGCAAGGAGATTGCAAAACAGTGGTCTCTGGTAGGAGATGAGAATAACCATATTTCACAAACTGCAGTCAATGCTTTAAAAAGGACACTAAACCTGCATTAAAAATCCCCTTGCTTCCTCCAATTTGCCTGCAGCTTTGGCTGCTTTTCTTCATTCAGCTATTTTGATGACGTCATCTGAATGTCAATTATATTTTTACTTGTTTCTTGTATCATATGTGTTCCATTACAATGGTGTTCACTTCAATTTCTTGCCACGGTTTTTCTTCTTAGTAGTGTCCAGCAGCTCAAACCTATTTTTCAGCTCAGCTGCAAATGTGGGAGGGATTCAACTTTCTTCATCTTTTTTATATTGCATATTTTGATTCTGATATTAACACCTAACAATTCATGATCTGAACTGCAGTCAACATCCAGATATGTATTGACAGTGAGAACTGAACTGGACCATTAATAACTGCATAGGCTGCATAGGGAATAGTTGATCTAATTATGGTGCAGTTTATTTGTTGAGGACCAACTGCATAAACCTGTATTGTTTGAATCGTGATTTAGAATCAGTTTTCATGGCAAAATTGAATCAAATGATCACCCACATCACTCCTCTCTCAAGGCCAAAAATGCCAGTAATGCCTATTTCTGCTTGACTGCCAACTTTTGCATTGAACTCACCCAGTTATATAAATGATGTCTTTTGCGGGGCACTTGCTTCCCATGATTTTGTGTGTGTTTGTATGTGTGTGTGTGTGTAACATTTTTACTGATAATGAAAATGAAGGGAGACTAGTATAGATCTATTTCAAGCTATTTAGCTCTCATTAGCTAGCCATACCCTTACTGGGATTTGAACCTGGGCAGCCTGCCTATAAGGCAGTACCTTTAACCTCTAAGCCACAGGCTCTCCTCCTGTATCAACTTGTACCAGGGAAGGGTTATATGGTTTCTTTTCTGTCAAATCACCCTAGTATACCCAAATATGGGAGGGAGCATACTGCTTCCTTTTGCCTTTCGGCCCCTCCAGGGGCCACCCAGGCAGTTGCTATATAAATAGCTTGGAATAGATCTATACTAGTCTCCCTTCCTTTTCATTATCAGTAAAAATGTGTTACACATAGAGAAAATAGTTTGTCATCTATAGCAACTGCCTGGATACACATACACATACACATACACACACACACACACACACACACACACACACAGAGGGGGGGGGAGAGAGAGAGAGAGAGAGAGAGAGAGAGAGAGAGAGAGAGAGAGAGAGAGAGAGAGAGAGAGAGAGAGAGAGAGAGCAGTATATATATATATTGATGTAGAACCCTCTATTTGAGGTTCCATTGCATAAGTCATTGGTGTGTAGACTTGGACAACTGTGACAGCTGTATCATAATGCAATCATTAACCACTAATCATTAACCAGAGAAACTTTCCACTGCTTGGGCAGCTGTTTTATTTTTTGCCAGAATAGGATAAATACACTATGGATGGAAGATCCTTTAGGCAGCATTAACTTTGCAAAGTTTTAACTGGATAGATTTGGAGATTTTACGGTATATTTTTGTTAACTGTGCCTCTCCATGCTTCTAGGTGGATTGTTAGCTTTTTGACAGATAGGAAGCAACAGGTGAAGCTAGGAAAAAAATCACATCTAGTACCTGGGCAATTAGCACAGTCACCCCTCAGGGCTATGTGTTCTCTCCATTCCTCTTCTCTCTATATATCAATGACAGCATATGTAGCGATCTCTCTGTTAAAGTACTGAAGCTTGGAGATGATACAACAGTCATCTGTCTCATGAGTCTGCATATAGACGAGAGATTGAACAACTGGCCGTGTGATGCAGCTGGAACAATCCGGATATGAACATGCTTAAAACTGTAGAAATGAGAGTGGATTTTAGGAAGACCCATTCAATTATATCACCCCTTATTATATTTGACTGAAAATATCAACAGTAGAGTCCTTCAGGTTTTTGGGTTCTGTAATCTTTCAGGATTTGAAATGGACACCTAACATTAGAACCATCACTAAAAAAGCACAACAAAGAATGTTTTTCCTGCATCAACTCAGAAGTTCAGACTGCCTCAGGAGCTGTTGGACATTGGAAAATTGCATGCCAAACAACTAGAGTCAAGGACAGTTTTTTCCCCTCGTGCCATCACTCTCACAATACTGTCCTATGTCTAAATATATTTGTCTATATTGTATCACTGTAGTATTATTATTATCCTTCTTATCTTATTTACTATGCCCTCTTATTTTTATTATAATTATGATTTTTTTTTATTCTGTTGGTACACCGAGAGCTTCTGCACTGGAGACAAATTCCTTGGCCAAATAAGATATTCTATTCTATTTGATTCGATTCTGTTCTGTTCAATTCTGTTCTGTTCTATTCTATTCTATTCTATTCTATTCTATTCTATTCTATTCGATTCGATTCGATTCGATTCGATTCTATTCGATTCTATTCGATTCTATTCGATTCTATTCGATTCTGGTCTGGTCTGGTCTGGTCTGGTCTGGTCTGGTCTGGTCTGGTCTGGTCTACTCTAGTCTAGTCTAGTCTAGTCCAGTCCAGTCCAGTCCAGTCCAGTCCAGTCCAGTCCAGTCCAGTCCAGTCCAATCCAATCCAATCCAATCCAATCCAGTCTAGTCTTCTGTTAAAGCAGAGATAGAAGTTACAAGGAAATTGCAGAAAAACATATTTCAAATTGTTTAGTATATAGACTATAGAGAAATTGGCTTTCATAATATTCTATTTCAGATAAAGCTATAAACTTTTTAAAAAATAATCCTTTGCATTTGCTTTCATGTGATCCTTGTTGCCTCTCGTTTCTGAGTTTTCATGATTGCTAGGAATAGTAATACAGATGGCTATAAAATATGGCTTCTGTTTCAAACAAGCTCCATCTTGTACTCTGTCTTCATTGGCCTTAGTGCCATATAAACTGTCATATCTGTTCCAGGTGGGGTTCAAACTAGAGCATGCACGGAGGTGAAATCTCGCCGAAATCTCTCTCTCACGCGCGTCCCCTCACAAGATTTCGGCGCGATTTTGCTTCTGCGCATGCGCAGAAGCAAAATCGACCCAAAATCACCAGAAAAAAATGGCGATGCGCCGGGTAGACCGGCAGAGAGGGCTCCGGAGCGGTTGTGCAATCAGCCGCCCCCTACCGGAGCTGCGCACTGGGCAGCTCCGGCAGGAACCCACCTCTGCCTTAAACATCTCACAATCATACTGAATTAAAAAGTCAGATATTAATATAAGAGAAATTATATTCCAGTTGAACTATAAACCCAATGCTAAAATGTAACATTCATTTAGCAGTTTTAGGTTTGTGGCCAGACACATGAAAAAGTTGAGAGCTGAGATAGTGAATACCTTCCAAAACAATGTTTGCCTTGAGAGATAAATAATTTAATATAATTATAAAACCGTTGATGAATTGCTCTTGTATATTTTAGAAAGCCAATGACACCAGAAGGCTCCTTCAGCCATGTTCATTTATGGTACTAAAATTGCATCATATTGTATATTATCTATAAGAATTTCAATAGGAGCAAAAATACCATTCATTCTTCCAAGTACTTCAAAAGGCTTTTGAACCTGGTCTGTTTCACATTGTGATCTGAAAATCTGCTTAATGGGTTGTTTCAAAGCAATGGACAGCCATTATGTGCAGTCTTGGGTATGTATGTGAGTACCATAATTTCAGAAATCTCCTATATCTACTTATAAAATTGTTCTGTTAAACCTTCCACTTATGCCAGTGTGTATTCTATATTCCCTTCATTGCCATACAAACTTTCCTCAGGTCAAATTCTTTGCCGAGTCTTGAGCTTTCAGATGCACAAGAGATTTGTTCATATTATCATAAGTCTTCTGTAAATGAAGTTACAGTTCAGGCAATGCTAGAATACAAATGTGTTAATGAGCTTTCTTCAGACATCTATTAAGTCACTTAATACTCTTATTTATTTATTTTACACATTAGGAGTTTTGCACTATAATTTGCAGTTATAATTTTCTTTTCTTTTCTTTTTTTCAACTTTTCTCATCAAATTGAAAACACAAATTGCTATCTTAAAGACAATGGCACTAATTTATTTTCATCAATGCTACATATTAAAACCTAGATTTTAATTGAAACCAAAGTAAAATGGGAATATTTTATATTCCCATTCTCAGATACAAGTGTTATAAACTACAGGCTTAAGAAAGGACATTTCATTTGATTGGAAAACATTTCCAGATCTTATTAAATTTAATACTTGTACCAAAATAAGAATTCCTGTGCTTCTTTGCAAATCCATCTATCTAATTAATTAATTTCTAGGCAAATGGATATAGCCAAATTAAAATAGTACAGATGTGTTAAATAGATAACTTTATTTCATCTAATTCATTCATTGTTAAAGTATCCCACAGACTCCTTAGTATTAGTAATATCTAATATTTCTAGAGCTGAAAATCAGTATTTATTTATTTATTAGTGACATTTATATACCGCCTCACAGTGCAACCACTCTCTAAGCGGTTTACACCAGTAAGCAATGTATTGCCCCCAACAATTTGGGTCCTCATTTTACCTACCTCGGAAGGATGGAAGGCTGAGTCAACCTTGAGCCGGTGAGATTCAAACAAATGTCAGATATTATAGGGTTCCAGTCTATATTAGCCTGATTATAACAAGCCTAAAATAATATTTTATGTTGAATTTTATATATAATTTTCTGAAATTCTCACTGACATTAGTTAGACTTGTTTTAATCTTTCTAAGGATAATTTAATCCTGTAAATTCTCAACCTTTGGCATCTTGCTCTGTCCTATCAAAGAACATGATCCTTCTCACTAGAAAAGCAAATAGACAATTTATCCCAAGATGTGCATTTATATATTTACTTATAGACCATTGTTAAAGCATTACACAATTAATATTTCACTGACATATCTTGTGTCCCACTTATTATTTTTCAGCCCCATCGTTAACGTTCACACCACCAGTTAAGAACAAGTTTTAAGTCATCCTTGTTTTCAATTATGATTAGCTAGATTTTCTCAGGAAATACATTTCTTACGAAGTTTATTTATCTAATTTATTTATTTATCCAATTTTAAAACTGCCCAGCTCTCTCACAGAGGGACTTTGTGGGGTATACCAATAAAATATTAAAATGCAAAAACAGTATAAAAATAGAATAGAATAGAATAGAATAGAATAGAATAGAATAGAATAGAATAGAATAGAATAGAATAGAATAGAATAGAATTCTTTATTGGCCAAGTGTGATTGGACACACAAGGAATTTGTCTTTGGTGCATACGCTCTCAGTGTACATAAAAGAAAAGATACATTTGTCAAGAATCATGAGGTACAACACTTAATGATTGTCATAGGGATACAAATAAGCAATCAGGAAACAATCAATATTAATATGTTGTAAGGAGACAAGCAAAATGTACAATTTAAAAAAGCAAGGATGAATGACCTGAAAGGCTTTTGTTACCCAATATGCATGGAAAACTGGTTGTTGCTGTGAGAAGAGGGGAGACAATCTGCATTGTCCAGGATGCTCTTTTTATTAACTTACATGCTTTGTATTAAACACTTATCCTAAAAATCAGTAGCAGAGTTAATCAAGTAAAACATTCATGTATTAAGCGCTGGTTACAACAAAATAGGAAAGCTATATGGATTTTCTATATTATTGCTGCTCTGATTTCATATGTTTCAGTGGTATTCAAATTTTCAGCTTTAGAATCTAACAACGTTACTATGCACATATTTCACAGGAGTCAGTAGTGGGTTCTAAAACCCTCTGCTATTGGTTCGCGCTCGCTCGCTCGACGCTTCTGCACATGCACAGAAACATCCCGGGTGGGTGGGTGGAGCCTCCTGCCGCCGGTGCTACTGGTTTGCAGAACTGGGCCGAACCGGGAGCAACCCACCACTGACAGGAGTTGTGTATGTGTCATGAGGTGGGTAGAGATAATTAAGAAATGCTGCATCATCAATAGTGCTACCATGCATGCATCCAAAGATGTAGATAAACAATGTTGTCTTGGTCTGGCAGTAGAGGAGACTGATTAGTAATAATAGGTGGTATTTAGAGAAAAAATAGGGAAAGTTTTATATGCTGCCGTAAGTTCCTGGCCAAAAAAACCGGATATAAATCTAACAAAAAATAATTTTAAATGTACACAAACAATTTATATAACTATTGCATAAACCCAGTGAAAAGGATATAACCAGTGCATAATCAGTTGGTCTGGATAATTTTAATTCAAAAAGAATAAATAACATATAAACATGAACTTGCTCTTGATTTTTCCAAGTTTTCTTAACTGTCCCAGAATCCTTTTCTTGTCAAAGTTTTCTGTGGGAAACTTTCTGAGATACTCTCACCTCTTTTCAATATGTCTAGCTCATTTTACATAATAATCTGATTAAGCTGATATATAATATTTTTTCTAGATTTGCACATTTGAAAAGACTGATATCACAAGGAAATATAATATGAAAGACTTAGTAGCAGACTGTAGCAGTCTTAGTGGGATAGGTCCTTCCTTGATTTGTCTCATAAGGCCTTTTTTTATCGCAGTCTGCGCTATTAAATATATACTAAATGCCTATTAAGCTGTTGCAAAGAAAGCATTTCATTACTCTAAATCAGAGCATTTCGACTGAAAGCCACAACTTAGTCTCCAATCTATGGTGAAACATCTGATGAAATCCTTGGAAGGAATGACACTGAAAATATTTGAGCTGGTTTTTAATTGATTTTTTTTTCAGAGGAGAAACTGGGAGAAGTTTGCTTCATAAAAGCTTTTTACCCCGATTTATTGCCATTGCACCAGCGGTGGGTTGCTCTCACTTTGGCCCGGTTTGGCGAACCAGTAGCGGCAGCGATGGGAGGCTCTGCCCACCTACCCAGGATGCTTCTGTGCTTGCACAGAAGCTTCTGCGCATGCGCAGAGGTGTTGCGCACGCAAGTGAGCGTGTGAATTGGTAGTGACGGGATTTAGAACCCACTACTGCATTTCACTCTAAGAGTTACCTTCAAATCAAGCAAAGTAGGCAGGAAAAACTAGGCCATTTTGTTCTTGAATATCAGTGGCATAATCTCAAATCCTCAAGGATTACAAATGGGATGTTGGGTGGTTACAGATTACCCATCCCTGCTCTAAAAGAAGGCAGATTAATGTTAAACAACAACAACAACAACTACTACTACTACTACTACTACTACTACTACTACTACTACTACTACTACTACTACTACTACTATAACCAGTATAGCTAACTCAAGAAAGTTACAACAAATCAAATCCTATTACAGCTTCTATACTTACCAATATCTACCTTCTTGCCTTTTGGATGGATCATTCAAATAAAATAAAATGAAATTTTTATTATGGTCATAGACCAGTGGGATGAATCATTATCTCTTTCTTCTCCACTGTTTTTTGTACAATCACACAAAGATGTTGTTCTGCATCTATTTGTTTACATAGGGAGTTGTCCAAAACTGAGTCTGATCACTGATCCATCTAGCCCAGTCGAAACTTGATTTGCTTCTGAGTTTCAGTCGCTGTCTCTTCCAAAACAAATAATCTTGGTGCTCCTGCATTGAAAGTAGTTGCTGTACATAATGACCTCTCCTTTATTCTTTCTGTTAGTTGTGAACAATACAGTACCTACTGTATTTTCCCTTTGGACAATTGTATTGTTTTATGGTAATTGTTCTCAGTGAAGTTTATAAAAAAATGTGTTAAGGCATTCTTTTTTAATGCCATTGTTGAAACCTTTTCCTCAGTCCTGAGCGGTTTTTCCTTTCATCTATTTGTCAATGTACCTAAATTGAAAAACACTTGAACCACTTCAGAAATCATTGCATGCATGGACTTACTCTAATATCACACCAGAAGGCAAAACTGTTTTTTTTAAAGACAGTTATATGATGGTGATTAACATGGAATATGTGACCTGCTGCTTTGGTGTAAGTACACACTGTGCTAACTGTCATCTGTTGAGGCAGATGGAGGTCAGGCATAGAATAGAGATAAGCTGCTACTTAGTTCCCAATAACAAATCTGCAACACATCCAGATTGTAAAAGAAAATAATAAGGCAGACCTTGTCTAAAAGAACCTGTTTGGCATAAGGCATAAGTCTAGAAATCAGAAGACCATGAGTTCTAGTTCTGCTTTAGACATGAAGCCTGGTAGATAACTTTGGACCAGTCATTTTCTTTCAGGCCTAGGAAACAGGAAGTGGTGATGAAATCTTGCCAAGAAAACTGCAGGGACTAGTCCAGGCAGTCATCAGAAATCAACACTGCCTTGAAGACACAGACAGACAGACAGACAGACAGAGAGACAGACAGACAGATGATGGGTGAGTGGGTAGGTGGATGGACAGACAGACAGATAGACAGACAAACACTTTATCTACACTAGAGTCCCAAGATTCAAGAAATAAGCTATTGAGACAACAACAACAACAACAACAACAACAACAGTTTTATCAAAAACTACCAGCACTTCTGATCCTTGTACTGTGTGGCTGATGGAGTTTGGTACCCAAAGCTATAATGAAGTGTTTCCTAAATCTCATATTAATGCCTTATCACTTGCAGTTTTAAATCATGGACTGCCTTGTTGGTATTTATCATGATCTGAATGCAAACAAAGAATCCTGTTTGATAAACTATAGAGAATGGACTTTTATATCTGCCCAAACCGACCCGATCACAATAAGACTTAAGTTTATTCAGTCTAAACATACAACAATCTCCTCATCACCTTTCTTTAAATCATGTACAATATGCCTGTAAGGAGTAGGAAGTTTTCAGCATTGCCAGATCATGTTTTAATTTTATTTAAAACATGATTCAAAACAACAAGAATTTTTAAAATATATGCAGGCAAGAACAGTTGTTTTATCTGAAAATGTTTATAAAAAATAATATAGAGTCATATTACCAGTTAGTATAACAATCTAAATACATCAGATTGCAATTAAATAGCACTTCTATACAACCTAAAAATGCAATATAAAACTTTTGTTAGTTAGACAAATGAGCAGAGTGACCCTGCTCTTCCTTCATGTTCTACATTTATTGAGGCATCTATATGAGTAAAGATGTAAATAGCCCTTGGTTAAGATATTTATGAACTGTGAGAGCCATGTTAACAAGGTTAACCTATGAATAGGCATAGCAACTATGTCAGCCAATGGGAGCTAAATACTTCTGAGTCTGTGCAGAGAATCGAAACTGGAACTTAAGCTTAAGGCTGGGTGTGGCTCCAGGTCCACTCTGCTCTCTGTCCAGTCTGTACTCTCTGTCCACTCTGAACTCTGCTGAAATGAAACTAACTCCTGCTTGTGTTTACTTGAAGAAATAATCTGCTTGTGGTATTGTATATATATTACTATGTTTATAAAGAAGTTTATGAATCCAGCTGAATCAGTCATCTGTGTGTGCTTCTGGAAATTGATTTTTCTGCAACAAACTATGATACTCTCTAACAGGTATTCTATGTATTAGGATATGGAACCTTTGGCCTTCCAGGTGCTGATTTCATCCCCAACCAGCATGGTTACTCCTGATTTCATCTCCAATTAGCATGGCTACTCCTGATGTTCAACAACCTCTGGAGAACTACAGATTTCTCATTTCTGCTAAACATTGCTAAATATTAGGTTTATTTTTTAAATTACATAGTTTCCAAAATTTCTCTTGGTTAAGTAGATTTCATCTTATAGTATATCTTACTCTACACAAAACTTTATCACCGTGGGACAAGTATGTGAACAAGGACCTGGTTCAAGACTACATCAGGAGAGGAGATGGCAAGAACAAACTGGGAAAGATTAAGTATTGTTCTGATCTTCCCTTTATAGTATAATCTTTTGAAACAATGTGTGAAGAAATTATGTCTGCAAATGAGAGAGAAATGTATGTATATATGTATGTATGTATGTATGTATGTATGTATGTATGTATGTATGTACTGTATATATGTATGTATGTACATACAGTATGTATGCTCCTAAGTATTACTCAGCAGCCCTATTTCTAAGCTGGCAATATCTCTTTCATTACGGTATTATCAGATAGTGTCTGATTGAAGTGAACACTAATTTTATGGTCTTAATAGAAGCTAAGGTCACTGGCATGGCAATGAAATCAATAGATTTTGTTAACAGATCTAGGTTGTATAATAAAAGAATAATAGTGAGAACTTACTAAAGGTTAATCAATGCAAATTAATTATATGTAAGCATACTGCATGGGACAACTTTTATGATACTATTGGGCTTTTCAGTGTTCAAAGATTATTTATTTAGCCATTCTGTCTTTCAACATATTATAGCCAATGCTCTCAGAATGATGAACATTGCTTTGAGAAAATACTCAAAAAGGAATATCTATCTTAGAAGAATTGTATACTGGTTAATTTGAAAATAATTGCAATAATTTATTTTTATTTATTTATTTATTTTTATTTATTTGTTTGTCAAACATGTACAAGATAGCAGGTATAGGTATAAACATAAACATAAGCAAAGTAGATACAGATAAATGAGGACAATAGGACAGAAAGACAGGGATGATAGGCACAATGGTGTGCTTATGCACACCCCTTACAGACCTCTTAGGAATGGGGTGAGGTCTAAGGTTAAAGTTTTGGGGGTTTGGGGAAGAAACCACAGAGTCAGGTAGTGCATTCCAGGCATTGGTCACTCTGTTGCTGAAGTTGTATTTTCTGCAATCGAGTTTGGAGCAGTTTACATTAAGTTTGTATCTATTGTGTGCAAATGTATTGTTGTGGTTGAAGCTGAAGTAGTCATTGGCAGGTAGGACATTGTGGCAGATGATTTTATGAACTACATTTAGATCAGATCAAAGGCGACGTAGTTCTAAATTGTCTAAGTCCAAAATTTCAAGTCTGGTGGAATAAGGTATTCTGTTGCGAGCAGAGGAGTGGAAGTGGAATATTTCTCGTGAAATATTTTTGGACTCTTTCGATTGTATTAATGTCCGATATGCAGTGCGGGTTCCAGACAGGTGAGCTGTATTCGAGAATTGGTCTAGAGAATGTTTTGTATACTCTGGTTAGTAGTGTAATATTGCCAGAGAAGAAGCTATGCAAGATTAGATTAACAACTCTTAGTGCCTTTTTGGCAATGTTGTTACAGTGGGCTCTGGCACTTAGGTCATGTGTTTGCTATGATCCAGCCCTTTCTTGGTCTGGTGGGATAAAGAGGGATTCAACAGTGGCCTAGAGCCGGATGAATTACAGTCTCCTAGCCGGCCATTAATTCATTAATCTGTAGTACTTTCAATAGTGCAAATAGTTGCTGTACTACACAATCCTTACAGTCAAATGGAAGTGTGAAAATTTAGTCAGGAACAAATTGAAAACGAGATGGTGCTACCATGTATAAGGTCACTTTCATACTTAAGATTGGAAAACATTGTTTTCCTAGGCAATTGATGCATTTTCATTACCATATTTTTCAGAGTATAAGACACACCTTTCCCCCCTTAAAAGAGGCTGAAAATTTGGGTGCGTCTTATACTCTGAATGTAGCTTTTCTAAGCTTTTTTCCCCAGCCCTAATGAGGTGCTAACGATCTTCCCGACTCTTCCTGGCTTGCAGGCTTGTTTTCATTGCTACTTCCTCGGAAAAAGGTTTTTTCAGCCCTAACGAGGTGCTAACGATCTTACCTGCTTGCAGGCTTTTTTATTGCTGCTCTCTCCAAATAAGTTTTTTTCCAGCCCTAAGTCTTTGCAGGCTTTTTTTCATTGCTACTTGCTCCGAATAATGTTTTTTCCAGCCCTAACAAGTTGCTAAGGACCTTCACAGCTCTTATCGGCTTGCAGGCTTTTTCATTGCTACTCCCTCCGAAGAAGATTTTTTTCAGCCCTAACCAGGGGATAAAATAATGTGCTGAAGCTGACCAGACTAAGGACACTAGCCAGATGAATACCTGGTAGGTAGATTTTCCCACCTAGTTTCCTCCCCAAAAACTAAGGTGCGTCTTATACTCCGGTACGTCTTATACTCTGAAAAATATGGTAAGTAAAGACAAAATACTGATACAGCCCCACAAAGCTCTCTGTTCTGCAAGTTTTGAGTGATGGGAAGCATATGGTTTTCTCACTCTTTGTCCTATTTAAATAGACAATTCTTCGCTATCCACAACTGCAGTAATAAATGTTGACAAAGATTTGGATGAACATATTTTTTAATATTTCTAACTGAGAGTTAATAATCCTTTGTAAATACTGAAATTATTATAGACATCCTAACTTTGTGTTAGTATTTGGAATCATAGTAAAATATACCCTTTAGGGAAATTTACTTATTGAAATTAATCTGCTTGCTTATGAATATCAGACTAATATGATACATTTTTCACTACTCCCATCCCCTATTTTAAATTTCATATATAGTGACATTGTTTAACTTTGCATATGAATGAAAATTGCATCAGCCAAGCCTTCTCTTCCTTCTCTTGCTTCATCCTCTAGTAGAACTTATGTTCATGCTAGCAGGTGAAAAATACATAAGGGAAGCTCCAAAAACAGCAGTTGGCCACTCTTAATATTTGGAATAATAGAGGTACAATTTGACACAGAAGAAAGTAAAGGTATAATAAACCAGGGGATTACAGCTGATAAACTCAGCTGTGTATAGTTCAGAAGATATATCCATATAAGTCATCAGCCAAGGTTGATGGTGATGGTAGGATATTCATCACATAATATGTGAATCTATGTTTCATATGATAGTCTGAGCACATTGGAAGCTAGCTTCCATTTTGCCCTTATGAAATGAAGTCAGCAAAACACTGTCTTTTAATTTCTCAGATTTCAGATGTTGTGCTGCTAAGTTTGGAAAAACTTAGTGCGAGGAAATAGGAAGATATTTGAAAAATTTACAAACTGTGATATTTACTGGATGCTTAGTTTTTCACATGTTTCTTTTATAGATGTTCTTGCCTATGTGAGTTTTGCTATGTGTATATATTGTTATACAGTATATAATAATCAGGGGCATTAGATGTGCAAAAGAACCATGAAGTTGTTCCCTTGATATTAACAACATTCCTTTTGTACTAAACAATGCCATGTGATGGAACATGCAACTTTGTCTCTTTATCCCTCTGAATACTGTACTATGTAGTATGATTGAAATCTATTTTTAAAAAACTGTAGTTCTTTTAATATGCATCTGTGAACATAATTTACCAGGAACCTCTTTTGGGAACATCTTTTGGGAACAATTATAATTTAATGCTTGTTTAGAAGACAGACTACTTTGGTTTTTTTTTTTCTGGTTAGTTCCCCAGCATATAAATTGGGCAGAAACTGGAAAGGGTTCTGGTTGATTTTGCTTGCTGTTTTTAAGACCTTAATGTATATCATAAGACAATCATACTACTTAGTAGGGAACAGAATTATCTGTTTCAGGAATTTTCATTTTTATTCAGGGGTTAAAGACAACATTCCATATTACTTAGCTAAAATCATAAAATCTTTTTTTTTAAGAACAAGTTTGTGATGGCTATTAGAACAGTACTAGACAGAGTCAGCTTTATTTGTATAAAGGGAAACATTATCTCAAACTGTTTAATTTTATATTGAGAGTCCCAGGGCATTTGGTATATACCAAAGTGCATTCCTTTTTCGTATGTCTGGTATTAGTAAATGTGGCCAGGCATTTAATGCCACTTTTTCCTTGTGGTTAGTCAGGGAGTCAGAAAGGACTCAAATTTGTTTTTGACTATTATTTTTTTAAAGTACTTCATGACTATTGCCAAGTAGTCTCTGTTGATTAGAATGAGTCTTGAGTGAAACCAGAAGCAGGTGCCATGGAAATAAATGGGGACTGAGCAATGACAGATGAAGGAATTATGTCTATTCAAGTAGCAATAAACTGGATTATTAAAGTCTTTGGTTACATGTCAGAATTCTTTGAATCTATCTGTTTTTACTAAAGATTTTTTTCCACAAGCAGAAGTGGCTATTATATGCTATGTTAGAAAAAAGGGGGTTATGATGACAAAAATTGAGCATTATCAACCAGATAAGCTAAAAGTAACCTTGAAATGTGTTTGACTATTAGTAGCTCAGGTTGGTAGTTAGGCTGTTGGTTTGAGCTCCAAGCAACCAAATTGACAAGCTCAGAGCTCAAACCAACAGCCTAAGAGTAACCTTTTTAAAGTTAAAAGTTTAACCTAGAAAGGTTGTGGCTGACTGCTAGTTCAGCAGTTCAGCTGTTCAAATCTCACCGGCTCAAGGTTGACTCAGCCTTCCATCCTTCTGAGGTAGGTAAAATGAGGACCCAGATTGTTGGGGGCATTATGCTGAACTCTGTAAACCGCTTAGAGAGGGCTGTAAAGCACTATGAAGCGGTATATAAGTCTAAGTGCTATTGCTATTGCTATTGCTATTGCTATTGCTATTCCTTCCTTCCTTCCTTCCTTCCTTCCTTCCTTCCTTCCTTCCTTCCTTCCTTCCTTCCTTCCTTCCCTCCCTCCCTCCCTCCCTCCCTCCCTCCCTCCCTCCCTCCCTCCCTCCCTCCTTCCTTCCTTCCTTCCTTCCTTCCTTCCCTCCCTCCCTCCCTCCCTCCCTCCCTCCTTCCTTCCTTCCTTCCTTCCTTCCTTCCTTCCTTCCTTCCTATGTTAATATGCCCTATTCAGGGATAATGTCTTAAGACTTATTTTCTTATGTAAAAGAAGAAACGAAATATACACTGTGCATAAACTGCCACTAAGCCTACATTGCTAAGACTTTTTGAACATGCATTTGTGTTTTAATTATACCTAGAGATTTTTGTTTTCTTTTGTAAGTATACCAAATATGGACTGGGACGAAACTTTACTAGACCCTATGCTTTATGCATAGACAGATTCGTATTTAATCTCTTACCTGCATATTGTTCTATAAAACGTTTTCTAAACTATTGAGAACTGTAGCCAAAATATGTAGCTTACACTGACCTAGATAAACCCAGGGGTGCTATTGAGCAGGTTCTGACAGGTTCTGGAGAACTGGTAGCGGAAATTTTGAGTAGTTCGGAGAACCGGAGAATACCACCTCTGTCTGGCCCCAGAGTGGGGTGGGAATGGAGATTTTGCAGTATCCTTCCCCTGGAGTGGGGTGGGAATGGAGATTTTGCAGTATCCTTCCCCTGCCACGCCCATCAAGCCACGCCCATCAAGCCACACCACCACCCCAAGCCACGCCCACAGAACCGGTAGTAAAAAAAATTGAATTTCACCACTGGATAAACCAAAAGTCTGATTCATTAAAATGTATTATATACTATTATAGGAGGTAATGTAAATACTGTTTCGTTTACCTGCACAGTGGCTGCTTCCACTGTGGGTCTGTTGTCAACTTATAATGACTTAATGTGATTTATCAATTCTGTCTGAAAATAGCATACACCATAATGGCTTAATTGTATGCCCATATAAAGATATATAGTACTGGCTATTCACAAAATATATTTTTTGTAACTGAGCAAAGTTGTATAATATTTTAAATTCTAACATTAACATGAAAAATTAGGCTAAGGGGAACACCATAATTCTGAATGTGTAAGAGATGTAGGCCAACTGTTAATAATTATTGGTATTAGTTGTTGTTGATTGAATAAGACAGATGTGGCAACCTTCTATCAAATTATGGTATCAAAAAGAGAGTGGAAAACAGAGAAATAAGTTTTTATCATCTCCAAAGTGGAAGAAATTGGAATTATAATTGTAGTTAAAGACTAAACTGATCATGGAAAGGATGAGCAAGAAAAAAAACTCCTGTGGAGATCTCATTTTGATGGAAAGGCTACAGATATTATTTCAGGCATTATAGTCTAAAGAGCTGAATAAGTTGGGAATTGGGAGCTCAGGAAGCTGTAAATGTTGTGCTGGAAAAAAAGGGGGGGTCAATAGTGGTGGTGGTGATTATTACCAGAAAAATGTCAAGCAATACAACGAAGAGTAGAACAGGTAAAGTTAAGGAAATAAAATGGTTCAGACACCTGGGGTCTGATTCGGATATACCAGGTGGAAAGTGGAGGCAAAGATAAAAACAAGGAAAACAGAATAAAGAAGGAAAAGCTATAATTAAATTATTAATGTAGAAATGAAGTGATAGAAGAACGGAAGACAGAAGAAATATATGAAAGTGTGCAAAACCCAAGAAATATGTTAGATGTACAGGCCAAAAAGCCTAATGAAACTGATTCTATTGAAATGGTCCAATAAAGAGTGGCTTTACTTCTGTCTTCTTTACTTATTGTAGTGGAGCAGAAAATAGGAAACTAAACAGAGGAACCAGAAAGAGGTATGGTGTAGGGAGGGGACAGAGACAACATTACTGTGTATATGTTAAGGAATTAATTCAGAGTCCAGGGTTTACGTAGCGGAATGTGTGGTTGTGGTTTGATAATAGAGTCAATAATGGATTGTCTTCAACATGTTGAAGAAAATAATCTTTACTTGAAATAAACAGCACAACTATAACATAAATAGTCGTTCTTGGATAAATGCTAACAAGCAATAAATTCAACTCTCTTACTTATCTCTAGTAGATAATGTTCTTCCAAACATCAATAGAAGACCTTGAAATTCTTGTACGCTGTAGATTCAGGAGTAAGCAGTCCCTCACACACAGTGAGCAATCAATCATCAATTAGTCAAGCAAGCCTCTCTCTTTCTCTCTGTCCTGCTGTATATGCTCTCTCTTTATATTCCTTAGCAAACAAACCTGGATTCATTTAAAGCACCACTGTCATATTTTACAAACTTGGATTAACAGTTTACTTTTATATTAGGAAACCCAATCTGGTTAGACATAGTCCTGACAGTATATATGTGATGAAAATTCATAGAAGTGAGAAAAAGTGTCCTTCACTGAGGGGGAAGAGTGGCTTTATTGCTTTCTGACCAGTTCAATTTGA
Organism: Diadophis punctatus similis; assembly: GCA_023053685.1. Classification (NCBI taxonomy): domain Eukaryota; kingdom Metazoa; phylum Chordata; class Lepidosauria; order Squamata; family Dipsadidae; genus Diadophis; species Diadophis punctatus. The sequence goes on from JALIGW010000006.1 coordinate 42,813,906, forward strand.
ATTTATGATGGTCAAAGACAAGTACAGATAATAAACAAAATAAAATTTAAAACACAATTTAAGTACATTTATAAAACAATATAACATCTTGGTAGGGTGACTAGAAGGCAGAGATTGGGTAACTAAAGTGTGGTTTGAGATGAGGGGACAATAATTATAGTAGAAAGCAAAACGAAATGTACAGCAAGTTGATTATTAGTTCTCTAGAACAAGAAAGACTGCCAATCTGATATCAAACTTGGTACTGTACATCCAGTGTCTAATTTAATTCACTCAGATCCCTGGGCACTCTGTACTAAGGCTGGTGCTTCTGAACATCAGGCTTGATATTATAAAATTAGCTTTGTCTATGATTTCATTGTGGAGGAGAGGAGAGGAGAGAAGTAAAATGTATCATTGAGACCTGATTGGCAATAAAATGTGGTTTTGTGTCATGTATCGGTTCTGACTCTGGAGCAGGTATGCCATCCTTATAATATATTGCATTGTTTTTCAACTGGCCAGATACAAGTTCAGATTTCTGAAGTGTCCCTGTCTGTGCTTTTGATATTACTATTGGGGTGTGGGGGTGGAGGTTGGGGGGGACGATCAGTTCATTCAGATTCTTAGTACTAGATTATTTTATCTTTGCTATGTTGTGTTCCAGAGATGGTTTTGTAAATCTTGGCCACTGTGACAGATATGGCTTTATCCCAAATCATTTCTAACCCAGCTGGCATACTGGCCACACATGACTTCTGGCATTTTCCTCAGAGAGATAAGATATGATCTCATTTTGGATGACATTTCTATCAGTCCCTTATAAGAGACATATTTCCTTATGATGGGATAACTGGAACCACTAAATTCTGCAAGATTGAAGGCTCAATTAAAATTACTGACAAATACAGGAAGTTTCCAGATAGACAGCATGGAAAGCAGTTCTTTGAATATTCTTAGCTCATAGGTGACCAGGGTACTGGAAAGAATTGCTTCTGAGTAGTCTTTCTCCAACCACCAATCCTGTTCAGCTCCAAAGTTATATTCATTGCACCATTGCTGTAGAACATGGGTCCTCAAACTATGGCCCGCAGGCCGCATGTGGCCTGCCGAAGCCATTAATCCAGCCCGCACAGGATCATGAGGCTGGCCCGCTCACATTGCCCTGCTCACCCTTTGACAGAGTGCAGGACTTACCTTTGTGAGACCCGCGGGTTGGAACTGAAAGGTAAGGCGAACAATTTTGGCCTACAGAAATGTTCTGGAGGTGGGAGAGGTGAAAAACAGGGTGCACAGATGCCCTAGGAGGCAAAATAACAGGCAAAAACAGCCCGTTTTTGGCCAAAAAAAGAGCCATTTTTGGCTAAAAATGAGCCATTTTGCCTGTTTTTTTGCGTGCAGAATGCTGCTGGAGGTGGGGGAGGTGAAAAATGGGGTGCACAGACGCCCCAGGAGGCCAAAAAATGGGCAAAACCTGCCTGTTTTTCACCTCCCCCGTCTCCAGAAGATAGAGAGATAGACACACAGAGAGAGAGAGACAGAGAGAAAGAGAAAGAAAGAGAAAGAGAGGGAGAGACAGAAAGAGAGAGAGAGAGAGAGAGAAAGAGATGGAGAGACAGAAAGAGACACAGAGAGAGAGACAGAGAAGAGAGACAGAAAGAGATTTCTCAAGCTCCTTGGGGCTGAGAAGAATTGCTTCAAAACTGAGTTTTCTGAAGTCGACCACTAAACTCCTAAACAACTGAAAAAATGATCTAGTAAAAAGAAAAGTCAACCAAAAGAGCAACATGCAAACAAAAGCAAATAAAATACCCCCAGGAACAAAACAAATTAAAGTTTAATTTATGTGCATTGTTTAATGGACTGTTAAATTGGCCACGCCCACCTAGTCACATGACCTAGCCATGCCCCCCAGCCAGTCTGGCCCCCCAACAGTTTGAGGGACCATGAATTGGCCCCCTGTTTAAAACATTTGAGGACACCTGCTGTAGAACTTAGCATGTTTCTGAGTACAATTCAAGTTATTAATCTCTCCTTTTAAAGACCAGAAATGGCTTGGAGCCTGAACATTTAAGATACTACAATTTCCTTATTAAATTTGCACATCTGACTTGGACAGTGAGAAAATCTCTTTTCAGAATACTTACTTACCATGCTGATTTGATTCCCACAAGAGATTCTCCAGTGATCTCTATTTTCTTATAATCAATACTTTTTTTTCTTCCTATTGTTTTCCCCCAGCTTTTTTTTTCCTGGTCAGCTCCTGATCCATTGGTTCTGACAGGAATTGACTGACTGGCTTGTCGCCTGACATTGAAGGCTGAAAGAGAATGACTGGCCCAAAGTCATCCAAGCCAGCTTTCAGGTCTATGTGCCAGATGGAATATAACTTTGTGCTTATGCTATAATCGTTTTCATTTCCATGGTTCACTTTTGGTAAAGTGCCTGTGGCTGAAAGAAACATTTCAATCTGAATTCTTCTAATCCAAAAGAAAAAATGTTGGAAAGAAATTACTCTGTCCATCAGCACAAAAATCTATGAAAACTGAACAGAACAAAACCATGAGAAAGGAAAGTAGACAAAAGAAGAGATTAAATATGATTTGAATCAAGCTGAGATGTTCCATTGCCCATATATTCATTATCCACAGTAAAGAATTTCATATGGCTTCTGCTGTTGGCTCTTCTTGGAAGATTTTTGTGTTTGTGGTAGTAGTGGTGGTAGTGTGGTATATAATTTATACAGGCACAAAATTACACATGGGTTTTTGTACATGGAAAAACATATACAAAGTATATTTTTCATGGACTAATTATTCATGATCTCCATGTTTGTTAGTTAGGGTCTTTACATCATCATCATCATCATCATCATCATCATCATCATCATCATCATCACCACCACCACCACCACCACCACCACCACCACCACCACCACCACCACCACAACAACAACAACAACAGAATTGGAAGGGACCTTGGAGGTCTTCTAGTCCAACCCCCTGCTTAGGCAGGAAATCTTACACTACTTCAGACAAATGGTTATCCAACACCTTCTTAAAAACTTCCAGTGTTGGAGCATTCACAACTTCTGGAGGCAAGCTGTTCCGCTGATTAATTGTTCTAACTGTCAGGAAATTTCTCCTTAGTTCTAAGTTACTTCTCTCCTTTGTTTAGTTTCCACCCATTGCTTCTTGATCTACCTTCAGGTGCTTTGGAGAATAGTTTGACTCCCTCTTCTCTGTGGCAACCTCTGAGATATTGGAACACTGCTATAATGTCTCCCCTGGTCCTTCTTTTCATTAAACTAGACATACCCAGTTCCTGCAACCGTTCTTCATATGTTTTAGCCTCCAGTCCCCTAATCATCTTTGTTGCTCTTCTCTGCACTCTTTCTAAAGTCTCAACATCCTTTTTACATCGTGGTGACAAAAACTGAATGCAGTATTCCAAGTGTGGCCTTACCAAGGCATTATAAAGTGGTATTAACACTTCACATGATCTTGATTCTATCCCTCTGTTAATGCAGCCTAGAACTGTGTTGGCTTTTTTGGCAGCTGCTGCACACTGCTGGCTCATATTTAAATGGTTGTCCAACAGGAGTCCAAGATCCCTCTCACAGTTACTACTGTTGAGCAAGGTACCACATATACTGTACCTGTGCATTTTGTTTTTCTTGCCTAAATGTAGAGCCTTACTTCTTTCACCATTGAATTTCATTATGTTTGATAGCGCCCAATGTTCAAGTCTGTCAAGATCCTTCTGTATCTTGAGCCTATCTTCTGAAGAGTTGGCTATTCCTTCCAGTTTGGTGTCATCTGCAAATTTGATGAGTTCCCCATCTATCCCCTTGTCCAAGTCATTGATGAAGATGTTGAAGAATACTGGGCCTAAAACAGAGCCTTGTGGTACTCCACTGCATACTTCCCTCCATGTAGATGCAGTTCCATTGAGCACTACACTTTGAGTGCGGTTGGTTAGCCAGTTTTGAATCCATCTGGTGGTGTTGCTGTCCATCCCACATTTTTCTACTTTATCTAGTAGTAGGTTATGGTCTACTTTATCAAATGCCTTACTGAAGTCCAAGTAAACCACATCGACAGCATTCCTCTGGTCCACTAGTTTTGTCACTTTGTCAAATAATGTAAGTGATCCAAATATAAATCATTTTTTATTTGGGCATTTGTAAGATATTCTGCATTCTGCAATTAGCAATCAACATAAAGTAGCCTCCAATGACTTTCTCTGGTGAAATGTAAAATAAAACAAATGAACAACCCAATAATTCTCCAGAATTAGCATAAATACTTTATTTCAGGAGCACATTGTGTAAAAAATACCTAATCATTACAATCTATCAATGTGTTGGTTTCTTTGTACATTTATTTTCCAGCTCAGTCCTTGAATGCCAATTCATGCAGAGTAAGTTATCAAAAGTATAAATAAGCTCAATTTTACATTAGTCTGAATGTGTGTGTTTTCTTACCATTATATATAGATGACATATTTTTTGAATTGATTTGATTAGCTGAAGTGCCGTAATTTTTGAAGCAAGTTATTTAGCAGTAAACTCTTTGTCATTGTGGATTTGAATGGTACAATATTTATGGGCTGTAGTCTATTAAGATGCTTCCCCTGGTTGATAGGAAGTATCAGTAGCAAGTGCAAAGGCATTCATAATTTATCTAATAAAACAGCAGATAATAAAACACCACTTATAACATCTTTCAGATACATACAGCTTGACTAGAGCATATATCTTTCTGCATATGTGCAACTTTTCATGTAAACTTTTAACAAAGAACACATCTATAAAATCAGGGATATACCACAGAAGTTGTATTTATTTTTAAAATGTATTCATACATGTTCTTTATGTTCTTCTGACTTGAACTATCTGCTGTTAATTTGCCTTGTTAACTTTCCCAAATGGGATTGTGTGTTGTGGTCAGACTATCAAATTAATATGCTCATTCTGCCCTTTGATGATAAAATATGGTGTTTCTCTCCCAGGATGCAGTCTTTAATGTAATCTAGAAAGTGTAATGTGATCAGAGGTCACAGATAAATTCGGAGTCGTGACACACTATTCAAGTGTCTTTACATTTCTATTTACCCTTATATAATTAACCATAAAGGGTAAGTTCTTTAATTTGTTGTTTAAACCTACCAAAGGGGGGCAAAATGGTTTGATAAGCATAATTGAAAATGAGTGTTTGTGTGTATGTGTGTGTGCAATTCTACTACCTTTCTTAAAAGGCAAAGTGAATTAAGTCACTGAACTTGTTATATATTTAGCACTTAGCATTTTGACTTATATACCGCTTCATAGTGCTTTTACAGCCCTCTCTAAGCAGTTTACAGAATCAGCATATTTCCCCCAACAATCTGGGTCCTCATTTTATCCATCTCAGAAGGATGGAAGGCTGAGTCAACCTTGAGCCGGTGAGATTTAAACTGCTGAACTGAAGCTAGTAGTCAGCTGAAGTAGCTTGCAGTACTGCACTGCACCACCTCGGCTCTTATACAGTTTTCCTGAGATATATTTACAGTTTTCCTGGGATACATTTGAATCACAAAACATAACATCTAATTTCAGAATACATGTTTGACAAATGAAAAACGAGAAGAATGCCATAATGACAAATATTCAGGTCCAAGGCAATTTCATTTTATTCAACCAGAATTTATTATTTGTATTTCCATTCACACATAAATTAAACCAACAAGATAAAAGATGTGGTAACATTTTGCAGTGAAGTTATTAATAAGTAAATAATTTAAATTATTTATTTATTAACCACCACCACCCGATGGGATTGTCCAGTGTGGGCAGAACTGGCAGTATTCTCTGATTCTCTCACATGATCTCAGAACAAAAAAGTAATGCATGCAGGATTATTCCTGGAAACTGGGTACATGGGTAAAGTAAAGACGGAGTAAAATTTACTCCATCTCAAAAATAAACATGGGCTACATCTATTCACATCCAGAAACATTAGCTCCTCTAAAACTCAAAGGCCAAACTTTAATGGGTTTATTTAACTATTTCCAGACACTAAGAACATTAGCTTAACATTATGGTTGATAGGCAGGATAATGAGTGAGTCGTGTGACATCTATATTTCGTACAACTAATAATCAAAGAGTTTGAGTTAATGAGTTTAGTCAGCTAAGGAGGCGTTCTATGTCTTCCTTCCTATGTTTCATTTCTCTATAATGCACTCTCTAGTGTACTGTTTGTGTATATCTAATGTATATTTGTGTGTATGATGAGCCTTTAAGACTTATTATATTGCTTCTGTTTGTTTGGCTTCTTCTTTAATCACCTCCCATATGCCTCTTGTTCTGAATGCCACATAGGACATCTTTTTCTTCCAATAAAAAAGGAAATTGGCTTTAAGTGTTTTGTTTCTTTTTAAGCTTAGATTTTACTTTGCAACTAATTATTTAATAAAGATGATCCCAGGGTACCCAATTCTAATCATGCTTTGATTTGAACTTTATAAAGAAAGATAATCAAACAGTTTTGGGAGGGCCAGTTAGGCCATTGAATCCAATCCACTGCTATGTACTAACAATTTCAATGTTATGAAATGACAGAACCATCATGATTTGCTACCTTATATGAATTTAGACTTTGTTGTTACAGCTTGACAATGGATCATGTGGGCAGCATAAGCAATATCAATAAAGCTTGATATATTTTCAGATATATTTCCAGTAAGAGACCAGATGATAACACAAATGGGGAATACCAAAAAATAATTATTTTACATTGGTTAACACATTCTACATTGATTATGGTCAGTTCAAGGAAGAAAATTCAGAGTCGCAATGAAGGTTTTTAAAAATATATATATAACAATAATATATTTAAACCATGATAATAGCAATAACAATAGTCCTTAGACTTATATATTGCTTTACAGCCCTCTCTAAGCGGTTTACAGAGTCAGCATATTGCCCCCAACAATCTGGGTCCTCATTTTACCCACCTTGGAAAGATGGAAGGCTGAGTCAACCTTGAGTCTGGTGAGATTTGAACTGCCAAATTGCAGTCAGCTGGCAGTCAGCAGAAGTAGCCTGCAGTACTTCACTCTAACCACTATGCCACTGTGGCTCATGATGTTATTCAGCCATGTACAGCTCTTAATGATTCTATGGGCCAGGTCTCTCTACATCTTCTGATATTGCATTACTTTTTTTGAGTTTTTCTGTGCTCTGGTTGCCAAATATAGATTCAAGATCTTAGCAAATACTAATATTTTTGTCTTTTCATAATTTATTGTTAATTCATCATCTGCACAAAGAGTGGTAAATGATATTAGTGCATATTTTAAGCCAATTAGATTGTGGGACAGAAGGATTGTATGGTCCGCATAGAGTAGCATTGGGATATGTCTATGTGCTTCGGCAGGAAAAGAAATGTTCTGACAGGTTGCCTGGGAATTTATATAAAGATTGAATAATGATGGAACCAGAATGCAGCCCAATCTGACTCCTTTGCTGAGGGAATTGTTTTCATGAGATGGCCTTGTGAAGTAAATCAAATTTTTACTCAGAAGTTTTCGTGCAATGTATACATCAATAGTAATAGCCATTTATCTCTTGTGAATTTACTGAGTTTGTTCTACTGGTCTGACTCTAGAAATTGAGCTGAATGCAGATTTAAGATTGATAAAAGCTGAATTAGGTTTGTCTGTATTGTTTTCTACTAAATATTGTAAAACAAGTTCATGATTTAGGGGAAAACAATTAGCACTAAAATCAGCTTTTCAATGTCCGGTCCGGTCAATGTCAGGTCATTTTCTGTTTAAATGTTTAGCATTTAACTTAGTTATGATACATACTATATGTACGTACACACACACACACACACACACACACACACACACACACACACACACACACCTTTCCTTAAAACATGTCAAATGAAAACTTATTTATTACATTCATATTTCTTCCAAAACCTTTCAAGGACACACACACACAAACGCACACATATACACACATTTGCAGAAGGTTTGCTATCCAAAGAGTTATTAAGCAGATGTAATTTTGCTTATGTTCAACAAATTGCAGCATTGAATGTCTTTAAATCAGGAAATACTCTGGCAGACCCACTGTTGCTTTTCTAAAGAAACACATTTTACCTTCTTTAAATATTTTGCAAAAAAAAGTTTGTCTACTGTAGGAAATATATCTGCCAACCCAAGGGTAGGTTCCACTTACCTTCCCTACTGGTTCGCATTGTGGAATTCCATCTTCTTATCAAGCTCTATCTTATAATCAATGTCCTTTTAAGTTTTTGTCTTCTTTAGTATCCTTATACCATAAGTATCTGTGAAGTTGGTTGGCTACATTGGCCTTCTAATCTTCAGGGATTTTATCCATTCAACCAGGGGTGGGTTCCTCCTGGTTTGGACCAGATCGCCCGAACCGGTAGCAACCCGTTGGTGACGTCATGTAACTGGATCAGCCAGTGCCGGTCCGTGCGTGCCGCCATCTTTTTTTTGTTCAGCTGATCGAAAAAGGGCCCGCCTGCCCGCCCCCGGGTTAATACTGACCTCCTCAGCTGTGTTTCAGGATGATTCCAGCTCCTGAGCATGCGCGGAAGCCTAATTGCATGAGAGGATGCACACGCGCAAAACGTCGCGATGCGCACCGGTGGGGAAGGTAAGTGGAACCTACCACTGAATTCAACTATCCATGAGAAACAACTGTTATGAAAATATAATTTAAAATTTGGGAGAACATGGCCATCTCTGTCTTTTAAATATTCTTCTTGGGCCCATGTTAAATGTACATATAATATACTGAGATTTTGGCTACACTTGTTGTCTATTTGAAAACTTTCCCGAATATTTTTTAGGAATTCTATAGATGCAAGTCTCAAAGCTTTAAAAGAAAAATAAACAAAGAATACTTATTTTATTTATCACCTTATTATTTTCTTTTCTTTTTAAAGAAAGAATGATTATATCAGACAAAATTACAAAATAAGTAATAGTGATATCTTCCAAATTCTCCTGAATGAAAAATCTGTGATAGGAGATTAGATATTATCTCATAGACTATGACTAGAGATATCTTGATAAGATTTACCTCAGTCTAATTGCCTAGTGGAATGGAATATAGTACAAGATTAATCTGGCCAGAGTTAATGATGCATATAATCTCCTGGTTATTATATATTAGTTAGTTAGTTAGTTGGTTAGTTAATTAGCTTATTATGTACTTTATTTATTTATATCCCACCTTTATTATTTTTACAAATAAATCAAGGTGGTGAACATATCCAACACACCTTCATTCTCCACAAGTCTGTGAGGAGAATTGGGCTGAGAGAGATTGCCTGGGCCAAGGTCACTCAGCTAGCTCATGGTCTCTTGCTTTCTAGCCAGGTGCCTTAACCACTAAATCAAATGGCTCTATATCATTTGTGATATACAGTTGTGCTATAATTGTGCCTTTTAAAAATAGACAATATCAGAAAATATGAACTATAGCTGTCTGAATTTCAACTGAAAGAGTTTATTCAAACTTTAATTACAGAATCTAAAGGACTATTGTCTATCTGCTAATTGCTTTCAAATCTAAGCCATAATGCAAGGGCTAACATACCTACAAAAGTCAAAATACATTGGAATTTAAGTATCTAGGAGTACTTTATCGTTGTTTAGTTTTAAGTCATCTGTCAAAACTTTCTTCATTATATTACACTTTTTATTGCTAAGATTATAGCCACACAATTTCAAGCTAGCAAACATTTTTCCTCATGGAGATACTGTATCTGCCCTTGTACTGATGCTTCAATTAAATCTGCTCTGCATGTGCTGTTCCATTGCCTTTTTAGTAACAATATTTTAACAAGACTTATCTTTCTTCTGTTCCTACATGCCCCAATTATTTTGAAGAATGTTAATTCCATCTAATCAGATAAGAAATGCTGTATAATATAGCAAAGTTCAGTTTGAATGTGCACAACCAACCAACCACTGCTTCATATGATGACTTTTCTCATACTGTTGTATATAGCCTATTCACATCTCTTTCTATATGAATGGCTTCCCTCTTTTTAATACTTTATTCTAATAACTATTTCAATATGTTGCAGTATTAAAATATGCATAGGAATATAAAGCAATCAGTAAATACAGACTGAATGAGGTATGAAGACATTATAGGTGACCCAATCCAGGTAATAGTGTGATACTACAAAAATGCTCTGATATACATGGCAGTAGTGGGTTCCTACCGGAGCTGTCCGGTGCGTAGCTCCGGTAGGGAGCAGCCGATTGTGCAATTTGCGCGGCCGCTCCGGAGCCGTCTTCACAGGTCCGTCATGCATGTCACCATCTTTTTGTGAGAATTTTTGGGTGATTTTGCTTTTGTGCATGCGCGGAAGCAAAATCTCGCCAAAATCTCGCGAGGGGACATGTGCGTGCATGAGATTTCAGCGAGATTTTGCTTCCGCACGTGTGCGGAAGCAAAATCACGCCAAAATCTCACGTGCGAACATGTCCCCTCACGAGATTTTGGCAAGATTTTGCTTCCGCGCATGCGCAGAAGCAAAATCGTGCAAGGGGGCACGCGTAGCGACCACGCACGCACCCAAAACATGGAGATGCGTGTGCAGCGCACCGGCATTGGTAAGTGAGCAACCCGCCCCTGATACATGGGATGTTTAACATTCAACATTTTTTGAGTGAATGCAGAAAGTATATTGATGTCACAGTAGAAAATGCAAAATAGCTCAGCAATGTCTGTGTAGGCAATTGAATATCCACATAGATTTTCATTAGATTACATATCTCATTCCAAATTACACTACAGACTATAAAGAGCAAAATTGTTCTTTATGATGAGTAATAGTCAATTCAACTAGATAGCCATTACTGATGATTATCTGTCCAGCACTGATTATGTATAAGAGAAATAAATATTCTCTCCCACGCTGCTCTTTTTCACACAGCTTGCATATTGAGTCCGAATTATTGAAATGGTATTTATGTATTGGTAACTGTGAAAGATCATAGCTCAAAATAATTATAATAGAAGTCCTCAGTTCTGGGGAGGAAAAAATCTTCACCATCTGTTTTAGTTTGACTCAATTTGCTAAGGTCCAATTAAGAAACATGTTTAAGTCAACAATATACCTATCTCTCTTTTTCTGTGTCCTTCTCTCTGCCTGTGTCTCTCTGATTCTCTCTTTCACTTTCAGTTAACTCAAATGTAGACAGCTTTATTCTCCCTGGATCCTGTTTAGAGATATTTTGGCTACTTGTGCAAATAATTCTGAAAAATATGTGTGTTCCCCATTTAGTCTACATAAGGGCTTGTGAGAAAATTTGATTGATACTTTGAGTTGCAGTCATTTTTAGCATTTCAATATATTTAAAACAACTGGAGAATTTTATATATCCTCCATTGGAATGATACTTTTTAATGTACATTATTCTATTTCTTTGCTGTTATTGCTTCCCCCACCCCCTTGAATAGATTCCCCAGTATCTATTTTGCTATAAATTCTCTGGATGTTGTGGAATTACTTCAGAATATTTTGCTAAACTTCATAATGCCTGAAGTGTAACTATGTTAAATACATAGCACAGAGTTGTCATTTTGTTTGTGTAGAAACCTGATAATCATCAAAATGTCTGAAGTAGACAGGAACAACTCCACTGCTCTGTCAATCATTTGTTTTGCAAAATCCTTATGTCCACTGTACAGAAGTTTTTTTAAAAAAGTAATATCTGAAGGACAAACATTTGTAACAGTATTAATGCAAAATTAACTAATATCATGGACAAACCTATATACATATAGTTCAGTTAAATAGATTATACATGGTTCTCTTGTATTAATTTTGGTTTAAAGGTTCATGCCCTAGACTAGTTCACAAAGTGAAATGGCTAAATTCGTGCAAATAAAACCAATTAAAAAGCCAAGACTATATTGTCATGTCACTGCATTTGTAACCAATAAAGTTTCTCATATATCAGCTGAGAATTAATAGATCTCACATCTGTTACTGAAAAATATAACAAAAATGGGCTTAAATGCACTGTAGAAAAATGGACTGTAGATTTTCTTATGGACTTTTCTGAAAAAGATGACTGATTAAAAACCTCAGTTTGAAAACCAAAAGGAAATATTTTTTCTACAGTATTTCACACAGAATAAATTACACACAAGCTATAAACCCATGTAGTTGTGACCAGAATTTTAATTTTCCATGTGGTTGTAGACCCAATTTTTTTTGACAGGTTGTGTCCGCATGGAGTTTTATTCCCATGATTCCAAACTAATTTCCTTTCATTATATCTTTTATCTGATATCATTTTCCTTGAGTCTGACAAATTATCTGCTGGATCAAAGATTTAAGAAGGATGAGAAAGGAGAAAATTCGTTATCAGATTACATATCTGTGATTAGTAATGTGGGATTGTGATTGTCTTTTAGTGAGAAATATGAATGTGCTAATTAATGGCTCTGTTGTTCAAGTATTCATGCAATTTTTAAAAGTATTTTTCATAGTTCTACAAAACACACATAGATAAATGGTTATTAAGTAAATCTGACTTCGCCATTGACTTTGCTTGTCAGAAGGTCACAACCATCATAAGTATGAATCAGTTGCCAAGTGCCTGGATTTTGATCACATGACCATGGGAATGCTGCAACAGTTCTGTGAAAAACAGTCATAAGTCACTTTTTCAATGCCATTGTAATTTCAAACAGTCAATAAATGAACTGTTGTACTGTAGTTCTCCATTGATATCAAGTCTAGTTTTAAGTATTCATATTCTGTCTCAAAGTAGAAGGAAAGAGAGAAGAAGGAATATGTATATAGAAAGGGAAAGTTCTAAATCAAGAATGTTTTGAGCATACAAAAATAAGATCATTTTGGGCAAGTTTTCCATTTTTTAATATTTTGGAAAAAATATGACTGCTTTATATTGATAAGCTATGGCTGCTTTATATAATATGTGGCTACTTTATATTGTTTTCATCTTGAAAGAGTGTTGTATGTGTTAAAATGTCAGCTCTGAATTAATCATAATTAACAAATGAATCAAATTATTGTTAGATGTGTGAATTAGAGCAGTGGTCACCAATTGGTGGTCCGTGGACCACTGGTGGTCTACGAGAAAATTTTGGTGGTCCGCAGAAAAATTATTTGCATTTTTATATTGCACTAAATCAGGGGTCCCCAAACTTGGCAACTCTAAGACTTGTGGACTTGAACTCTCAGAATTCTCCAGCCAGCTATGCTGGCTGGAGAATTCTGGGAGTTCAAGTCCACAAGTCTTAGAGTTGCCAAGTTTGAAGACTTCTGAATTAGAGGAATAGTAAGTAAGATACATTACAATGTGTAAAATGAATTATATGCTTACATTGTTTACTAGATGAAGTATTATAAGCATTTAGGAAACATCATAAAATGAGCTGTGCCACTTCACATCTGCTGTGTTTGTAAATATGACCTGTTGATCCTACTTGTCTGCCTTCACCTTAGGCAGTTTGCAATCTACTGGTTGGTGGCAGTGAATGTGATAAGATTCCCAGCTGGCAAACAAAAGGTCAGAATGTGCATTTCTTGAGAAACAAACAGACAGACAGATGATACTTTAACAAAAGAAATGAAAGAATAGATCATTCAAGATGTATTGAGTGTCACATTGCATTGCTGCCAATTACATGTAGATGGCTGTGGTGTCAAGCTACAGGAGGAGAGTATTCATTACATGAATACTTAATTTTTGTTGTGTTGTTAATACATATCATGAAAATTTTGGATGGATTTATTTTTTGTGACTAGTAAAAAATAGGATTTTAGCCAAGTATATCAATTTCCTCTGTCTATGGGCAATGTTGAGTAGAAATCTATGATTCCATAAGATAAGAGGAGATGGAATCAAAGGATGAAGTTGTCACTGGTCACCATATTGCTGTGGCAGTAACCTTTGTCTCCTACTGGTATTCTAAAAAGAGTTAGAATAAATAATTTGCTAAAATTATTTCAAAGGACTCATAGATATTTAAAAGGATTTTTGTCCACTACAGTCTAGTAAATTAAATTATGTTACCAATAGTTCAAATATGAAAATGAAGTGAATCAAAACCTAAACACCTGGTTTATGCCACTGAGTCTGATATTAGGATTGTAGGGATTGTAGCAATTGCCTCAGTCAGCAGCCATTAAAAGGCAATAGTGAAACCCCCAACTATTCTTTCTTAGAGAAAAGAATGGTCTTTTAAAAACAATAATGTGACCTTTACCCCGTAAATAAATCTGTTTCCTACAGCTACAATAGGGAATGCTATTGTTTCATCACAGTTAAAGTAAGGTTTAACTGTAAACCCACTGGCAAGAAGTGGTAAAGACATACCTTGTCTTTTTGGCCCAGGCAGCAATAACTCTTAGGCCAACCCTATTATAATCCTGTTTATCTGTTATAAATTATATCCATGTGATCAGCTAGGTCGATTGTGAATAACTCATGAGCTTGTTTTAAACTAATTATCTAGCAAAAAACACCAAATAAGAGCAAATATTTTTGTTCCAAATTTAAGCAGATTTTTATTTTATTTTACTGAAAATCACTGAAGACTGTTGTAAGGAATATCCTTCTGGGTTCGGTTCCAAGTGGGGAAAAGGACACTGGAAGCATGGGACTGCTTGGAAAGATGGTTTAATGGAGGACAGCAGGACCACATGATCTGAGGTCCCAGGGAAAAGGGGATCACATGCCTCGAGGATGTTGAAGGAGAGAAAAGCCTGAGATACTGAGAGTATCTGTTTTAAACCCTCTGTTGGGCTTGTTGCTCTGTTGTTTCCTGTTCCTGTACAGAAATGTATCCCATTGGCTGTCAGACTCCCAGGGAGCATACCGGGACAACTCTGAAGGCTGTCCTGAGTCCCAGGCTTGGCTGATGTAATCTTCCCATGTACCATTGCTGAGATGGGTAGAGGGCTAATCCTATCATGTCCTAAGGGTGAAGGTCTGAATCTCATCACCCTGGAGCTGAAGGGGATAGATCTTTGTTATGTAGAATAGACTGGTCCAGGCTATTAACAAAGGTGGGGGCTATTAGGAGTGAGTTTGTTTCCTACCTAAAAGCATGTTTCTCCATTTCTCTAGGAATATTATATATAATATTCTGCCTTTTTTAATATTTCCTAAAATATTTTATTCCTCTAGGAGGGAGGGAGGTGCTAACTTCCTACAAGACTATGCTTGTTAGTCAAGTAGTTGATTAAATACTAATAATCCAAATAGGAGATCATTATGAACTTTAAAATTGTCTCCTACTTTCAGTTTCATTTCTATTATATTGCCATTCCAGCAAAGCAGGATAACAAAATAGCAATCGCAATAGCAAAGCAAAAATTCTCACAAGAATTCATTCTACTGAAGTGCTGTAGTTAGCTTTAAAAAAAACAGTTTGGGTTGAAAAATATTTAATCAAAAATTCCAATGTGTTTAACAGGACTGTAAAAGGCAGTAATGGCTAATGTTGCAAAGTTTTTTTAAAAAAAAACAGGACTCGCATTTAAAGAAAACATTATGCATGAATTTCATCATTTTAATTCCTGACACCTTCTGATCTAACCTTCCCTTCCATATTTATCACTACTGCAATTTTAATTATCAGATTATTTATCCCACTTTTTAAATTACTGTATTCAGGAAGAGTGATGCTGAAATATTGATTGCTAGCATTCTGATAGATAGCTCCTTACCACATTAAGCACACTGTTGTTTTTCATTAACCTTTACTTTAGGCCTCTCATTCAGTTTTCAAATTCTGTGGCAGAGTTCATCTTTGAAGCCATCTTGAAATGCTGCTTCAAACAAAGTGATATAATTTATTGTATTTACTACATAGTCTTCTTCTCTGAATGTTATATACAGTATCATACTTACATAACTATCTTGATCAAATGCTACTTGTACAATTTGTCATGGTGTTATCCCAGAAAGCTTGGGTCCTTTTACCTGGTGTGTGGGACCAATGAACCATACAAGATAGGTGAGGGGGAAAAGACTTTTATTTGCAAAGCGAGACACACCCCTGCTTGGATTTGGCCCCTTCTTTTATACACACACACTGCAGTAAAACCCTTCTACCCCAAGTGACAGGAAAAATAAAGTGTTGTACTTATAAACACACACACACACACACACACACACACACACACACACACACACAAACACTCATTTCTAGGTCCCCTGAGAATATATAGAGTCCCCTGAAAATAGTTATCTGTAAGGAAAAATAGAATTTAGGGAAAAATGTGATAGGTTTTAAGCAAGCAAGTATTCTAGGCTAATCTATTTTAGTCTAGTCTACTACAAGGCTAAAATGTTAAACCATTGTGTTATTGTGGAATGACTAATAATAACTAGTGGTAAGCAGTTGAGGTGGCATTCTTTTTGCAAAGCAGCCAATGAGATTAACCTGGGGTTAATCTGGGTATTAATCTGTAATGAGGTGAAGACTGCCTATAACGATAGCTGTCAACTCGCAAAGCATCCCTGGCCTGCTCTCGAGTTGCCATAGGCAAGGGGGATGGGAAAAAGAACTTTGCAGCTGCGGCGAGGCAGCACGTCAGTCAAAACAAAAGCACATTCCAGCCATATCTCTGTCAAGGCCATCTCCACGGTTACCCACAGTGGCTGGAGGGGGAGTGATCTCTACAACCCGCGAAATTACTTTGTTGAGAATGTGACTGATGACACACCTTGGGGGGAAGGGGAAACAGGGTCAGAGCTGGAACATAAATTATGTGGGTTCAGGGTTGGCTTCACTTGGAACTTGCCAACATGAAGCTCCTAATAAATAACTGGATTTCTTTTGAAGATTGGCTCGAGGCTCATGATTTAATTAGGGCATCAGTCGAAACCCTGACAGCAGCATTTGAATTCACTGGCAAAAGGTATAGTTCTGAACAAAGAAATAAGGAAATAAATAAGGAACAGAATTCCATCAATACCAACAATCAGAATGCAGCCGGTTACTTTATTTCAAGTAAGGGAACAAAACACTCCTGAAATCCCTAACCTCTTTTCATGACCTTGATCATCCAAATTGCAATAGTAATAGCATTTAGATTTATATACCACTTGACAGTACTTTACAGCACTCTCTGAGCAGTTTACAAATGTCAACATATTTCACCAAACAATTTGGGTCCTCATTTTACCGATCTCAGAAGTATGGAAGGCTGAATCAACCTTGAGCCAGTCAGGATTGAACTCCTTGCTGTGGGCACAGTTAGCCTGCAATACTGCATTCTAACCACTGCACTACCATGGCTCATACTCCATATTCCATATCTTTAAGTGTTTATAATGCCTCTTATTCCCTTTTTTTAATATATTACTATTCCATACAAATAATTCTACAATTTAATGCACACTCATCTGGGTGTTTTATTAAACATAATATGATTTACTTCTGAATAGACATGCCACAGATTACATAACCACGATAATTAGCAGCATAAATAAATAGAGCTATCAACTGATTTAAATAGATGACAATATTGATGAGCTTTGTAAAAGCGTTAAATAATTGTAAACCAAATGTTATATAAAGCACATAACATTTTTCTTCTTTCACTTCACACTATCCATTTTACTTTACTCTGTCTTCCCACAGCCTAACCAATAAATCTGTATTGATCTATGACTAATAGTTTAAGCCTCAAAGCAAACTTGTGTGGCATAAAAAGAGGCAGAGTATAGTGAAACAGGAAAAATATTATGATTGGAAAATATTCCAAATAATTTCATAGCCATATTATTCCCCTGAAATATGTCTGCCTCTAAAAGTACACATTTTTAAATATCATGTCTTAAAACAATTAAAATATACCAATGTTAAGACTTGAAGGCAGTGGTTTGATTCTTACAGAGCACCATATTTTTGAGATATCAAGGTTGTTTGTGACTTTTGAAAATGTGTAAGTATTCCAATAAACCATTTTTATTCATGAAGGCCATGGTTTTTTTTCTCTTTGCTTTGTTGCTTATTTTACTGCAGGCAAAGTTTCACAGGATCGTTTCTTTGAATTGACTCTTGTATTGACTGAAAGCATTGAAGCAAATCATGTGCCTTTGAATTGCTTCAGAGACAATTAAAGATGACTTGGATATTCAGATAGCTTTCATGCTTTGCAGAATCTCAAACCTTTCAAAGTAGAAAGCAAAGAGACGAATTATTTTTTTTAAAAAAATACAGATTTGAATGGTTTTAATTTTAACTTAACATATAGCAGTTTTTGCTTTTGTATTGCATCATGTTTAAAGAAGCTCTTTGCTGGACAATTGATATGATGCTGTGTTACTTTTCCTCATCTATGCTGTATGTGGAGAAAACTATTTCAAAATTTTATTGTGATTGAACCTTTAAAGGTATTCATTTAAAGTCATACTATGTGCTAAATGTTCCATCATTCTGGATATTTTTATCCATTATAGTTAGTATGCTTGATCACAAGTTATTTATTTAATGATTTCACTCTTTCATCACTCTTAATTTCATATACCGGTAAGCATTCATATATCTCATTCATATATCTATACCGAAGATTGACTCTGACTGGTTTTTTATAAAATGTGCTGGAGCTGAATAGTCAGATGTAACACATTTGCAATGTCGTCTTTCTCTTTTGGTCTACACATTTTAAACAATGTATAAATAATCTGAGTAGAAAAGGTAAATGTTTTGAAAAGGTAAATGTTAAAAGAATGACATTTAAGAAATTATTAGCATTCATTCCTCATAGTGTGTGTGTGTGTGTGTGTGTGTGTGTGTGTGTGTGTGTGTGTGTGTGTGAGATGACCCGGGGGAAGGCACGGAGGCAACATAGCCAGCTGATAGTTAAAATTCCCCTTTATTGCTCCAACTTTCACCCAAATGCTCCCACGTTTATGGCAAGTCCCTGAGCAAAGCACTCACACACACACACCTCCAGTAGCCTCTGGCTGCGAGTAGTCCAGCAAAACTATGTTAGCACGATGGCTTCAAGGCAAGAAGTCCAACAAGGCAAAGGAGGTAGCAATAAGGCAATGAGTCCAATGAAGCAAAGGAACAAGGCAGCAATAAGGCAAGAAATCCAGCGAACTCCAGAGGTCGGCAACGGCACACAAAACTCCACAAATTCTGTGCTTTTTCCCAACAAGCGCCCCTCACTACAGTGTCTCCTTAAGTCTCAGTCCCTAAGTGTGCCTTATGAAGAAGGGTGGGGCGCTTTCCTCCTGAGTAGTCAGGTCCGCCTGCACTGCTCCCACCTCCTCTCCACTCTCTGTGCTCAGGGATCAGAAGAGGACGGCCCTTGCTTGTCACCTGAGCTCTGTTGCTCCTCATCTCCACTGCCTGCCCTCTCTTCCCCCCTCTCTCAGTCATCTTGCCCTGCTGGTCATTCTTCCCTGCTGGCAAGCTGTCCCAGGCCTGAAGGACCCAAGGCTGCCTCGTCCTGCTCCTCCCCACATTCGAAGCCAACAAGGCCGCCTCCTCTATCTTCCCAGCTCCGGCTCATCCTCCTGCATGGACTCAGGCTCTGATGGGGCCATGACAATGTGTGTGTGTGTGTGTGTGTGTGTATGACTTGAACGCCATGTGACATGGTGAGTTCCCATCTTTGCTCTATCTGCTGTCAATCTAGCAGATCGAAAGCATGCAAATATGAGTAGATAAAAAGATATCACTTTGGTAGGAAGGTAACAGTGTTCTGTGCTGTCATGCTGGCTACATGACTGCAGAACTGTCTTCAGACAATGCTGGCTAAATTGTCTTGAAACAGAGATGCATACCACCCCCTATATTTGGCAATGACTAGTGGAGTAACATCTGCAGGGAATCCTACCTTTATGTATACTGTACATACAGCAAAAATCTTGCAAAGCCAACATTAATAGAAAGTAGTCTTAAGGCTTGCTTTCCTTCAACAATATTTACAGTAATTCTTTTTTTGATGAATAAACTACTTCTTTTTGTCTTTCCACCTTTATATTTGGTCACCTGCTTTTTTTATGTCATGGAGAAAAAAAATAATGATTTATGCCTAAAGAACTTCATACTTTTATTTGATTGGTTAATAAGTTATCATATTTGAAAACTGCATGTTAATGGCAAATCCAGTCCAAAGTGCTTCATACAAATTTATTGTATTGCTATGCAAAGCATCAACTCATTAAAAAAAATAAAAAAACTAGGATGTTGTTGCTGAAGATGATGATGAAGAAGACGACTTTGGCATGAATTGAATATATCAGGATTCTTTCAAGTGGAGAGTAGCACTTTTATGTTATAATGAATCATGGCTATAATCCAAGCTTCCATCTAGAAGATTTACTCACAAAATACTTATTGCCATAGCAACTCGAGCAACCACCACAGACTTGGAAGAGTTTGTGGCTATTATTCATGAAGACACTGTGCAAGTGCAGCATATTCTCTCACAAAGAGTTTAGATTCTGAAAGAACTCAGACTTCTTTCTCATTTTAACTAAAAACCAAATTTCTAGGCGTCACATAATCAAACATTTCATGCATTTTGATATTATAAAATACTTAAATATAAGCAATTAAAGCAGCTTATTAAAACTAAACCGGCATTATAAATGAAATAAAAATGTACTAGAGGCCAGCTATCAGTGGATAAGAATTTAACTTACTTATTTGACATCTGAGTATGTTCTCGTTTCCATGTAATTTTTTACAATGCTTTCATGCTTTCTTTTTATTACAATATCTTAAAACAATTTATAATGTATTTTAAATATACTTTTTCAACTCATTTGCCAAAAAATGCTTACTTGCATGATTTAAAAGACTATAAAATAAAATACTCCAAAAGGCCTCACAAAGAGACTAACAATCAGAATATTGTTAAGCAGTCACCCATTTACCTCACAAGTTACCTTACTACCAAAGGGGGAGGGGAAGTAATTTTCAGCTGAGGTTACTTTTGGTCTATTTTTGGTCTACTTTAAGCTTTAATATATTTTAAACATTTTCAATTCTTTTTCTAGCTCTCCTGTCATTTTGTCAGACTGTTCAGTTCCTGTAAGTGATATTGAATTGAATTTAGGCCATCTGTACTTTATCACAAACTCTTTTCCCTGAAGTATGCCTGGTTGTGACACATTATCCTTAGTGGCAGTTATCTTCCAACAGATTGATGGGCTGCAGTTCACCTTTAAGTTTATATAACACAAGTCTATCTTCATGCTTCCAGGAAAAAAGATATATTGTGTATTGCTTTCATAAAATGAAACCAAGACAAATTCCATACAGGTAGTAAAATGGTATGTAAAAGTTATTTATTTATTCATCCAGGTTGTTTATAAGCATCCAATGTAAATATTTCTTGGGAGGAAAGCGTAAAGATAAGATGATTAAAAATCATCACTCCAATCTAAATGTTATAAAAATGCAGCAAGAAATAAAAGCAAACTCTTTTAACAGGAGAAAAGGAAAATAGTATAATATATTTAAAATAGGAACTAGGGAGGTTGGTCTCAATCGAGGGTCCACAGGTAAAACAAAAAAAGACTTGCTGTGTAAGAATCATGACTTTAGTGCAGTGGTGAAATTTTACTGCATTTTACTTCTAAATAAAGAAGGTAATACTGTGATAAATACGATATCATTACCTATTTCCATTTTTTAAAAGGCAATAACCTCAGAGTGGAATACAAATGCTTTCTCCAGCATAAAAGAGAAAGAATGGTATATGTATATATTGTTAGTTATTAAAGGTGACTTTGTTTTTGCTTTGTTCAACTTTGTGAGGACTATTTATAGCTGAAACATTTATGCATGAACCATTTTTTGTGTCCCCTCTCATCTTTCAAATTTTTAACCTGTCTATTTCTTTTTCTTAATGTATTCTTCTTCTTTTTAATCTTTACGTATTTCATGGTCATTGGGCCGTTCTTTATTTTTCATGAGATGTGAGGTCGGTGGCAAAGTAATATCACTTTGATCTGTCATATACTTTCCATGCATTCATCCCTGTGCATTTCAGATAGATCCTCACACAAGATTTATGCTCCTAGCTGAAGAAAACTATATAGTTATTTATACATACTACATAAAATATATGGCGGACATTGAAAAGAGGTGCTTTTTGTTTTCCTTTTGCATGTTATAATTGGACTTAACATTTGCAAGATCTACAATGAAACAGTTACCTAGATAAATTATTTTACACATCAGGTTAAAAGTAAAATGAAATATTAAATGAGAAAACTTCAATAACATACTCATGTATGGGTGTGCGTGCACACACTCAAATACATAATACATTGAAGGTAAACTTTTTCCAAGGTTATTTACAACATGAAACACAAAGTAAAAGAGACTATTATATTATTTCTTTTAATACTGTCTTTATTTATAAGTGGGAAATGTTGCAAACAGAAGATTCTCTTTTAAACAACTATTTACTAAAAAACAGTATGGAGAATTATTTCATCTACAGCTTCACTTTTGGATACTTCATTGATTTTTCACAAGTGTAAAGTTGTTTCCTTATGTTTGCACACCAGTTTACACTCATATGGCTGTTGCTGTAATCCTAAACACCAGAGCTTTAAGTTTTAGGTTTAAGGAACAGTAAACACAAAGTGGTGTAGCTTTTAGCTTATGGGAATAGTGGCTATTATTTGCCCTCCTCCGATTTGAAATTCACTATGAAACTCTGCATCTGAGGGGTTTTTTTTCCACACACAAGCCTTTATCTACTTGTTTCACATATATAAATCAGCTAGAAATTAACTTTGCTTCAGAAATCTGTTCGGATTTCAAAATATTCCTTCACTTTTTTTTAAATCATGGTCTTTGATTCAAGAAGAAAGAAAGAAAGAAAGAAAGAAAGAAAGAAAGAAAGAAAGAAAGAAAGAAAGAAAGAAAGAAAGAAAGAAAGAAAGAAAGAAAGAAAGAAAGATCCACTTGGACCATATGGGAAAAATGCAGGTTCAAGGCAGCTTTTCACCAGCAGCTTTTCACACTTTCATTGATGAATTAATTTTTTAAAATATCGAAATGAAGGACAGCTACCAGTGATCAGTTGACAAGCATTTCCATTGCATGCACTAGTGGTCAACTGGGGAGGAGGTGTGTTTTGCAATGAATTGAAACTGAAACCCACAAACCAGACAGCAGGACAAAATACTACACAGAGACAGAAAATATGGGTGGAGTTTTGTAGAATTGTATTCTCTTATAGGATCAGGTAATGTATTCTAGTTGTCCAAAATGGTGGGTTGATCATATTTACGGTAAAGCTAAGGGTAGTCTGTTATCTTCAGTTTGACCAACTGGTTATAAAAACAGTTTCCTTGATAATTAAAAATCTGTGAATTTAATCACTACATTTATTCCTGGAACAAAAGAATAGAGTTGATTTTCAGTTGACTAAAAAACTGAGTTTGACTGATGCTTTATGCCAATTATCTGGATCAATCTTAATACAATGACTTAATGAAGCTCTATAAAGGCATAAAAAGCTCGGAGCTTTTTTAAAATTTAGATTTGAATTGCTCTATATCTTTATATGTAAAATTGCATGTTCTCTTCCAATACATTTTCAGTTTGTTATAATTATCTATACAGTATGTAAATATATTATTTTCAGCAAATGAATCTCTTTCTGTTTGGTTTTCACATCTTTGATAAGGCCAAGACAGAAATTGATTTTTCCATGTCATGACTCTTAGATCTAAGCTGTAACTTTATAAAAGCTTGAGCCATTTTATCAAGTCTTCCATGGATGATATGACATGTTCATTCAGACATGATAACAGATGTGTTTAAAAGGACTACAGCTTCATTTAATATCTAAACAGAGATTCTCAACTAGCCAAAATATGCAGTTTTAACAATATAGACCTTATTATTTGTGAGAGGGGGAAAGGATGAAAACAAGTCTCCCCATTGTCATCACTAAGCAGCATAATCTTTAAAAAAAGCAAGATCAGTTGCTTGCCTGGGATGTGAATAGGTGTGTTGAGGTTACTATATTTGGCCTCTCACTGTTCTCCTGTGTACGGCTTGGAGAGTCCAAGCATGGGTTAACTTCTGTCTGACTGGAGAAATACATAGCAATATTCTGGGTTGTTGGCTACTAAATGCTAGGTGAGTCTGTAATATGGTAACCCTTATCTGTCATCTGATCATGGATAAGACGGGTGACCTAGCATTACCAAGATCTGACAGGGACCAGACATTTCACTTTCTGTGGAATGGCCAGCTGGGTTTTGGGGGTGACATCAACTGAGATCCCAGGATAGAAATGGTGGGACTATATTATTTGAGGGACCATCTCTATCCATGTGTTCTACCCAACCAGTCCTGCTTTGTTTCCTACCTATCCGAGGCAGCCCATTAGGCCTCATTAGCAAGAAACGCCAGTTAGTGGGGCCTAACATGTATACCTTTTCCACCATAGAGCATCCTTATAGGAAATTCTCCCTCCAGATATTAAAATAAGTCCAACCCTGCTGGCATTTCACAAGGCCCTAAAGACTTGGCACTGGGCCAGATTATTCCTGTTCATTGAATGGGCATATACAAGAGGAAAAGTTACCCATCATTGCATCAGAGCTGAATTATTTTTGTTTTTCTTAGATCATTCCAGTCAGTTGGCAATGAACAGTAAATTGAATGATGGAAGGCTGATTTAACTACATTTTTCTTCTATACAATGCTAAAGGAAGGAATGGAGGGAGGAAAGGAGGAAAGGAGAAAGGAAGGGAGGGAGGACCATGGATATTCAGCTTATTGAGAAAGTGAAGTAAGAAAAAAAGTGACACCTACAAAGCCAGTTGCAGCTGTCTCTAAAATACCTTTTCTGTAGCTTTGCTATACGATTGTCTCATCTTACACTGGCAATTTGGGAGGGCACATATCACCGAGCTAAATCTATATCAGGAAGGCCCAGGAAACACTGCCATATAAAATTATTCGGTGCCTCTAAACCCATTGCCAGTACTAGGTCACCTAATAATACTGGTGCTCATTTTGCAATGCTTCATTTTTGCTAGGCACGTGGAGCAATTTGTCTCTGATGGAAGTCACAGAAATGACATTCTGCCCAATGTGTCCTTATAATGTCAGTTTAGCAAATGCATTCAAAGACCAAAAGTCAGGCTGCACAAAATTTTCATTTTCTGCAAAAAGCATTCCTTTCCTTTAGCACAGCTTGCCAATGCAAATCTGCAAGGCCTAGTTGAGAAGCCCTTTAAAATGATGATAGCTAACAAGGGAAATCTTACTTTGCACTGACAGATGTGGCATATCCCAAGGCAGCATGAGTGGGTGCTATGATAGGATAAAAAAGAAAGAGAGGGAGGGAGAGAGAGAGAAAGACACACACAGAGAAAGAGACAGATAACTACATTTGAGGACAAAATATGTATTCATTTCATGTAACAAAGTGCTGCTCATCAATTATCTCCTTGATCAGCTAGAAATAAGGTATAAAAGCTGAATTTTTGCCACTGCCTTCCTTATTTTGTTAAGAGTTTGTATTCCTTATTGGGATGAAAAAATGGATAAAAAAAGTACTTTTTTTAGTCTCTAAGATATCCTGTATCTCTACTCCCTTTGCATAAACATGTTCACTAAGCAATGCTAAGATAGATAGATAGCTTTTATTGTGGTCGGAGACCAATTTAAAATACACATAAAAAGGGGGTTAAATTTTACAAATATAGATAGATCATGTGACAGTACACCATCTACTACAATCTATACCATCAATACTAGTGATCCTCTGCCGTTGGGGTTACCTGTCTTTTCCTCTGTTTTTTTTCAAGCCATGACTGCAGCAAAATTTTTTGCCACCTTTGAGGTTATATTAGGATCTGTATCCTGGAGTAGGAAATAAAGGCTGAACAGATCCGGTGAACAAGGGAATCTCTGGGAAATAGGGGAGATGAATCTTGATCTTATGTCTCGATAGTGGGGGCATACGAATGTAATATGGAGCAGAGATTCCGGGGATCGGCCATCATATGTACAATAGGTGGATTTTACTCCCCCCGAGAGCCTACTGTCGAGGACATTTGAGGGGATCACATTAAATCGTGCCTTCATAAATGCAAGCCTATGTTTGATAGAGTGTAACGCGGAAAGGTAAGGCGGCGGGTGAAGCAAGGGAACAATACTAAGGGAAAACGGTGAGCAAGTTCCTGATCCGTTTGCCAGATTGAGTTGTCTATCAATGTCATCCAGCCATTGAAAAATCAACGATTTGGCAGCATCAAGGCCTAAGATAAATCTTCACTGGGGGAAATCCCGATCTTCAAAAGTTTAGTATGGATATTATGCTAAGCAATGCTAAAAAAAATCTTGCATCCAAAATATACAGTAGTTATTGTACTGTGCAATTAAGTGAAATAGTCAGGCCTACTGAAATGGGGCAGGGCAATATAAAAAATAATTAGATGGGAATTAGGAATTGCTCTTTGGAATGGAAGCAGAACACAGACCGTATCAGGATGACATAGTAAAAATGTTAATGAGGGGAATTATTGATAAGGGAAGAAAGAACATTTGGGAAAATAGAAAATATGGTAGAGAAGACTAGCAAGAGAGACGAAGGAAGCTGAGCAGTAACACAGTGGCAGATTCATTAATAGCACAAAAAGAGTAATAAATTTTGAATGTTGTAGGGAGTTCCATCTGCATTCCTGAAGGGCAATATGTTGCCTCCATGCCATAGGTTGTATTGGTTTGCTGTATGGAATGCGACTAAGTCTGAAGAATCTTCATGAAACTGAAGATACTTTCATTTTAAGATGTCAAGGAATATTGCCTGTTACACACTGAGGGTGTTGTGGATTTTCTGAACTGTTAATTATGCTAGATTACAAGGTCTAGATGAAAAATATTGTATGATGACTAACTGAATGTTGTGGCTTGCCTGCATCCCGTGCAGCTGGTCATGGTTCTGGAGGACCAAGAGCCGACTGTGGCGCGGCACTATCATCCCATGCACCTGGCACCTGAGTCCAATAGCGAGGAGACTCAGTGCCAGAGGAGGAAAACCAGGCAGGGCCTTCTGCAGCTTATCAGTTGGTGATGATTGACTCAGCAGAAGAGGAGGAGCCTCTGTTTGATGCTAGGGCACGCAGGGCAGCTAGCAGGCAGGAATGGCTCTACAGAAGGAGGTCTCCTTGCATGTAGAGCTGAGGGCTAATTGGCCATGCCCTCAGGCTATTTAAGGCTTGAGCACGCAGCAGTTGTTGCTGGAAGCAGATTTCTCTGCACTTGTGTTACTGCTCTGAGACTTTGTGTATTTTGGACTGTCGGCTCATGTTATAATTGGTTCCATGATTTCAGCCAACTTCAGTGAGTAAGAGTTAACGGAGGATTAATTGCCTGTTAATTTGGGATTTGAATTCTGGCCAAAGCTCACGAAGAAACAGTTTCGGACTTTATGCACCAAGAACTCTCTCTGTTCCCCCTGGACTTTAAACCTGATTTTTACTAAGCACCTTTATTAGTAAATACCTCTTATTATTTGGCAAACAGTTGTGTGTGCGTCCTTTCTGAGGGGTTTCCGTGCTGGGACACAACAGTGAAAACAAAGTGTGACCATTATTTTAAGGTCATATGTAACAGCTCCTGATAACATAAGCATCATGAACTGTTCAGTTTAACTATCCAAGGAATATTCTTTGTGCAAAGATAAATGTTAGAAAGTTATATTTATAGTCTCATCTATTTGAAGGTTAATTAAACATAGTGATGTGTGTTGCAAAACTGTAATGCAATGTGGAATAACATTTGGTATTCCTGCCACAAGTTTTATTTTTCACTGTTAACTGAAAATTATGATCAAATTCTAATGTCAATTTGCAGTTATTATCCTATTATCTAGTATTGAACTAACTGCAACTTTAAATATCCCTGAACATCTTTAATGAACAAGTACCCAAAAATATTTTGGAAAAGGTTACATATGTGCATACCCAAGATTTATTTTTATGTTTTTGCTTTTATCCTAGTCCACACATCCAGCTGCAACATTAATACCAAGCAAAGGAGCAAAGGAAAAAGAGAAAACAAGGAAACTGCATTAGACTTCTTATGGGAATTCTTTGTTCCTTCTAGTTTTTACTAAAAGGCATGCCTAAAAGTGAAATTCAATTATTTTTTCATTGTCCTTACTTGTCTATTTGAATTCTAAAGTCCCAGAGCTCTTCAGTATCTTCAGACTAATACTTTGACTATTTTGTGCTCCCATCAGTTCCTGCTTGCAAGGAAATGGTATTTCTTGCAGATGTATCATTGCATCATTGCTGATCCTTTGTAATGCCATTGTTTGTAGTCAGTCTGTACAATCATCTTGCAATAGCTAATTAGGTAGTATATTGTTTCTTAAGCTTTTCTGCTGAAACATTTGAAGACAGATATTTGCTATCTGTTGCTGTCTTCTCAGTTCTGGCTTTACATGCTTTTGTTTTTTAGGGTTTGGTCTTGTACAGCCAGAATTAAATCCTTTGTTTTTGTCTTCAATTTCCTGCTTTTAGCTATTCCCATATCTTGTTATCTGATTTGCCTTTGCGTTTGTGTGTGCATATGTGTATGTGTTTTGTGTTTATGGGCCATGTAATAGTTTGCCTTGCCATATGTCCTATTCTATATTTTGTCTTTCTTAAAGGTCAATTTGGTCTCTGGTATTCAGTAAGTCTTTCTGGTGTACTAGCTTGAGTACTTCTTCTTCACTGCCCTTCAGATATTTTTTTTCTTCTGTAATTGTGTAATGTATTTTCAAGATTTCATGTCTACCTATGAACTTTTGTAAATAAAGACTGTCAACATTTCATCCATTGCTGTTATTATGATTGGTTACAGAGTCAGCCAGATATTTAGAACAGATTATTTTTAATTATGTTTTATCTTATCTATATAGCTATCTCTTAAGGTAAAGTGACCAGATTTATTTATTTTTAAGTGGGACGGGGGGGGCCGCCTGGGCGCCACCATTTGTTTTGCCCTCTGCGCATGCGCAGAATGCTGCGCATGCGCAGAGGGCAAAACAGCAAATGTCGGCGTCCAGGTGGGGGGGGAGGTGGGAGGGTGCTTGGATGCCTGGAGCTCGCGACAGGTAAGCTGCCGGCTGCCTCCTTTCCCCGTCTCCTGCCTCCCGTTCGTTGCTTGCCAGCCCGGCCGAAGGGGAGGCGGGAGGCGAGGAAAGGCCTCCCGAAGGGGAGGCGGGCTCCCGAAGGGCTGCCGGCTCCCGAAGGGGAGGTGGGAGGCGAGGAAAGGCCTCCCGCCTCCCCTTTGGGAGCCGGCAGCCCTTTGGGAGCCGGCAGCCCTTCGGGAGCCCGCCTCCCCTTCGGGAGGCCTTTCCTCGCCTCCCGCCTCCCCTTCGGCCGGGCTGGCAAGCAACGAATGGAAGGCGGGAGACGGGGAAAGGAGGCAGCCGGCAGCTTACCTGCTCCAGGCATCCAAGCGCCGCAGTCTCCTGGTCGCCCGCCCAGCCCCAGGGCAACGGCGACAGCGAGGCGACAGGGGGAAGAAAGGGGAGGGGGACGAGGAAGGGCTGTTTGCGCCGCCGGAGGGGCCGCTCGTGAGCTCAAAGCGGTGACAGCTCCTCGTCCCTCACCCCTCCCAACAGCAGCGGCGCCTCCGAGGGCGGGGCTAGGGATGGGGCGGGGGAAAGAGAGGAGGAGCAGCCTCCCTTCCCCCTCCCCCCAGCAGGCAGCCGCCTCGCTGGAATTCCACCCGACTTGCTTCCGGTACCTCTCTTTTGCTTCCCCTGAGCTAAGGTGACCAGACGTCCCGCTGTTTCCGCATTCTTTTCAAAAAAAGCGGGACTTTTTGAAAAGAATGCGGGACGCGGGACACACGCTTGAAAAGCGTGTCTGTCCCACCAAAAGCGGGACGTCTGGTCACCTTATCTTAAGGCAGTAGTTCATAGACAACCAAGAGAAGGCATTTTACATCCAATGGAAATGATGATAGCAAAGGCTATGAACAAACACAACAAGGAGGCCAATAAAGGTATAGTGAAGGATCTCCTAGTAAATGCAAATACTTTCAAGTATCTAGGCTCTGCAATACTGAAGGATCTAATTGAAGAGATGGCAGAATTTTTTTCAATTATCTTTGAGAAATTTTAGAGGAATGGATAGACATTAAAATACTGAAGAAGAGCAAATGTAGCACTTCTCTTCAAGAAAAAATGAAAGGGAGATAATTATCAACCAGTAAGTCTAAACCAAGTAATAAAACAGAACATTTGTACATATCCTAAAGACAATGCTGGGATTGATAACAGCTGATATGTTCGGTCAAAATAGATCATGGGAGTAAAAACTTATCTCCTTTGAGAAAGTAATCAATCTAGTGCATAATATTATTGTGGAAATTTTATAACATATAATGTTGAATATGGTCTAATCACATTATATTTTTAATTGTATTTAATTGTTTTAAGTGCTTTTAATAATTTTGTTTGGAGTTTTTGTATAAAATGTTGTACGCCGCCCTGAGTCCTGTGGGAGTAGGGCGGCATAGAAAAGCTACCAAATAAAATAAATAAATAAATGTAATATCATAAGAATAAAACAGATGGAACTGGGATTCTGGAAGTTAACAGAAACCAGGCTATTGTAAATTTCCCTAGAGTGACAGGAGGCAGTATAATAAGAGAAAATAAGAGAGAGAGGGTACATGGAAAGAACTGCAACTAAGATGCTTCAGCTTCATCAACTTTATGGGATAACAATAGTCTCTTCTGTATCATTTAGTGATAACTATATTCTTGCTAAACACCCTATAGCTTTTAACTTTCACAAATTTGTCTTACTTTAGTTCCTGGCATAACAGCTAGCAAAGAGGTAGTTGACACTACTGCATATTAAAGATCGAGGTATTTTAATACCAGCTGACAGCCTTTTAAGAACTTCTGCATTTTTAGCTTGATTTACAGGAATATAACACTATTACCACTAATGGGAATTGCGAATGTAACCCTGTCACTGTTAAAAAGCAAGATAGCTGCATATCTGCATATTCCTACTTTCTAAGGGAATACAAGGGCTTCACATTAGCTAAATATTTGTTTGCTAATCCATGGGCTTTTTTCATACGGTCCTGATTCAGAATCTTACCATTAACAAATAGAATAATAAGTAAGAGCTCTTTTGAATTAGAAGAGTAAAATTAGGGGAGTAACGTAATAAGCAAATCAATGTTTCCTCAAGCTAGGCATTAGGGGAATACAAACACACACATAAACTTGTCACATATAAACTCATACAGATGTTGTGTTTCTCCTTATCAACATGGTCTTCATGATTTGGCTTTGTTTTAAAATCTTAGAATTAGGGAAAAGCTGTCTGAGCATGGAGATGTCATTTTCCCAGCATATTCATTTCTAGTGAAAGATGTGATGGTGTTGTAGGAAGAAACCCCCTCCTAGAAGAATAAAATATTTTGAGAAATATTAAAAAGGCAGAATATTATATTTCCCCGGAAGAAAAATGGAGATACATACTCTTGGAAAGCAGGTCCTCATGTTTCTTAATAGTCCTCAGCAGATGTCAGCACTTAAGAGCTTATTGAAAGAAGCCAAGTATCTAGGTAGTTCTATTCATAAGCAAATAGCCTTCATCCAAGACCCAAAATAGGCAAAGCCATTAATTATTGCATTTCCCTCAGAAACCTCAACCAAACTTAGCTCAGACAACCTATAGAGCTAGCTATGACCCCTACATAAGCCCTACAACAGCCAATAAAAAACATGTTCTTGCACAGGAACAGGAAGCTCAAGTGCAAAGCCCAAGAGACGGTATAAACCCACTCCCCACTCTCAACTGCATGTGGTCAGCTTCCCAGTGACAGGTGTGCTTCCATTCAAAATCCAGGAAAGAAAAACCCCAACTCCATAATGATAGAGAAGAGTACTTTTACTAGACAAGAACTGACAGCAACAAAATGAAAGCAAGATCTGAGGCAAAAGAGCATAAATTGCATATAGAAATAATCCCAAATCCCTCCCCACATAACTCCCCGGGCAAATCATCCAAATCCGGCGCCCCAAGATGTCATGTGGGCACATGTCCAGGTGGAGCTTCCACATCTGGTCTGCCAAAGCCGTTGACCTTGAGCAGGCTGTAAACATGTCCATCCAGCCTGGCCGTACGTGATGAGAACTTTCCCCCCTAAATCCCTAATCAGACACATGAAGAGACATCTCTAGCACAGCTTCCCTCCTCCCAAATACATAACCTTCCCTCTTCCCCCCATTTCTATGGCAGCCGAAGCAAGCAGGCAGTGTGGAGGCTGACACCAAGAATCACACCTGCTTGGTGGTTTTGCTTCATCAATAAATAGCCTTTCTTTCCAATCAGCCTCCAGCCTCCATTTTGTCTCCAGTGCCTGTCCCCCGGCTTGGAACTCAAACAGATGGCTATTTCTTCCCACAGTGTAATGACACTTAACTTTAACAGCCAGGTGTTTTTACCACAGCTGCAAACAGGATTATAGGCAAACTGTCAGTGTATGGGCCTTACATCCACCAGAGAAAAGCAGGAATAAGATGGGTTTGCTAGTAAAGTCTATTTACAGTATATAACCAGGGAAAATCAAGCTTCTCATTGGAAATGTAAAACTGATTATAACTCAATAAGCTTGCTGATAAGATTACTTGTGATTCTGAGTTTAAGCAACTGGGAAAGCAATTTCATGAATGGGAAAACAGACTTCCCCAATCCACACAAAACTTCAGTATTTCATAACTGAAAGTGGAAGTTTTACAATCATTCTTGTAGCCTGACTGGTTGACAAAGGAGATTTGAAACTGCTTTTAATCCCCTTCCTCCTGTGCCAATATCTTACGTCTGAGAAGGAAAAATTAAATGGATACAGTAAAGTATTATTTTTAAGATTTTGTCTCAGAAAAGTGGAAAAAGAAAAAATATTAGGAATGTTAGTACTTCAATGTCTATGAGATTCTCAGTCACCCAGGTCACTACCAAGTACTACAACTACCATCTTGTAAAAAAATAATATTAATGATGGAAGTATTGTTTGTATTGTTGCTGTATCCTAGGGAACTTGAATTGAATTGAGACCAGTACAAAACCTTTTTTTATATAATTCAACAATTCAAAACTATTAAAAAAAGATAATTTAGGGTTGTCCAGAGCTTCAAGATGGGAGGTATATAAGTTTAATAAATAAATAAAGTTGTGTTTTATTTTTTTCTATAAAGCATTAGAATCACATTCTGATTGAATGTATAGCTCTTAGCTTAATTTATTTCAACAAGATCAAGTAGTAAAGATAAAATTGGCAAATATAATCCTTTATTTATTCCTTTGTTTCACGGAATAAAAAAGAAAGGATACTGAGGTAAGGAAAGAAAAGACTCCCAGCCATTCAATCTCTCTTCCATTTCCAGGGCAATAGGTTAGAAATTACATTTGAAACAAAAAGTGAAAAATTACAATAGACTTTGGATTCAAAGATTAAAATTAGCAAACTGCACTAGACTACTCAGGTAAACAAACATTCCTTTCAGAATGCCAGAGAGTCCCTCAATAAATAATCAAAAGACCTTTCCTCCACAAGATTGCCATCTCCATCTGCAATGTTAAACAAGAAGGAAACTGTGGCTGAAATGGCAAATAAGTGGGGAAAACACAGCAGAGGGCTTGACCACAGGATTCTCCCTTTTGGAAATCTGGTCAATGATTTTTTTTCTTGGAATTCTGAGAGAATAGGTGCTCCTTTTGCATGCTTTGGGGGGGGGAAGACAACACTTTCTTATAGAAGGGGATCTTGGGAGGAACTTAATCTGTGTCCATCTCCAGCCAGCAGACTTTGTATCAAACTCTTGGAACAGAGTTAGGGTGTATAGGCAGTTTTAAGTTGGGAAGATATGATAGGATGGCAATTGTTTTATGTCTTTTATAAATCAAGACAAAGCAAACACTCGGAAAGTTGCCTAGGATCATTTTAAAGTTGGCCAGACTAAAAATTAAATCAATAAATCATAACTCAGGGCTGTTAGACAAATGCAATAGGTAGCATTTCAAAATACAGTAGCACTAAATTAAATAACTAACTCTTTTGAACTAGTCATTTTTAATTGAAAAGGTAAAGGAGCCGGTTTTCTGAAGTTTAGAAATAATTTTATTGGCTGTTCATTTAACTCCTAGATTTAAAAGATTTATCTCTCTTTTAAAGTATTCCACAACCCCACCCCACCCAACAAAAACTCCAAACAACCCTGTA
Organism: Diadophis punctatus similis; assembly: GCA_023053685.1. Taxonomy (NCBI): domain Eukaryota; kingdom Metazoa; phylum Chordata; class Lepidosauria; order Squamata; family Dipsadidae; genus Diadophis; species Diadophis punctatus. The sequence goes on from JALIGW010000006.1 coordinate 42,848,169, forward strand.
GGCTAAAGCTGTGATTAACTTTATAGGTGCAGTTGGAATTTTAAAAATGAATCGTGCCACAACTGCATTCTTGCTAAAATTATTCTGCAACCTTGTGCTTAAGCCAAGTTTTAAATAATTCAGTGATGTATTGAATGAATAAATTTGTACCACTTGTTTCTCGAAACACTTGAGCATTTATTTTTCTTTTCCATTTTAAAAAAATGCAGCTGCCTAATATTCCTGATATATTGCATTTCAATTAAATTACGCAGGTCTCGAGAAAAAAAGCAGTTTGTCCTGACCTGTTTAGTGTTGACAGCAAATGTCTTTTACCATTTTTTCTACACTGTCATAACCAGAGACATTATGTAATATAAAGCACTGTCACATTTTAACAAGAAATGTTTTTGATCAAGCATTACAGAAAGCTGCAGAAGGCAAGAAAATGATGAATCTAAAGTATTTTTCTTGTTTGGGAAAGATACAAATTTGAACATAAAGTAATACTCAGCAAACATTTCCACTTCAGGTTTAATTGATATTAAATACGGAACTGTGCTTATAAAAAATGGAATAGAAGACTTATGTATGCAACCTTCACCATTTCTAATTATCTCTTTTCTAGGTTTGTTGTTCAGATACGACCATTTTGTTTTCCATGTGGGTAGCATCTAATAAGGTCCTGAGCCATAAATTACTAATAACACACAAAACAAACAAACAAACATGCAGGCCATTTGATTTTTAAAATGCTAGTGTCCGTCTCTTTCTCTCCCTCTCTCTGTTTTTGTCAGCGCAGAAGCCTTCGTAATGAACAGCTTACACATATAACTGCATTCCTAAAGTCACTATCAAATATAGTAGTTTATTCCATTTTGATGCAATTAAATTTTTTTTAAAAAGCAATGAGATCTGTTTTAAGGTTTGTGAGAAGTAAATGTGAATACAAGAACAAATTATTACCCATTATTCTCAGAAACCAATGATTAAATCTTCTTAAGTAAATAAACAATAATAAATAAATAAATAATAGCAATAGCATTTAGGCTCCTACACTGGTCATAGTACTTTACAGCACTCCCTAGGCTGGGGGAGGGGGCTGAAATGTCATCACAGGGGTCTGTGAAGGCTTAAAAATGTTTTTATTTAAATCTTGAGTTAATTCTTGGTGGTCTGTGGTCATGGTCCATGGCCACAAAAGCTATTTAAAAGTGGGTCTGGTGAAGAAAAGATTGAGAATCACTGTTCTATGCTGTTTGCACTATAGAAGCATTATTTGCATATTGGTCTCAACAATCTGGTTCCTCATCTGAAATAAATTTATTCATTTCTGTTAATATTCAAACATGAAGCGGCCTGACAGTGTTTGTGGGAATATTTTTTTCTCTTTGGCAGTTCCTTGAGTAGGATACTGTTTACTGCTTGATTGTTTGTCTAATGTTAGTCTATGCTTGTCTGGATACTGGATACTGGCTAATGGTGAGAAGGTATTCTGGTATTTTTCATTCTCTTTAGCTTTTTTTTGGTGTGTTAACACACTTTGTCTCTATGCACATTTTCCCATTCACTCAGATTCACAAGGATATTCACTTTTCCCATTCACTAGGATTTGTACATGAAAGTTCAGTAGAGCAAACTGCTTCAATATCAAATGATTCAATTCAGATAATTTCATCTGTAGCATTTTTGTACTGATATAGTTTTAATTTGCCTTCGTGGCAGTTATGAAACATTTGTGGTTTAAAATATCTTGTAATCAAATGACAGGGTTTTCTTTCCTACTGATAATGCTTTATGATATCTGATAAGACATAATACCCATCTATAATATTCACCTTTCATATCTAAAAGTGTCTTATTATCCTAGGGACTACATGCATTGTCACTTATTTATAGCCAATGGTCTTATCACAATGTTAAACTATAGAAAAATAGTGAAGCAATATTTCAAATTAATTTGAAAAGGTATTTTTAATATAAAACCAAGACTAAGGAAGCATTCAAGAAGAAGAATTTAATTAATGTAATATATTAACTGAGCAGCTGGAGATTAAATCAAAGCAAATCCATTCTTGCTCTATAATATGAAAAGATATCCAGCACATGTTTCTTAATTCTAAATAGTGGTGATGTCATATTACAGAAATAAGACAATTTTTAAATACATTTCTCCATATGGTTACAAAAAGCTAGATTTTTTTTCAACTGTAAGACTTTACTTGAATATAACAAATGTTTAATTAAGTGAAAATCAGCAAAAAGGGAAAAAAATACAGACCCAATTTGACAAGCAGAGGTACAGAAATATGCTACAATAAATTAGATTGTTAAATTTAAGGCAGTCCATGAAACAGAAACAATACTTTGATAAATACAGAACTACTTTTATTTGTCTGTGAGATAGAAACAGACTGTGTGTGAGTGTGTGTGTGTGTGGTGTGTGAGCTATGGTGAAACATGCTGGCTGGGGAATTTTGGGGTTGAAATCCACATACCTTAAAGTTGCTAAGGTTAAGAAACACTGCTCTAGAGCACGCCAATAGATGTTACAAAAACTTTGTAGAAAAACTACTCTTTTCAGTATAGTATTTTGAGCCTGTGATGCTTAATGCACCCATTTTCCTTTTAAAAATTTCCCAAGTTCTCCATTGTTTATGAGAGTATTCATTCACTAGTCACATATTCTGAAAGCATTTAATTAAAAGTGTTATTGAATTTAATAGGATTTACCACTTCATCAACATTCAGGTATGTTGTTTCAAAAGCATGTTTTCTATCCAAAAATGTGTAGATTCCCTCCTCCCCCGTATATAATTGACACTTTGTTTCAAGTAAACTTACTTCTTTGTTTCACTTTTTGGTAATTATACATCATTAATAATAATAATAATTTATTGTCATTGTACGTATATACACAGTACACCCATACAACAAAATTCACATAACGCTTCAAGACCAGTCCCAACACACATAGCAATCCCTAAAAACACACCCCACCTGCCACGAATTCCCCACCCTGTACCACTCAAACATCCATACAATAGACCAAGTAATACTATCCAACAGCTCACTGATGGTGACCCTTTAATTCATTATTGAGTGCAATTATAGCTCTGGGATAAAAACTGTTCAGAAAGCTTGTGGTCCGAGTTTTAATTGTTCTGTATCTTCTGCCAGAAGGCAACAGCCCAAAAAGATTGTAAGCAGGATGAGAAGAGTCTCTGAGAATGTTGTGCAACTTCCTAGAACAGCGAGATGCGAATATATCGTCCAGGGCTGGTAGCTGGAGCCCCATGATATTCTGGACAGTTGTAATTATTCTTTGTAGAGCTTTTTTGTCTGCTGCAGAGCTGCTCCCATACCATGCTAGAATACCATATGTCAGGACACTCTCAATGGTGCTGCGATAGTAGGACAACAGTAGATGCTGAGTTAGATTTATCTTCCTGAGCATTCTCACATTACAAATATTAACTAAGAAAAATCTTGCTGTATGGAACTTTCATATTTGCTGTTTCAAACAGTAACCTGGAAATTTATTTGTTATTATTAAGAGTTTGGAATTATACCATATTAGACATAATGGAACCAGTAACTGACTAGAAATCTTAACTCAAAGCACTTAATGTCATACAGTAGTTAATTTAGCTGCAATGTAAAGTAACTTGATATACTATCCCAAAATAAGTGATGTTCATAGAAAGAAATGGTGAAAAAAGGTGAATAATAATACTGTGACAATGAAAATATTTAAAAATAATTAAAATGGCATACGAACAAATAAAAATACAAAGGAACTAATAACATTATGCAGGATATCATCAAGTGAATGCCATAAAGATGCATAAGGATTCCTGGTAAGGAAATTGTTACATTTTCCCTTCATGAATTTTGAGAGTAGAGCATCAGCTCCTGCCATGGTAAATGTTCTTCTATGAGAAACAGACAATTATATATGGGTGGCATAACAGATACTACCAAAGTTTCTACAGCAAAGATACAAAAGTTTCATGTCATTTTGTAGATTGAAATCAAGCAATCTCTTTTTAACTTCAGCTATGGCTGTTTTACATCCAAGACAATGGATTGAAAACTAAAGTAGGCCAGTACATAGACTAAACATTTATTTCAGAAGAAAGTGTTTTTAGCTACCAGGGTGAAGTGGGTCATGTGGGCATATAATGGCCAAAAACCTAATAACCATGATTTTTCCCATCATGCTTCAGATATATGACTCGCTATCTATTTACCATGGCTCCCTCTACTTACTGGCAGTAAATGTTGATAATTTGTATCTGTACATATATATTTGCTGCCATAAGTAGAGGGAGCCATGATAAATAGATAGGGAGTCATATATCTGAAGCATGATGGGAAAAATCATAGTTACTAGGTTTTTTGTTTTCTTTTGTTATATGCACAATTATAATGCTATGGTACATTAATAATTTGAATCTCTGCTTTAGTAAATTTAAGAAATAACTTCATCATATAGAAAAACCTGCAATTTAATCTGACATGTTTTAATTTAATTTAATGAAAAGAAGGAGTAGGGGAGACATGATAGCAGCGTTCCAATATCTCAGGGGTTGCCACAAAGAAGAGGGAGTCAAACTATTCTCCAAATCACCTGAGGGTAGAACAAGAAGCAATGGGTGGAAACTAAACAAGGAGAGAAGCAACTTAGAACTAAGGAGAAATTTCCTGACAGTTAGAACAATTAAGCAGTGGAACAGCTTGCCTCCAGAAGTTGTGAATGCTCCAACACTGGACGTTTTTAAGAAGATGTTGGATAACCATTTGTCTGAAGTAGTGTAGGGTTTCCTGCCTAGGTAGGGGGTTGGACTAGAAGACCTCCAAGGTCCCTTCCAACTCTATTATTATTATTATTATTATTATTATTATTATTATTATTATTATTATTATTATTATTATTATTATTATTATTATTATTATTATTATTATTATTATTATTATTATTATTATTATTATTATACAGCGTTTTTATAAACTAGTGATAAAATAAAATACTTATAGCTGTTACAACTAACTTTGCAAATGAAAGCAGAAAGAAAAAGTTTGGTGGTACATTAATGTTATACAATATTGGGAAAGGCAGAGGTTTTTACTGTTACTGTTTAGCATGGCTCTGTCAGCAGAAAGTGCATCCCATAGAGATATCATTAACAATTGTCTCTGCGATTGCTTATTATTTAATTCAGTGAATTGAGACAAACAGGTGTGAAAATTTCTCTCCCAACTCTGCTTGAGAGGCCTGGAGTTACTATTAGAAGCAGGCATATTCATTAGGTTGTACAATGTTCTGTGAAATTAATTCCTTATGCCAAGTCATAACAAGAGTGAGAAAATGCCATTTTTAGAAATGCAGCTTTACTGTCAACAAATATAAATGTGCAACCATTCTCCCCTACATCTGTTCTAGTGGCTGTCAATAATCTTTGTTGATTTTGGATGAGAGAAACTTACCTGAGTTATATCAAATATATTTTTTTAATTAAGCAGTATATGAATTGCAGGAGCAACAAATATAAGTGTTTGGCTGTTGGCCATGTGGCCCAGAATGCTTGCCTAGTTAGATATTTGGTGCATCCAGCAAAGGTCTTATGTTTCTAAAATAGTTTCCAGGGCTAGAGAACATGGTATTAATAACCCTTCTTTTATGAAACTTGCACGTCTGTTGTAGAAACTGGGTTAACAACTTATTTCTTTAGAAGATAGCAAGTGAAAGCTAGGAAATCAGGTTCTCTGTAACTGACTGCCCACATACAGGTACTGAGTGTAAAATAGTAAGTTGTTGTATAAAGTTATAATGTTAAAAGGAACTGTTTAAACAAGTAAGTATAGAGACAGACAGCTTTTAAAATGCATGGTAAGTAGAAAGGGGGAGTTGTTTATCCCAGTGCTCCAGAAGGGAGGGGGGATAGATGACATCATAAGAGACAGCCAATCGGAGCATAGATAGCAGGGCCAGGAACTATAAAAGGCCTGGCTGAGAGAGATGTGGAACTCTCTGTTATGTTATGAGGTAACTTCCAATAGAAGGAAGGTTTAGTAAGAAGAGCTAGAAGAAAGCTCTCTGTTATGTGTGAAATTCCAAAGAAGGAAGATGTAGTGTGAAGAGCTGAGGGAAGCTCTCTTATGGGGTAAATCCCAGGAGGGAAGGCTTAGTGTGGAGATCTGAGGAGCTCTGTGTGTGACTTCCAAAAAGGGAAGATTTATAGAGAAAAGATAGGCTCTAGGTAGTTCTGTGGGAAGCAGGAGCCAGGGTCAGGACTCAGGGTGGCATACAACATTTGAAGAACCACTAAATAATACAATTTAAAACAATTTAAAATACATTTAAAAAGCATACAAAATGCTTTTTGTATGCTTTTTAAATGATACGAATGCAAATCTTTGACAACAGTGTGACTTTCAAAATTGCAATGAGTGAAGGAACTCAGTAACTATGCCCCTTTTGTTTATATGTGTGATGTCATAAAGCATACACAAGAGGCCATAGGATTTGTATTGGGATGCTGCTGCTTTACTTCATCAATCTGACCCTTCACCCATGGATGCCAGTGTTTTGCCACTAGATTATTAAAGAGAAAAAAAAGGCTCCTTCCTTACCTCTCACTTTAAGTTGCCAAATGATTCATTGCCAGGAGAGGAAGAACATGCTTTCTCCTTGTCATATACTATATAGAAACTCTGCCATTCTTACTTCTAATGGTTGGGAAGAAAGATAATTGGTAAACAATGTACATTTTCAGGGCAAAATTTTTAACAAAAAGGTTATTGCCACCTGCTCTTTTATATAATGCCACTTAAAGAATTAACCCTGTTCAACATCTCTAGTAAGACAGATAATTTTGCCGTCATTATTATTTCCACACACACACACACACACACACCAAAAAAATCTTCATCTTTAACAGATATAATAATTAGTTCCCATTTTTAGAGTGTTTGGAGGAAGCACTAGAGCTTCAGACTGTGATATTTCCCTGTAACTCACCCTAATTACAGTGTGAAGTTAAATGGTGACCTTGATTTCATGTGAGATCATTCTGGTCCTGCATTTAATGGGCTCCTTTTCTTCCCTGGCAACCTAGCCTAGAATCAAAATCTCAGACGGTGAATGAGACAATCTGGGATAGAGAAAGGTTTGTGTGGCTTGTGAGGATGGTTTTCTTTATTCTCTGAGTCGCATACCGCATATGCTGGAAGTATTTCATCTCAGCCCCATTGCTTGTTTGTTATTTCTTCCTGTGCCTGTCGAGTCTACCACTTGTAGAGAGAGAGAGAGAGAGAGAAGGAAGTGGGTTACTTTCTTGATTACACCAGACCAGCTTTGGGCTGCAATAAGTATAACAAAGCTGCCTCTAGGGCAGCTCAGGGTAGAGAATTCATCTTTTGATACAGAACCTTTGTATCCATTTCAGTGGGAGCAAGGAAAGCTTCAAGCTATTGGAAACTCTTAAAAGCCTTTCTTTCTTCTTTTTTCTCACAAGGAATAATCTCAGTTGGCTTAATACAATGTAACATACATTTTTTATTCTTTAATTAACCAACATTTTTGTTTAAAAAAAAACCCTCTTATACAGACTGAAGAATATCAGTTTATCTTGAAAAATATTCATATGCTGTATAACCCAAACTACATTTTTTTAAAAAAAAAATCTTTAAACAAATTCATACTGCGTAAACATGCATAATATATAACACATACAAAATAAGCGAAAGGCAATGATAAATTTCAACATATTGTGGATGCCAAAAATCTACCTGATATTTTTTTGTGTGGAAAAGGTGGACTATTGTTTTCTTCTTCTCAGTCAGCATCATTTTATTTTCTCTTTGATAACTTTCTTTGAATATATCAGGGGTGGGTTTTGGATTCTGTTACTGCCGGTTCGCTCAGGGACGCGCCATGTGGGCAGGCGCGCCCCGCGCACCCCGCATGTGCATGCACAGTACTTAAAAAAAGCTTCTGTGCATGCGTAGAAGAAAAAACAAAATGGTGCTGCCTATGGTGCTGCCGAGGGAACCAGCTCAGGAGCGTGGCAGAGAACCAGTCTGAACCAGTAGGAACTCACCTCTGGAATATACGGTATGTGACATTATCCATAGCACCTTCAGTTTCCTTCCTGGAAAGGTTTACCTGTGCTTCCTCCAATAATTTACAAAGCTGACTTATCTTGTGTCCATCTGGAATGCCTTCTGCAATAAATAAACTGAAATATGCCACTTGTCAAAAAGTACAGTAAGTGATTGATTGCGGAAAAACACAAAATATATTTTTGTGTTAAAGCTTGCAAGATTCTAGAATGCCTTTAATTGTTGGCCCAATCTTGGCTAATCCCATAAATGTTAAGAATTGTTTGCCTTATATTAATGCATTTATCTGTTGGTTGTCTTAATAGCCAAACTAATAAATTCATTTGAGGTGAGCAAAGAAGAAATACTACTAAACTTATGGATACAAAATGGCAGCAAGTTCTTATATTAATCCTATTGTTGTATAAATCCTAATTTCTCTAGTTGAATGGTAGATAGTTACTTTTCAAATATATTAAAACAAACAAATAGAAAAATAGTCCTTTTGCACTGTGATGCTGCACTGTGATTTATTTTCACACCATATATATACCAGAAATTTTTGCGCTAGTGAATAGACTAGATTATTTTACATGTATTTCAAATATATGATGGATTATACATCTAGAGTTAGAGATATGCTTATAATTAACCTTCAGAAATTGTGTGTGTGTGTGTGTGCGCGCGCGCACAAAATATATTGATAGCAGTTCCCAGACATCTTTTTCCAGTAGCAATATGCAAATACTTTTTGCATCAAGGGAATGTGTTAATTATCAACTTATTTATTATGTCAAGTTTTATATTCAAGAATAACATTTAATAAGTGTCTACATTTATTTGCATGTGAATAAGTATTTATGAAAAATATTTATGAATCTAAATGTCATCTGTCAGCAATACTGTGTAGTGAGCTCTGCTTTATACTGATTTGAACTGGAAATGAAGAAGTATGAGTGCACAATGGAATGTTATCATATTTATAAAGTTTACCAAAGATACATTATCATTATCATGTTTGCATATTTTTCATTCACAAATCTTTTTATTGATGACTAGGCATGGATGAAGGTGTTGATTTCATTATTTTTGCCACTGACTTTTCCAATTCTTTATTTCTTCAGTTTGTTTTTATATTGTTGGATTTTTTTTATATACACCAAATTGAATCATATGTATTTCCATAGAAATTTCTCCAAATATGTACATTTTGTGCTCATGTTTATTCAACAGACATTTTTTTGCAAATTGTGTTCATATTTATTCTGTATGCATATGTATATCTCTGTGTTTATTGTTCTGGCTTATATGTTGCTTTATTTCAAAAAATGTTGATTTGTATAATTGAACAAACATAAAATGTGGGGAGACAAGACATTCATTTTTCTTAAGCAAACTGAATCACAAAATTATGAGAAACGTGAATTCTAAAAAATAACCCTGATCCTCTTAAAAAATAAACTGAGAAGGATGAACTGATTAACTCATACTTCATATTCAAACCAGGGGTGAAATGCTCCCAGTTCGCTTTTACCTGTCTGTCGTCAATGAGCCGATTGCGCAGGTAGTGCGGCGCTCCGCCCACCCGCCAGGACACTGCCATTTGAGTTCTTTTACCCTCTGCGCATGCACAAAGCGTTCTGTGCATGCCCGGAGGGTAAAATAACTCAAATGGCAGTGTCCCGGCGGGTGGGCAGAGCTACCTGCGCGATTGGTTCACTGACGACAGACAGGTAAGAGTGAACCGGGAGCATTTCACACCTGATTCAAACTGATATTTCTACTGTGGATAAGTAATAGGAAGAATGACCATTTAAGGCCCCATTTTGAGCTTCCATGACCATGACATATCAGTGACATTTTTTTAGTAGATCACTACTTTCTATTGGTGCAATTTTTTCAGTACTTAAAAATAAAATAGCTTAAAAATAATCTAAGTTCTCCGGTATAATTCATACACCTGTTTTGAACAATAAAAGGTTGAAAACTTTGGACATATCCTTTCCAATAAATGCATTTTCCGATGCAGTCCTTGAAGTCCTATGTTTTATTAATTAAAGCCTTGACCACTGATCACAAACAAGTTATCAGTTTCTACTACAAACTATGACACCCTTTCTCTTTTTCTAACTTTGTGTATATGTATAAAAAAGAAAGGGATAATGGGGATAAAATGAAAAACAACAGCAACTAAATATACTTTTCTCACATACTAATTAATACTAGTCTCATATCATACTATTAAATAAATTAAATTATTAATATATACTAATTTCTATTAGTCTCCTGTCACATGATTTAACAATCAAGCCTATTCATTAAGATTTTATTAACATTTAATAATTATATGATTAATTTGCCCCTCAAGTTCTCCTGCGCTGCGTTATTGTGGCAAAAGGTAGATGTTCATGGGAGGAATGACCAATAATACTGTGAGTGTGTGACAAGATTATACACTACCAGCAGGGTCATCCAAGATATGAAGGTTATCAGAGGTGCCGAGCTAAAGCCAGCAGGACATGATATAGGATGTTGCTAGGGGCAGATGATCATTTCAGTGATAATGGCAAAGGATCATTCTATACTGTACAGGAGAGAGCAATGGTAAGCCACTTTTGTTTTATCAAATAAAAGATACGGATAGATAATATTAGGTGATGATATGGTGCTTAATGATTGGCCTGTCAGATTAGATGACAATGTAAATAAAACTGAGGATCTTTTGGACTATTAATGTTATTTATGACAGAGTTACCTTAAAGCAGCGGTTCTCAACCTGGGGGTCGTGACCCCTTTGGAGGTCGAACGACCCTTTCACAGGGGTCAGGAGACTTGGCCTGGACACCGCCATTTGGGTTTTTTTACCCACTGTGTATGCGCAGAACACTTTGCGCATGCGCAGAGGGTAAAATAACCCAAATGGCGGCGGCAGGGTGGGTCATGGCAGGGGCGCGGGGTGGGGCACGGGGCGCACCATTAGGAAGGTTGAGAACCACTGCCTTAAAGCCTTCAGAACATCTATTTTCTCAGGTTGCCATGGAGGAAAAGAAAATCTGAAGCTGCAATGTCATAATTAGGGTAGAACATGGAATGTAAGAAGCATAAACATGGGAAAGCTCAACACAGTGAAAGATGAAATGGATCTTTCAAGATCTCTACCATGTTTCCCAACAAGACCGAGTCTTATATTTTGGGGGCTGCAAAATAAGCACTAGGGCTTATTTTTAGGGGATGTCTTCTTTTTTTACGTACAAGAGGCAGTGAGCGCGGGGGCCAACTAGAGGGGGAGTGCTGCTACTGCCAGCCCTGTCCTCTCTGTTCCACCATCTGCTTGCAGCAGCCGCAACAGACCAAACTCTCGACTTGCCCCAGCCTCCACCCGCCCTGCCTGCTGGCCCTGCTGCTGCTGGGACACTTCTCAGCTATGGCAGGCACTGTAATGGCCATGGAGCAGCTGCCTGTGCTCTGCTGCTGCTCTTTGCCCTCCTGGCCATGCTGCTCTCAGCTGCCTGCTAGGCTACTTCCTGGCATGGGGAGAGTCGGCCCAGATCTACAACCTTTGGAGAAAAAAGGCCTGTACCACCCAACCTTTAAGTGGTAGCGCCACCCCAGTGCAGGAGCTGGCCAAAAAGCCCTGCCTTTGGCCCACTCACATTAACATGCCCTGGCCACCTTTGGCATCTAACTCACCTGTGGCTGCTCTGCCACCGCCTTGCCTTTCACCCAGCCTGGCCCACCGTTGGGGTTGGAAATTCGATCATGCCCCACAAGGGAGCCTCCACCCCTGGCATCTGTGAAAGCTGAGACAGAGCAGCCGGAGGAGATAGGGGAGGGGAAAAGAAGGGAAGGAAAAAGCGCAGACCTTCCTTGGCACAAAGCTTCACAATAAACACAGCATAAAAGAGCGGCCGTGCATGTCGGCCAGTATGGCGCCCACCGTGGCCAAGAAGTATCCCAGGAGCAGCAGGGGACAGCATGCAGGGTGAGTGGAGGCAATGAGAGTTTGACTGGCAGGCACTGCAAGAGCAGCAGCAGGGCGGCAGCCAGAGCTGAGGTCAGGCAGGGCAGCGGCAGGTTGCACAGTTGCATGGACAACAAAGGGAGCCGTTCGCACCACCACCCATCAGCCTGGCTGAAGAGAAGGCCAGCTTGGGCGCCCCCAGCAGCAAGTGCAGCAGGCCCAGCAGGCAGGCCTTGTGGCCAGTGATGGCGGTGACTTCTGAAATCAATCTAGGGAAGAATGGATGGCTTCTTCACTTTTAGCCCCTTCTGCAGTTGCTGAAAGAGCCAAGCGGCAATTGCTCAGAGAGAAAAGAAGGTAAGGGGAATGAAGAAATCTTCCTCCCCCCACAGGTGCCCCATGATGTGAGCGACATCAGATGGCCATGCCCACCACTGATGACTCTCTTAACTAGGGCTTATTTTGGGTTTGGGCTTATATTGCGAGCAGCATGAAAAATCAGGTTAGGACTTATTTTTGAGGTAGGTCTTATTTTTGGGGAGACAGGGTACTACACTGAGATTTTAGATATAAGATAATTGTAATGGACTAGAAATATAGATTATGCTGCTTAATGTTCAGAACATGAAAACCAAAGAAGAAACCATACTGCTCTCATATTCAAACAGAATAGTGAAGACTTGGATACAAAGCAGTTAACAATTGGGTAACAGCAATTAAATTTCATAAACAAGTTCTTTAATATGAGGGTTATCTATGTTGATAGTCCAGTTACTGATGTAGAAGAAGTGCAGGTTGGCAAATTTTATGCTCAAGTCCAATTTGAAGTAGACCTTAGCAAATATGTTTGTCGAGGATAATATCAGAAATTGCTTTGAAGTCCTGAACCTCATTGATAGGAAACCAGACATTATAGGATGAAATATGAAAAGAGACTATGAAAGATCACAAATAGGAGCAGATTTAATATCATATTAAACAGTTGGAATTGGCAAGAAAACAAGAGAAGACAAAGACAAAGTTCTCAGGAATGTGTAATTACTCATGGAATTCAAAAGTGTCTTCCAAAAGATCTTTGATCAGATAATATAAATAAGATACTTCAAATTAGATCAAAGGCAAATACTGAAGTTCTATATATTTGCAATCTCAACATTTTGGACAGCTTATAAGATATCCCATACTTGAGCTTCTAATATTTGAAGGTAAAGTTAGATCAGAATCTTGTTATTATTAAGTCACAAAGCTACACAAACTGATGGAGTATGTACAGAAATATGATGAGTAACAGAAGAAGAATCAGTAAAGGGATGACAAATAAAAGATATTATTGCTGGTTTAGGCTGGATAATTTATAAATCCACAATTCACAAGACAGGAAGTTGTAGTCCAGACAATGTATAGTATAGCGTATAATGAAATAGACTGTGTCCAAGTTGACAAAGGATTCAGATAAGGCATATAATCTTCCCTTAGTTACTCAATCTACAGTATATGCTAATTATATATGATGGAAGTCTAGATTGGAAGAAGATAACAGTGGTTTTAAAGTTGGAAAAAGAAACATCAGTATCCTGTATTGTGCTGATAACACTACTGTATAATTAATGGTGTTAATGATCTGAAAGTAAGGAAAATACAGTAAAAATGGAATCAAGATTAAATATAAAGAAAGCCAAATTCATAACAACAGTTTTAGAAGTAACAATGAAAATATTGAAGTGGTGGGTAGTTTCTGCCTATAATGAATAGTAAAAGAATGGATCAGCAATCAAGAAATATTACACAGATTAGTAGTACTTGCTAGGGTAGCAATGAAAGTCTTGGAAAAGATATTCATATGCTGTGATGTGCATATACAGTATCTACAAATATCAGAAATATGTGGGAAATAGTTTTCCTGTGATATTTTATGGAAGTGAAAGTTGGATTTTGTTGTGTTTGAAATACTATTGAAAAAAATAAAGTTCTAGTTCTTTATAATATTAGTAAAAGTAGAAGGAAGGTAAAGAAGAGGACAACTAGCAACAGACAGGCTTAATTGCAGTAGCTTGTTGCACTGTTAGAAGGCCTGAAAAGCTAAGTTTGGAACAAATCATATTGGAAGTGATCTAGGTGGTTGCGTAGTGGCAACATCAATTTGATGGCTCAAAATAAATAACTAAATAAACAAACAAACAAACAAATAAATAAATAAGTAACATATTAACCTTCAAATCATCTTGTTTAACAAAATGGACCAAAGATTTAAAGAGTACTAGTAATGAAATACTTGTTGAATTACAGAAAAACTAAAGTAGACAATGATAAATTGGATTTGTCATTCTGAGATCTTTTTCCTCAATAATATAAACTAATACTGTCATATCAAAGAATTTTCTAGATTTCAGGAATTTTCTTTGTGTTTTACTGATTTAATTGCAGACATATAAAAATACCTTTGTTCATGTTCTGTAGCTACTAGCTTGGGTTCCACCTAATATTAACAAGTAATATTAGCAATTGAATCATAATTATATAGATTATAATATCTTTTAAATACCTGTGGTTTTCTTAAATTGGAGCTTCCTATAGAAAAAACAAATTAACAATTAAGCATTAAACAAATGATAAAATGTGTTGAGAAGCAAACCATGAGATGTGCACTTTCCCCATGAGATTTTATTTCCTAAAATCTGACAGGATTTCAACTTACAAAAATTTGAATTCTTTCATCTGCCAAAAAGCATCTCTGTGTATTTTTTTTACCCTGTGTTAAATCAGCACTAAAGTAAGAAATGAATTAGAAAACTATAAATAAAATATTTTGTGTTTGCTGAAGGCAGTTTTTATGGTCATCATAATGAGAACATAACTAAAAGAATAAAGTATGTGTTTGCAAACTTTTTGGAGCAGCTGTTTTTGGAGCAGCTAATTGTATAGAAAGATCCTACTTAAGCAATTTGAGTTTAGATTTCTATTCAGTTTTAATAAAGGCCGTTTTCATTAAGGATACTTTTAAAATATTTACTATTTGTTAAAACAACAACTCACAAGAAACAATGAGAGGAAGGACACAGCCATATTCCTTAGAGGATAGGAGTCACAGGACAGCAAAATATGCAGTGTCTTTTATTCATGGTGAATCACCAATGTACAATCATGCAAATGCTTAGTATCCATCAGGTATAAAATCCTTTTACAGGCATAATGGTCATTAAATGTGGTTTAAATTGAATAGGACATTGGAAGATCTTAAGGGATCAGAAAACTGAAATACAGCTAGCAACACAGTTATTTTTGAATTAAAACATATCCATCTTTGCTATCATAAAACAGAGTTTAGAAGGACAGTGATTATTTTCAAATTGCTGGATTTGATTCGGACGGTTTCTCAGTAAATCAAGTTACTCCATTTCCTTGGTCTATGTACTGTATTACATAATTATTGTACAACAATTCCTTTGCTATATAGTAATGCACTGTAATCAAATGACATGAATGATGCATACTGACCAAGAGAAATTTTGTAATCTGCAATGGTGGTATAAGGAATCTGCCATTACCCTTTTGTTCTTGAATATTATCCAAGGCATATGTACTAATGTTTATTTATGATATTTAAGTTACAGTGCAGGTAGTCCTCAACTTGCAACCAGTCCTTTAATGACAAAGGATTAAAAAAAAAACCTATTTACCGCCCATCCACCGAATTACAATTGCTGCTCTCTCCACCCCAATCATGTGATGGCATTTCAGGCTCTTGGCAACCAGCTTGCATTCATGACCAGTTGCAGCATCCTGCAGTCACATGACTGTGATTTGTGACTTTTTTTCCTGCTTTTCAGCAAAAAAAAAACACTTCAGAAAAAAGGATTTGTTTAATAACCACATGATTTGCTTAATGACCATGTGACTCACTTAACGACTGTGACGACTCACTTTATAACAATTGTAAAAATTGAGTTCAGTCACAGGCCTTGAGTTACAACTGCAATGACTTACAACTCAAATTCCAGGTTCCATGGTGGTCATAAGTATTCAAATGTCATAAAATAATTTGTTACTTTATTCTTTACAAAGAATAACAGAATAACAACGTTGGAAGGGACCTTGGAGGTCTTCTAGTCCAACCCCCTGCTAAGGCAGGAAATGCTATATCATTTCAGATAAAGAGTCTTGTGAGGCAAGATAATTTCAATCTAAGGGAGCCAGTCTGATCCAGTAGTAAAAATGCTAGACTAGGTATGAGGGAACTGAAATTCTAGACCTGTCTTAGGGGCAGACATTAGTTAGATGATTTAAGCTGTTCATTGTTTCTTAATTCTAGGAAGAAAGCAATGGCTAACCACTTAACTTTCAACTTAAGAACCATTAAGATTCTCTTTATGACTTCACTTTTGCACTTGGTTACAAAGACACTAATTCTTAATTATTGTCTTTGCACTCACAAGTGCATACACCTCAACAATACCCTTTCATTAATGGAAAGGGTTCCACATAGGAACACATAGCAATTTGGATAATTGTTTGACTCCCTGCACTTCTGCATCAATTCCTCCAACAAGCATCCGGGATAACACAGTGGCTTGGTGGTTAAGACGCTGGGCTTGTTGGCTGGAAAACTGGCAGCCCAGGTTAAAGTCGCAAGCGCCAGGTGACAGGGTGAGCTCCCATTTCTTGCTCCAGCTTCTGCCAACCAACAGTTTGAAATGTGCATGCAAATGAGTAGATATATAGGTAGCACTTTTGTGGGAAGGTAAAAGTGGTCCATGACATCATGGACCACATGACAGCGGAAATGTCTTCCAACAGAACTGGCTCAATGGCCTTGAAATGGAAATGAGCACCGCCCATTATAGTCAGCAATGACTAGTGGGATAAAATCTGCAGGGACTCCTTTTACTTTTTGACAACAAGTATCAAACCTTGGAAAGTTTGATACCCCTAATATTTAAATCTATCTTTTGCTTCTCTAGCTAGGTCTAAAAATTTGTACTAATTTATTTTCTTTGTAACCTTATGTACAATTTTCCCATTTTTATATTCTTTTTTTTGTATCTGACTGTTGGCTTTATGCTGTAATAAACATTTACTGTCAAATTTTTGAAATAGCCAAGTAGATAGAAGTATTTTTATTTTATTTTTATTTTTTAACTAGCATTAAATTAATACATAGAAACATTTCATAAAGAATGTAAATATTTGGAAACAAATACAAAAACAGATACAAAATCCTAGAAATAAATACTTGTATTTTAGGCTGCTACTTTCCATTCCATGGAAAGTATTGGGATTTTTACTTTCTGCTTGGAGACACTAAACCAAGGATATACAATCCTGATCTTTAAATTGCAGATTGTGGACTATATCTGAGAAAAGACTTAAAGGCGGAGAAAATTGGATAAATTGTTGTGGATGAGGTAAATAGATTAATTTAAATTCAGTAGCACTAAATTAACTAAATAGCCTCCCAAGTTTTACGTTTGTTTACTTCTATCACATAAAATAATAAAATTGAGACCAGATTTTGGAGGTATTTGGTGAGCACTCCTTAAAACTGTAGATTGCACACATATGTGCTAAATTCTGCAAAGTGGTTGAGTGAAACTTCCAATACAATGCTCTTTAATCCAGTGATGGGTTCCTACCAGTGCAGTCCACTCTATAGCACCGGTAGCGGCCCGCTGGTGATGTCATAGTACCGGTGTGGTCGGTTGCTGGTGCCTGAGCACCGCCATTTAAATTTTTTTTAAAAAAATTTCTTCTGCGCATGCCCAGAAGCCAAGCTTCCGGCACTGCTCATGTGCTGCCTTCCTACCCCACAGTGAGTCCAAGCAGGGGAGGATGGCTGAGGGAGCATGTGAGATGCTGAAAGAACGGGCGGCAGGAGCTATCTCAGTTCCCCTCCCTTCAGCAGTCCGAGAAGCCACGAACGCGTGGTGATGATCCCAGGCATTTTCGCACGTTTGAGGCTTCTTGAGCTGTTGAGGGGAGGGGGAACGGGCAGTAGGACCTATCTCAGTTCCCCTCCCTTCAGCAGTCTGAGAAGCCATGCCCACCCGGTCACATGGCTGGCAAGCCACACCCACAAAATAAGCCACGCCCACAGAGTGGTAGTAAAAAAATTAGGAACCCGGCCCTGCTTTAATCCAAATATTCCATCTGTGACATATGCCTGAACATTCAATAGTATGTACTATGTGATAGGTCAAAAGTACATGAAAATATAAGTAGCATCCTGCTGGAATAGACTGTCTGTTCTGACAGTGGTCAGCTAACTGCTTAAAAATGTCCACTGATGAATTGCAAAACTGAATTAAACATTTTGGAAAACATTACTTCTTTTTTTCCTGTCCTGATTCTTTGAGAGCTTTATTTCATTGGATAATCTCTGGCTTTATATTTTAGGAATTATAAAATAACATCTCTTTGCCACTTCTCTCACACATAATTTTGTACACTTCAAATAATCTTCTATCTCTATTATCTAGTTTATAGACCAAAAAGCCCCCAATGCAACAATCTCTCCTTAACAAAAAGGTTAAAAGTAAATCCTTAGTCTTAGTTGCCCTTCTCTAGCTTTACTACATCCTTTTCCATGTGTGGTGATCAGAACTGCACACAATATTCCAGATGTAATCACACTATTAAGGGCATTATGATACTGGCATCTCTATTTCAGTGGTGAAATCCAATTTTTTTTACTACCGGTTCTGTGGGCGTGGCTTGGTGGGCGTGGTGTTGCTTGGTGGGTGTGACTTGGTGGGTGTGGCAGGGGAAGGATCCTGCAAAATCTCCATTCCCACCCCACTCCAGGGGAAGGATACTGCAAAATCTCCATTCCCACCCACTCTAGGGGAAGGATACTGCAAAATCCCCATTCTCACCCCACTTTGGGGCTAGCCAGAGGTGGTATTTGCCGGTTCTCTAAACTATTTAAAATTTCCGCTACCGGTTCTCCAAACTATTCAAAATTTCTGCTACCGGTTCTCCAGAACCTGTCAGAACCTGCTGGATTTCATCCCTGCAGTCTATTTTCAATAATATTTCCTATTATTCATAACATCCTGTTGACATTTTTATGACAGATACATACTGTGTTGACACTTTCATTGGACTGTTTACCATTATGCCAAGATCTCTTTCCTCAACACTATATCTTTTCCCATTACTTGGTATGAGTAGTTAGAATTTTTGGCACCAATATACTGTACATCACTTTACACTTGCTATATTTAAAAAAAATCAGCTAATTTCAATCATATTTAAAGATAACATAAAAAAATACTTAGCTTATAAACAATGAACTGCTCTATCTAAATCTTAAATACAGAAAGACATCAAAGTGACAATACATTTAGTATTATTTGTTTTTACATATTCTGGTTGCTTCTCTATATGTAAAATGTTCTTGCCATGTACCACAGTAATCAACTTAGTACAGAATATATGTAAAATGTATAAATCATATTGTGTAACAGAAAGTATAAGAATTAGGTTGTTACAAGTAATGAACATAGGATTCAATAACCTAAACAGACTCAAATTGGTTGAGGAAATGCATTAGCAATTGCTGATTCCGGCAAGTTTCAGTAAAGAATCAATTGGGCCTAAAATTATATATGCTGATTTACATTATGCTTTCATAGGGAATGCTTTTAGAGCCCTATGTGAACTTGTTCTGAACATTTTGATTGTATCATAAACATCAAATAAAATACACTGATTTACCTCATTTCATTTAGGGAAATATAGGCCTGCATCGATGCAGTTAGACAGCACTTTAATTGCCACTAATAATGAAGAACCAAAATTAAAACAGATGGAACATAGAAGGTATCGGAAGTAAATGTGGAAATGCAACACAAATGAAGAAAGTTAGCAGATCATTAGAGGTTTTAAATGCCTCCTACACCGAACTTCACTGAACTGTTAGATTTCATTGGCCTCCAAGTTAATGTGAAATTGGTTCCAATATCTTAGAACTAATTACATGTTCCATGATCAATTAGCCTATAGTACAATCACATGGTGATTGCACTATAGATACACTATACATACATATACACTTGAAAGGCTAGTATATCCAAGTAGGGTGGAATTTCTTTTATGCATCTATATACTTTGAGTGTAACTGAGAAGTCTTTTATAGCCCCCCAATTTTAAGTTTGCAGTTCTGTTATAGATAATATCAAGAATAGCATTTTATATTTTCATACCTGGAATATTATATAATATAATATATATATTTATATTTATAATATTTTATATTTTATAATGTAATATTTATGATATAATTATATAATAAAATAATATATACAACCAGTATATTTTCACACCTGGAATGTTGCATCCAGTTTTGGTCACCATATTACAAAAAAAGATGTTGGAAAAAGTGCAGAGAAGAGCAATTAAGATGATTAAAGTCCTGGAGACTAAAACATATGAAGAATGTTTTCAGGAACTGAATATGGCTAGTCTAGAAAAAGAAGGACTAGGGGTGATATGATAGCAGAATTCCAGTATTTTACGGGTTGCTATAAAGAAGAGGGGTTCAACTTATTTTCCAAAGCACCAGAAGGCAAAACAAGAAACTAATCAAAGAGAAAAGCAACTTGTAATTAAGGAGAAACTTCCTAACAGTGAGAACAATTGACCAGTGGAACAGCTTGCCTTCAGAAGTTGTAGGTGCTTCATCAATGGAGGTTTTTAAGAAAAGACTGGACAGCCACTTGTCTCAAATTGTATAGAGCTTCCTGCTTGAACAGGGGGTTGTGCTAGAAGAACTCCAAAGTCCCTTCCAGCTCTATTCTGATTGTCTGATTGTATTGTTTTTTGTGAACAGTGGTGTATTAACCATTAAGCAGACTAAGCACATGCTTAGGGCACCAGGACCAGGGATGGGTTCCTCCCGGTTCGGACCAGATCGCCCAAACCGTTAGCGGCCTGCTGGTGATGTAATTTTGGTATCACCAATCCGGTTCTGTCTGTGCTGGTCCGTGCTCGCTGCCATCTTTTTTTGTGAATTTTTGGCTGATTTTTCTGTGTTTGGATGGCTTCACAGTGTTCTGTGCTTTGAAAAAAGCCCTCCCGCCCACCCCCGGGTTAATACTGATTTTTATTGCTTCACCTGAAGCACAGCTGATGAGCTCCTCAGCTGTGTTTCGGGCTGAATCCACCTTCTGAGCATGCGCGGAAGTGAAATCGTGTGAGGGCATGTGCGAAACATCGTGATGCGAACCGGTGGTGAAGGTAAGTGAAATCCATGCCTGACCAGGACCAAAGGGGACACCACAAAGTTGATAAAGAAAAAAAACCATTATGTACAACAGTATGTACAAAGAAGGGGGACACCAAGATTTGTCAGTGCTTAGGGCACCAGTGAGCCTTAATCCGCTACTGTTTGTGAATATCATATTTTATTGGTGGATTCAAAATGTATGGGGCTGAAGCAAGGATGGAATAAGGATGGAATACAAAAGGATTTTTAAATTAAACTGATTACTACATGCATCTAACTTTTAAGTTATTTTATTAAAGTCCTGGTTCATAAGGGGACGTCAACTATCTGCCATCCTTGGTGAAGGCAAAGGTAGAATTGAATAATGTGGGACAAAGACTACAGAAGTTACTGATTTTTTAGAATAAAAACAATCTTTTTGTCCTAAGTTGTTTCTGGATAAGATCAAAAGCTTTTTATCACAACAAACCTTTGTTTATAATTGGTTTTATGTTCTTGGGTTATTTGGCTCTGCTCTCTGATTTGTACTCCGGTTGGTTTTATTTAATTACTTTAGAGAATTTCAGTCTGGCATCAGGTCTATCATCTCCCCCCCCCCAAAAAAAAATATTTGAAATAAAGTGAATTTAGCTGTTCCACGAAAAAAAAACTTTGCCCTATAAACCTATTGGCAATCAATTCAGCAACTGTATAATTGAAAGTATGTTATTCAACTCTCTGATGGAAATTGAGCCTCTGCATTTTAAACCAGTTAAAACTTTCATCTTCGTTTCAAATATTGCAGTAATCTAAACACAATATGATCATAGTTTAAGTCAGGGGTATCAAACTGGTGGCCCGCGGGCCCGATACATCATGTGCAGGCCACACCCACCCCGACTCTGCAAAGGCAAAACAATGTCACAATACAACACGTCACATCACGTGATGCGATAGTGTTTGACATCCGTGGTCTAAGTTATAATTTAAATGATTTCCTGGTCTAAGAAGGCCCAAGTGATGAAGGAGAAAAATTCCTTCCTGATAGATTTGAGCTAGGATGAAATCAGATTCATCAGCAACAAATAGCAATCAACCTAGTTTTCATTTGTTCATTAGCTAATTTTTTTAACATGTTTATCCCTATGCTCTGATTTTGAAAAATACTAGCGGCTTTCTCAACAACTTCTTGCTCCCAGTTGCTAGGTTACTCTTTTCAAAGTCTCCGTGAAATACAGCATATTAATAGTTGTTTAATCCATACAGAATTTAATGGTGAATTTCACAGAATTTTATAGAAAAGGTTCTGTTTTAGCTGCCAGAATAATTTGATTAGTATTTAATGTTTTTAAAGTACTGGAATTAAGTAGATACTTACAGAATTTGGAAAAGGTATAGGAAGTTCTGAATTATGAACTTTGAAATAGGTTCCCTAGCTTACAAGATATATTGTACCATTTCTATGATAATGTAACATTAGGAACTCCTGCTTGAGCAGGGGGTTGGACTAGATGACCTACAAGGTCCCTAAATCATTTCTGGCTTTTCTTTAGATTGGAAAATGTTTTGAAGATGCTCTGAATACCAGGTAAAACAAGAGATAAATACTTCTTTCCAGAAAAACCTAGATTTCCATCCACCTTTTTTAAAAAAAAGTGATTTGAATTACCAGACTATTTCGATCCTGCATTTTTTATCTGATATTCTGAAGCACACTCTTCTTTATATTTGTTGCACAAATGATTGCCCTTTGATTCTAGGTAAGTCAAACCTACAATCTATAAGGATTAATTCTACCTTAGTTTCCTGATTTTATGCATGCCTTAAGTACCTTTATATTTATTTCCAAAGATTTGTTTGTCTCCAAGAAATTAATTTTTTTCAGCTTTTGTTAACAGAAGCAAAAATGTTAAAAATGGCTTTTCTCAACTTTCTTCTTAGTAGTATTCTCACTTCGGCATTATTGCAAGAAAAAACAAGAAAAAAAGAAAACAATCTATGAATATCACTGCTTTCACTAAAAATCAATGCTATTAATTAGAATTAAGGTTCTGTTTCTTCTCTATCTTTTTAAGCTTTTGATGTGTTACCTAAAGCAAACAATGTTTTTTATTTTGGCATTCAATAACATAAAGATTTTAAAGATTTTAGATTTTTTTCCTAAACTTGGCATTTTTCATGATTATATGAAGTATTATAGATATTTGTCCTTTTATCTTTATATCATACCACACTTCTAAATGTTTAGGTTAGAATTAGAATTATGGAAGATCAAGGAGTTTGGTACAAGGTCTTGCCCTCTTCTATGATGCTCATATTGTACTTCAGCTCAGGGTACAGTGTTTTGCGCGCACACCTAACTATATCATCTGCACCAGGCAAAATCTGAATGCATCTTTATATCTTACCAAGTTCAATAAATTCTTCCTTTGTCTTAATGAGATCTGCCTGTCATAAGGATATTTCTAAACTTCTTTAATGTTTTGATTGCTAATGTGGCAATTTTCCAAAGAGAAAATCGACATGGAGTCTGTGATATATAGCGTATTATTGGAGCATAAGACACACCGGAGTATAAGACGCACCTAGATTTTAGAGGAGGAAAACAAGGAAAAAAGTATTCTGAACCAAATGGTGTAGTAATATGTAAAGTCCGAGGGACGAAGAATGGACAGGAGTCAGGAGTGTTGAAACTCAAGCCTTTATTAAGGCAACAACAGAGTAAGCAGAACAACAGAAGAACGCTAAGAAGCCGAAGGCGCCGAAAAGATCTCCTCAGCCGCGTCTGACAGCTCTATTTAAGGAGCTGTCAAACGCGGCAGCCAATCAGGGGGCTGAGCGCTCCCGCTCAGCGCCCCGCTCCAATCGGCGGTGACTGCTGCTGTTGCTAGCGTGCAAGGAGGACGTAACACCCCTCCCCACCCGGAAAGAACAAACATAGTCGCCCAGATACACTGGGCACCTGCGCAACCTTGAAGAACGGCGCAGCTCTGCTGGGCCGCCGGGAAACCCCGGCGGAACTTCTGATGAAGCCGGAGGAACTTCAGGCGGTGACGGTGAGCTCGGGGACAACGCTGGACCAGCAACAGAGGGCGCTGCAGCGGCCAGTGAGTGCTCTTGCGGCTCCGCGAGGTCGGCGAACCCAGTGGCTGGGCTGGCCACAGGACAGGGAATTGAGTGCTGAGCTAGAAGGTACGTTGCCACCCTGTCCTGCCAGTTTGTGGCACTTAACCTGCTTAGTGCCTCTTTAGCTGACCTCACTGCCCTTTCTGCCCGGCCATTACTCGCCGGGTGCCACGGGGCAGTCAAGGACTGGCGAATTCCATGGGAGGCCAAAAATTGCTGGAACACACTGGATGTGAACTGGGGGCCGTTGTCAGACACCACGACGTCTGGGTAACCCTGGGTTGTGAACAGCCTCATTAATGTGCGGCTGAGGGACTCAGAGGTGGTGCTTGTCATTAGTTCCAACTCCACCCATCCTGAATATGCATCCACAACCACCAAGAACTGGTGGCCATGGTAGGGGCCTGCAAAATCCAGGTGGATTCTGGACCAAGGCCCTTTTGGAGCCTCCCAAGACCTTGGGGCTGCAGTGGGCGGGGCAGGCCTAGACAGCTGGCATGGTTGGCATAAGGAGACCCATTTTTCTATTTCCTGGTCCATGCCAGGCCACCACACGTAACTCCTTCCCAGTGCTTTCATTCGCACCACCCCAGGGTGGCTGGCATGTAAGCATTGAAGAATTTGGTGATGCAAGGCAGGGGGAGCCACAACCCTATGCCCCCAGAGGAGGCAGCCCTGTTGGGTGGAGAGTTCTAGGCGGCGGTTATAGTATGGTAAGAAGGGCTGTTCTAGCTGCCCCCCAGGCCACCCTCTCAACACCCAGTCGAGTACTTGGCTCAGGATGGGGTCACGGCTCGTATGGGTGGCTATGTCTGATGCCTGAATTGGGGGTCCTAGGTCCTCAATTAGGAGGACCTCAGAGGCAGGGCTGGATCGATGATGGCTGCAGGAAGGGGGCAGCGGCTAAGGACATCGGCATTGGCCATGGCTTTCCCTGGTCTGTAATGCAGGGAGTAAGAGTAGGTGGTCAAGAACTCCATCCAGCGAGACATTCTGGGCGAAAGGTACTGGGGGGTTTGGCGGTCACCAGACAGGAGCCCAAGTAGTGGCTTGTGGTCAGTGAATAACTGGAAGGAACGCCCATACAGGTAGTCATGAAAACGCTTGATGGAAGTTACCAGGGCAAGCGCCTCCCTGTCGGTCTGGCTGTACTTGCGTTCTGTGGAGGTCAGGGTCCTTGAAAAATAAGCTATTGGAGCCTCACAGCCATTGGGAAGAATGTGAGCAAGTACTGCTCCTATGCCAAAGGGGGAGGCATCTGCTGCTAGGGATAGTGGTAGGTCTTGGTGGTATTGAACCAAGACTGCGTCTGACGCAAGGAGGGCCTTGACCTCCTCAAAAGCGGCCTGAGCCTCAGGCCCCCAATGCCAAGGTCTGTTGGCATCTAACAATCTGTGAAGGGGTTCAGCGAAGGTGGCCTTATGAGGAAGGAAAATGTTATAGAAGTTTAAGAGGCCTAAAAAGGATTGTAGTTCCGACCTACTAGTTGGGGTCGGGGCCTGCTTAATGGCTGCCACTTTAGAGGGGGTGGGGTGTATGCCTGCTCCATCAATTAGGTATCCCAGAAACTCCACACTAGGCACCCCGATTTGACACTTGCTGCGCTTCAGTTTAAGGCCTGCCAGGCGAAATTTGGTGAGAATGGCTCTTACTCTGGAGTAGAGCTCCGGTTGGCTATTGGCAGAGATGATAATGTCATCGAAGTAAGGGATGACCCCTGGCAGGCCAAAAAGGAGGCGTTCCATTAGGTTCTGGAAGAGGCCGGGGGCAACACTCACGCCAAACTGGAGGCGGCGGCATTTAAAAGCACCCCGGTGGGTGACAATTGTTTGTGCTTCCGTGGTGGAGTCATCCACCGGGAGCTGCTGATAAGCCTGAGCCATGTCCAGCTTGGCGAAAGTCGTGCCCCGGCCTAGGGAATGGAGCAAGTGCTGCACCACAGGAATTGGATATGGGTGAGGTTGTAGGGCGTTGTTGAGCGTGCTTTTATAATCCCCACACAGCCGGATAGACCCATCTGGTCTTAAGGGGATGACCACAGGTGTCTCCCATTTCGCATGGTCAGTTGGCTCTAGGACGCCCTGGGCTAGCAACTTGTCAATTTCCGCATCCACCTTAGGCCTCAGGGCAAAAGGAACGCATCTTGGCTTAAGGCGGATGGGGGCAACCTGTGGATCCAGGTTGAGGGAGATGGGGTTGCCCAAGTAGGTGCCTAGTTTGTTGTCAAATACATCAGCAAATTCGAGGAATAGAGGGCAATTGTCATGCGCTGCGAGGGCATGAACACCTGTGAGGGAGAGGCCAAGGGAGTCAAACCATTCTAGGCCCAGGAGTGAGGGCAGTGAACCTGACACTACCATAAGGGGCAGGTTGCCTGTGAAGGAGCCCTTCTCGACTAGGACCTTGGTCTCCCCTAAAATGGGAATGGGGTTCCCCTGGTAGTCCCTCAACCTGATGGAAGAAGGGGTCAGGCATGTCTTTGTCAGTGAAGGCACCAGTCTTTGCAAGGTGTCCCAGGAAATTATGCTTTTGGTTGAGCCAGTGTCTACTTCCATTAAGCAAGGGGACCCCTCAATCTTTAGCTCCAGCCAAATTTTCTTCCGCCCCCCCCCAGCAGTTAGACAAACCTCCTCAGGCAGAACCTCAGCGGTTTGCCTGACAGGAAAATAGTCAGCAGGAGGCTTTTGGGGGCGAGCAGGGAAAGGCGGCGGTGCTGAAGGGACAGCGGCAGCTCCCATCGAGCGGCAGACTTTCGCGAGGTGTCCGAACTTTCCACAGCGGCGGCAGGTCGCGGCTCGGAATCGGCAGGAACTGCGGGGGTGAGGCTCTCCACAGCTGGCACACAGGTTGAAGTTGGCTTGGCGCGGTTGTCGTTGTTGCGGCTGCCATCTGCGCTGGGCAGGGGCTCCAAGGCGGTGAACCGAAGTGGCTGAGGCATAGGCTGGTTGGTCGAAAGGAGCGATGTCCTCATGGTGGACGGTGAGGTGCTGCTGAGTCTGAGGTGCGGCTGGCTGGAAACGGTGGATTTCGGCAGCAGAAAGGGTGGACATTTCTGCTGCCCGTGCCTCTTCCAGAGCGACTGGCAATGTTAACTCAGTGCGGGCGAGGAGGCGACGCTGCAGCCTAATGTCCCTCACCCCACAAACAAGTTGTTGCAGCAGGGCATCATCAAGGTTGGGGAACTCGCAGTCTAAAGCAGCGTCTCGGAGGGCAGTCATGTAATGATTGATAGCCTCCCCCTCCCGTTGCAAACGCTGCTGGAACGCGAACCTGCGGGCGATGCGAGATGGTGTGGGGGAATAATGATTTTTAAGCTTACTCAGGAGTTCCTCCCACGGCACGTTGTAAACAATTTGCGGGGCCACCAGGGCTCTGGCCGTAGCGAACATCTGGTGGCCACAGGCATTCAGGAAGCAGGCACGTTGCCGGTTGCTTGGAAGCTCCGTGAGGTTGTTCGCCTACAGGTAGCACTCGAAGCGCTCCATGTACGCGGCCCAGGTCTCGGACTCAGGGCAGAAAATCTCAAAGGTGGTCGGATCTTTGCCAATTCGAGCCATGGCTGACGGAGGTGCTGGCGGCAGCCGCGCAGAGACACTTCGGCTAGAAGGAGGGGAGAAGCACTATTTCTCCTGCTTGGGGTCAGCAGCATGACCGCTAAAATCCCATCCTCGTCGCCACTTGTAAAGTCCGAGGGTCGAAGAATGGACAGGAGTCAGGAGTGTTGAAACTCAAGCCTTTATTAAGGCAACAACAGAGTAAGCAGAACAACAGAAGAACGCTAAGAAGCCGAAGGCGCCAAAAAGATCTCCTCAGCCGCGTCTGACAGCTCTATTTAAGGAGCTGTCAAACGCAGCAGCCAATCAGGGGGCTGAGCGCTCCCGCTCAGCTCCCCGCTCCAATCGGCGGTGACTGCTGCTGTTGCTAGCGTGCAAGGAGGATGTAACATAATATATTATTTAATAAAATACCAGTATAGCAGAATACTTTTTACAATCATGTACACTTTTTACAACCATGTACACTTTTTACAACCATGTACACTTTTTACACTTATTGGCTTTGACATTTTTCTGCAAGAAAGAACAATAATGTTTCCTTTATAACAATACAGAGCACTTTAGCTGAAACCATGTTCATACATTCATACGCTGAGGTGGGCCCCATCAGAGGTTGTAAAAAACTCAGGGACGCCCAGCAGCTCTCTCTTCTTTTTCCTTCAACTGCTGAAAGCATGTGATCCACCTTTTCTGTTCAGGAGTCATGCCATGTGTTCCTGTCCTCCATTAAACCTTCTTTCCAAGCAACGTCCATGAATCCAGTGTCTTTTTCCCCGCTTATAACTGAACCCAGAAGGATATTCCTTCCAACAATAGTATTCGTACCATGAAATAATAAGGATGATGATGGTGGTAGTTGTGGTGGTGTTGGTGGTGATTTTTAATAAGTTACTTGTAAGATAAATGTTACAAGACTGGGGAAAAGTTGAAGAATTATGCTGGGAAGAGATATATGTCCCTCCATAAAAGAATAACAGTTTATAATTAATGTGACAATCACTCATCATGGATGTCAGGAAGAAATGTCTATGATTCCAGCTTCTCCCAAATAGCATTTTTCACTAGCCTTCAGATTAAAACAGAACAAAATCAAAGAAATGAGGATTTCAGTAATTTTTTTACAACTGCTATTTACAGCTGCAGTATTTATCCTAATTATGAAATATAGGATGGTGCATGCAATGTCCACATCTATCTATCTATCTATCTATCTATCTATCTATCTATCTATCTATCTATCTATCTATCTATCTATCTATCTATCTATCTATCCATCCATCCATCCATCCATCCATCCATCCATCCATCCATCTCTATCTATCTATCTATCTATCTATCTATCTATCTATCTATCTATCTATCTATCTATCTATCTATCTATCTATCTATCTATCTATCTATCTATTATCTCACAGCTATAAAATAAGTTCAAGATATAAAAAAAATCAAACAAATTTAAAACTCTATGACACTTTATGATTTGGGGAGGGAGGGGAAAATGGAAATTTTTCAGCCATTCTTGAGTCTTGACATATGTTTGAATAAGTTACACTTTTTTCAGGATTTCAGAAATTATTTGCCACTGCCTCTTTTCTAGGGCTGAGAGAAAGTGTCTGGCCTACCTGGATCACACATCTGGCTTTGTGCCTAATGTGGGACTAGAACTCACAGGTCTTCTTGTTTCTAGTCTGATGCCTTATACCAAACAGGTTCTCTTAGACAAGGTCTACCTTATTATATAATCACTACACCAAACTGGCTTACTATGACAAATAAATCAACATAAATAAAGGTTTATTTTCTTGGAAATTAAAGCAACTTCCATGAAATTGGAGCACAGATTTTGACACTGTAATAAACAAAAATAATATTTGAAAATTTCTGTGTTGCACATCATATTTTCTATAATATCCATTACAAACATTAAATATGCATAAATAAGATTTTAATTATAGCAATCAAATTAATAAAAACTAAAATGAGAGAAAGTAAAGTAAAAAGAATATATAAGTACAAAAGAGAAAAAAAGGAATAGTAAACAGTGAGAAAAAGAAAAAGAAAAGAAATACATAAAGAAGTAGTATCTAGTCTGTGGGAACATATTTAGTATAGAGACTTCCAGGCGATATAAGGTGAGCTAAGCATACACATCTTTCTCCATCTTTTGCAACTTTGAATAATTATCAGAATTTCCCCCCTAAATGATTCCATCCCATTTCAATTTTTTTCCAGTTTATCAAGAATCATTGAACTACTATACGCAGTTTAAGAAAAATTCTTAATATCAAGTGCTTCTATAAACAATTAAATAAGATTCATAAATAGATGAGTGGATAATAGCAGTAGTCTTTACAGGTATCAGTTTAAAGTATCTCTGTTAGATATTTTATCAGAGAAAGTTTAGATTGATAGCTGCAAAAACTACTGCTATTATCCACTCATCTATTTAAGAATCTTAAGTTTAATCATATTGCAATATTCCTTTTTACCATCAGTCACTATATTAATACAATAAACTGATTTTTCTTTTTTTTTTGCTTTGTTAACTGTTGTCAGCCTTCCCACTTACACCAGACATCAAATACGACAAGATATTTCTACTTTATTATAAGGCTACATTAACAGAATCTTGCAAATCTGAACTTCCTGCCTTCATGTTTACATTTTACTGGATTCATTGGGGCAGGTATTCCCGAGGTTTTTTTTTCTATGATTGTTAAGACAGGCTCCTTCCTCTCTTGTCTGATTGTTTCCTAGACCACATCTTGTCCCATTTTTCCCCAAGATTCCATTATAGATGCCATTTAGCTTTTGAACAGTACATTTACCACAGGGGCGGGTTCCTAATTTTTTTACTACCACTCTGTGGGCGTGGCTTATTTTGTGGGTGTGGCTTGCCAGCCATGTGACTGGGTGGGTGTGGCTTGCCAGTCATATATTAGTTATTTCAGAGAGATGTTACTACTATTTTTGCTATTTTATACCTTACATGAAAAGCTTTGCATACGAAGTGTGTGTTACACCATGGCAACACAGCAACCTTTATATGCAGAAAATGCTATAGTTAAAGGACAAGCAAGTCTCATACAGCATTTTTGGTTTCAGTCATGGATTCCTTAGACAAAAATATTGAGGACTATTAAAAGAACAGTATCTTTTAAAAGTCCTCAATGTTTTCGTCTAAAGAATAACAGTATAAAACTGTATAAAGTTAACAGCATAAAAGGTTAAGCTTCCGGAAAACGCCCAATTTGGGAAGCTTTAGGCAAAAGCGAAGGAAAAGTGTCAAATGCGAGCTTCTTATTATTTTCAAGCGAAGGGACGGGGAAAGACTTAATTGTCAGGTTTCTGGGCATGCGCAAAAGAAATATTTTTTTAAAAAAATTTTTTAATTTTTTTTTAATGGTGGTGCCCAGGCATTGGCAACCGACCACACCGGTACTGTGATGTCACCAGTGGGCCGCTACCAGTGCTATAGAGTGGACCGCACTGGTAGGAACCCACCACTGATTTACCATAATCAAAGTGTAGTTATTCAACTAGTACTATTGAAATTAAATTGTCACATGGAACATCGTGCAAGATACTCAGTGGTGGGTTGCTGCCGTTTTGGACCAGTTCGCCCATACCAGTGGCGGAAATTTGCCACCGCTCGCCGAACTGATAGCAATGGCCGGCTGGCCACACCCCTAAACTGGTTCTTCAGTCGCCGCTCCATGAAAGCTGCTGGCAAAGAACCCTGTGTCGTGATGCAGGCGTGCCCGCAAGCAAAGCGATAATAGGGTTTGCACTTCCGACGCAATGTGAACCGGTAGGGAAGGTAAGTAGAATCCACCCCTGACTATACTATTCACCACTAGGAGTGCTTCTAATGAACATAATATTAATAGAAAACACAGGATACTTTAAATGACCACTTATCACATCACAGTTTTTGATTTTCTCATTTTGCCATCTACTGTATCTGTGAAGGAGAATTTGCCTCAATGCTTTCTTTTTAATCTATTAAAACTTGCTACTGATGAAATTCACAGCATTTCATTTTGTTCAGTCAGCAGCTTAGGACCTTGTCACTGCAGGATGAATTGCTTCAACTCTTACTATACCTTTGCTTTTTCAATTTGTCTTTGTTGAATACAGAGCAGGTTGGTGGAAATAATGAAGACACCCACTGGAACAATTTCAGCACCAGTGATTTGAAGGATTTATGTTACCACTCCATTCTCTCACTTGCAAATATTTCATTTATTGCAAAAGCGGTTTCTGCTAGATTCATATACAAAATAATAACAGGGATAATCAGTCACCGACTCTTAAAATGTTAGCCTTGATCCTTTCAGTTTAATTTCTGAAATATAGTCATCTTCATCTTCATCATTTGCAAATTGAAAGGATGAAGAAAAATGGAAAAAAATAATGCATTGCTTTCTCCATGTTCTGAAACTTTAAATAATTTTCAGAATTTTTTTTCCTTAAATTTTTTTGCATCAATCTAGCAGTAAATAAAAGTTAGACTTATCAATAGGTGACTTCTACAGATCGATATGGTTAATATTAACTATGGCACCTAGGTTTCGATGGGTGTGTTTTTTTAAAACATTTATTTCTATGGTTTTATTGCTAAGATCTAATGTAGAATAGCAAAGAAACAAAAAGACTAGCAACAAAAGTCTTATCTAGTGGGGATGAGGGCGGCAAAACAATCTCATTTTTCCGCTTTTATTGCATCTGCAGATTCTCGCCCAGCCGCCTTGTTCAGGGTGACTTGCTCCCTCCTTGCTAAAGGGGCAAGTCTTAGTCCAGCGTTGTGGGAAGAGTTTGAGCCAGCCACTCCTGATGACGTGGACAAGACCGTGGGTGTGATGAGCTCTTCCACCTGTTTATTGGACCCGTGCCCCTCCTGGCTGGTTTCGGCCAGCAGGGAGGTGGCATGCGGCTGGATTCAGGCGGTGATCAATGCTTCTTTTAGGGAGGGATCCGTACCGCAGCCTTTAAAGGTTGCAGTGGTGAGACCCCTCCTTAAGAAGCCTTCCCTGGATCTGGCAGATTTGAAGAACTTTTGTCCGGTCTCCAACTTACCTTTCATAGGGAAAGTTGTTGAGAAGGTGGTAGCTTTTCAGCTTCTTCGGTTATTGGAGGAAACTGATTATCTAGATTCCTTTCAATCGGGTTTCAGGTGTGGCTACAGTACAGAAACTGCCCTGGTCGCCCTGATGGAAGATCTCTGGTGAGCCCAGGATGGGGGCTATTCTTCCATCCTGGTGCTACTTGACCTCTCAGCGGCTTTCGATACCAGCGACCATGGTATTCTTCTGCATCGTCTCGGCGAGGTGGGAGTGGGAGGCACCGTTTTACGGTGGTTCTCCTCTTACCTCACCGATAGGATGCAGTCGGTGTTAACAGGAGGACAAAGGTCGTCTCCTAGGCCCCTGACTTGTAGGGTGCCACAGGGTTCGGTCCTCTTGCCCATCCTGTTCAACATTTACATGAAACCACTGGGGGAGATTATCTGTCGACACGGGATGAGTTTTCAACGGTACGCTGACGACACCCAGCTGTACATTTCCACCCTGTTTCAATTCAGGGAGGCAGTGGATGTAATGTGCTGATGCCTGGACAATGTCAGGTTCTGGATGGGGAGGAACAGCCTCAAGCTTAACCCCGACAAGACTGAGTGGCTCTGGATATTGCCTCCTAAGGACTATTCCGACTGTCCCTCCTTGGTTCTTGGGGGAGAAAAATTAACTTCCTCAGAACGGGTCCGCAATTTGGGAGTTCTCCTAGATCCACAGCTAAAATTAGATCAACATATCACAGCTGTGGCTAGGGGAGCCTTTGCACAGGTTCGCCTGGTGCACCAATTCCGACCATACCTGGAGAAGGAGGCTCTACTCACGGTCACTCATGCCCTTGTCACCTCTAGATTGGACTACTGTAATGCGCTCTACATGGGGCTACCCTTGAAGAGTATCCGGAGACTTCAACTGGTGCAAAATGCGACTGCGCATGCTGTGATGGGTGTCTCAAGATACACCCACGTAACACCCATACTCTGCCAGCTGCATTGGTTGCCCATTGGTCTCTGGGTGCAATTCAAGGTGTTGATCATCATCTTTAAAGCCCTACATGGCTTAGGTCCAGGTTACCTCCAGGACCGCATCCTACCTCATACTTCCCTTCGACCAGTTAGGTCCCACAGAGTGGGTCTCTTCCGGGTCCTGTCAGCCAAACAATGCTGGCTGGTGGGGCCTAGGGGGAGGGCCTTCCTGTAGGGGCCCCTTTTCTCTGGAACCAACTACCCCCAGAGATCCGAATTATCCCCACCTTGCTGGCCTTCCGAAAAGCCATTAAGACATGGCTCTTCCTGCAGGCGGGGTGATTTTGAGACAACTTTTCCCCATGTATGCATGGTTTTGTATGTCTTTTTAAAACTCTTTTAAATTGTTTTTAATAATTTTATTGTTTAGTTGTTCCTTAAAATGTTGTACGCCGCCCTGAGTCCTCAGGGAGTAGGGCGGCATAGAAGAACACTAACTAACTAACTAACTAACTAACTAACTAACTAACTAACTAACTAAATAAATAAATAAATAAATAAATAAATAAATAAATAAATAAATAAATAAATAAATAAATAAATAAATAAACAAGGTAAAGACTTTTAGCAGCAGCAGCAATAACTGCAGCAGTTCTAGAGTTGATGTGGAAACTTATTGAGAGCAGAAGAAATTAATGTGAGTCCTGCCCGGTTGGTATTCCAGAAATCTTGAAAAACTCCTATGTTCTCCCAGGCCTTTGTCAAATACTAGAGTAAGTATGGAACGTCTGCCGGTTGCATTCTTTGTGTGAAACATGCAGTGTGTCTAAACACAGATATTGTTAATTGTTTTCTACTCTTAGCGTAAACCACCCATAGTTATCCTGTGGTCAGGTGGCATCTAAATTTAATTAGTAAGTAAATAAAATAAATAGAAATGGCCAGATTTATATAAATAGATTTAAATAAGAAGAGATGAAGAGATTATGGAATTGTTTATATTTGTCATGATAAGGGTGAGAAATCACTTTTTTAAGGGGCAGGGTATGTATGTATATATGTATGTATATATGGGTATATGTGTACATATAGTGTGGGGAAACCAATGGGTACAGGGGAGGAGACCACAATAAGAAGAGTTAAAAGGCATTTTAAAAAGTCTATGTGAGAGTGAAGAAGCAATCAAGGCATTAGGAGCATATCTGTCTTTCCAGAGGGAAAGCTGACAGTCTGGAGAGATTCCAATGCACTAGTGCATATATGTATGTGTACACATATATACACACACATTTTTGCCGTATTTTTACTTTTTTAGAGTTAGGTTTTTTGTACTACCTTTTCTTTTTCTATTCAAAACTTTCAATACAATTCTCATTACGAAAATTAGGACTTGAAAGATGTATGGGGGGAAGAAAATATATAATAGGTATGTATCAGTGATGGGTTCCTACCAGTGCGGTCCACTATATAGCACTGGTGGCAGCCCGCTGGTGATGTCACAGTACCGGTGCAGTCGGTTGCCTGTGCCTGGGTGCCGCCATTTTTTTAAAAAAATGTTTAATTTTTTTAAAAAAATTCTTCTGCACATGCCCAGAAGCTGAGCTTCCGGCACTGTGCATGTGCTGCCTTCCTACCCCACAGTGAGTCCAAGCAGGAGAGGATGGCTGAGGGAGCACGTGAGACGCTGAAAGAATGGGCAGCCGGAGCTATCTCCATTCCCCTCCCTTCAGCAGTCTGAGAAGCCACGAACGCGCGGTGATGATCCCAGGCATTTTCGCACGTTCGAGGCTTCTCGAGCTGCTGAGATGAGGGGGAATGGGCGGCAGGAGCCTAGGATCACCGAATGGGGAGAAGCATTCAGGCCGGACGGAGCCTCCTAGAAGAACCACTTGCTGTTCCTGCTGCAGGGGGCTGCATTGCGGGAGGGCAATGCCCCCCCCCACTTCTCCGGCTGCTGCCAAGCTCCTGAGGCCCACATCCACCCAGTCACATGGCTGGCAAGCCACACCCACAAAATAAGCCATGCCCACAGAGTGGTAGTAAAAAAATTAGGAACCCGCCCCTGGTATGTATAGCATAGTTGTGAAAATGAGCAGTTGCACTGTGAGCGTCCACCAATCCATATGGTCCCATGATATTAGACTGGGTTGAAGACTTTCAGAAAATTATTCCCACCCGCATTATTCCCACCCTGCCAGCCTTCAGAAAAGCAGTAAAAACATGGCTTTGTCAACAGGCCTGGGGCCAGTGATACAACACCGATCATTCTTGGCCCATGAATGATTTATTGTATGGGTTTTTAAATTGTGGTTTTTAATGTTTTTAAATGTTTTAATATCTATTGTTTTAATGCTTTTTATATTTGTTGTTGCATGTGAATTTTTACTGTTGTGAGCCGCCCAGAGTCTCTGTGGAGTGGGCGGCATACAAATGCAACTAATAAATAATAATAAATAAATAAAAACACATGATTTACAGAATTCAGGGATGAAGGAAGGATAAAAGGAAATCAATACAATACTTTTTGAAGCTGTACCTTACTGCATACTAGGTAGCGTCTAAGATGAGTATGCAGCAATACTAAAAGAATTCATTTTCCTCACCCTACCCTTCCCAGTTTTACACATCAGTGGATGCCTAGAAGAAAAATTAAACTTATTTACTAACCTATACTGATTTGTGAAAATAGAATTAATAGAGAAAACTAATACAGTTGGATCTTTTGAAGATGTTTCGCTTCTCATCCAAGAAGCTTCTTCAGCTCTGACAGGATAGTGGGGAATGGAAGGATTTATATTCCTTGCAGACAGCTGGTTATTTGCATCCTTTTAGAGGGTCCTTGAAGCACTTGGAGATTTATCTGTGTCCTCAGGGTCACCTGAGTAGTGCTCCTGTCTCCTGTAGTCTGCAATTTTTTCTTCTGGAAATCCATTCCCACTCCCACACCATTCAAAGAGTGTTCATCACAAATTGTATTGCTAAAAGTCTGTAGAGATTCTCAATCATCCAAGTCATGGTTGTCCCAAAGCTTTTTCAGGAGGCAACTGGACTTTCTTGTTTTTTTCTTTTGCAAATGTTTTGCTACTTATCCAAGACACTTCTTCACAGCTCTGACAGGATCGTGGGGAATGAAATGATTT
Organism: Diadophis punctatus similis; assembly: GCA_023053685.1. Classification (NCBI taxonomy): domain Eukaryota; kingdom Metazoa; phylum Chordata; class Lepidosauria; order Squamata; family Dipsadidae; genus Diadophis; species Diadophis punctatus. The sequence continues at coordinate 42,885,277 of JALIGW010000006.1, forward strand.
ATATTCCTTGCAGACAGCTGGTAATTTGCATCCTTTTGGAGGGTCATTGAAGCACCTTTAGGAGAAAGTCCAAACACGAAAGTCCAGTTGGCTCCTGAAAGAGCACCTTTGGGACAACCATGACTTGGATGACTGAGAATCTCTACAGACTAATACAGTTAGATGTATTGTTGTAAATCTCAATGTCAAGATTAGTAGGTATTCAGGCTTGTATATTGCATAATCTTTTTATACTATGACTACAAATATATATATATATATATATATATATATATATATATATATATATATATATATATATATATATATATATATATCAATAAATCTATATCTATATCTATATCTATATCTATATCTATATATACTGTATGTATGTATGTGTGTGTGTGTATATATATATATATATATATATATATATATATATATATATATATATATATATATATATATATATATATATGATTTTTGCTGATAAATGAAAATAAAGGGAGACTATTATAGATCTATTTCGAGCTTATTTTGCTCTCGTCAGATAGCCATACCCCTTACTGGGATTTGAACCCGGGCCGGCTGCGTTGCAGGGTAGCAACTTAACCACTAGGCCATAGGCTCTGTTCCCAATCAGCTCTTTCACCAGGAAAGGGTTATATCTGTTTTTCTGTCGTGTATATATATTCAATTCCCACTACGGGTATGGCAAAATAGCTCGAAATAGATCTATAATAGTCTCCCTTTATTTTCATTCATCAGCAAAAAATGTTACACACACACACACACACACATATATATATATGTGTGTGTGTGTGTGTGTGTGTGTGTGTTTTCTGAGGTTTTTGCGGGTGTTTGTTTGTAGGTCTTTGGGTATTCGGGTTTTCTCCCGCGTGAAATTGGAAGTGTCTTGGCGACATTTCGATGAAGTCTCATTCATCATCTTCAGGCTGGTGTCTTCTGCTTCCTGCTTCTAGGAGCAATGATTGCCAAGACACTTCCAATTTCATGCGGGAAAAAACCCGAATACCCAAAGACATTATTTATATATATATATATATATATATATATATATATATATATATATATATATATATATATATATATATATATATATATATATATATATATATATATATATATATATATATATATATATATATATATATATATATATATATATATATATATATATATATATATATATATATATATCCCATATTTTTCGGAGTATAAGACGCACCTTTTTCCTCCCTAAAAGTGGCTGAAAATTCAGGTGCGTCTTATACTTCGAATGTAGCTTTTTTCCAGCCCTAACTAGGTGCTAACAGATCTTCCCAGCTCTTACCTTGCAGGCTTTTTCATTGTTACTCTCTCCAAAGAATGTTTTTCCAGCCCTAAGTCTTTGCAGGGTTTTTTTTCATTGCTCTACTTGCTCCAAAGAAGTTGTTTTCTAGTCCTAACCAGGTGCTAACGATCTTCCCAGCTCTTACCAGCTTGCAGGCTCTTTCATTGGTACTCTCTCAGAAGAATGTTTTCCAGCCCTAAGTCTTTGCAGGTTTTTTTTTCATTGCTCTACTTGCTCCAAAGAAGTTGTTTTCTAGCCCTAACCAGGTGCTAACGATCTTCCCAGCTCTTACCAGCTTGCAGGCTCTTTCATTGGTACTCTCTCAGAAGAATGTTTTCCAGCCCTAAGTCTTTGCAGGTTTTTTTTTCATTGCTCTACTTGCTCCAAAGAAGTTGTTTTCTAGCCTTAACCAGGTGCTAACGATCTTCCCAGCTCTTACTGGCTTGCTGGCTCTTTCATTGTTACTCTCTCAGAAGAAGGTTTTTTTAAGTCCTAACCAGGAGATAAAATAATGTGCTGCAGCTGCTCCGAATAAGTTTTTTTTTTAGCCCTAACCAGGTGCTAACTATCTTCCCAGCTCTTACTGGCTTGCAGGCTCTTTCATTGTTATTCTCTCAGAAGGTTTTTTTAAGTCCTAACCAGGAGATAAAATAATGTGCTGCAGCTGCTCCAATAAGGTTTTTTTTTAGCCCTAACCAGGTGCTAACGATCTTCCCAGCTCTTACTGGCTTGCAGACTCTTTCATTGTTACTCTCAGAAGAAGGTTTTTTTAAGTCCTAACCAGGGGATAAACTAATGTGCTGAAGCTGACCAGACTAAGGATGCTAGCCAGATGAATACCTGGTAGGCAGATTGTTTTCCCCTATTTTCCTCCCCAAAAACTAAGGTGCGTCTTATACTCCGGTGCATCTTATACTCCGAAAAATACGGTATATTTTTATATAAATACCTGGTGGTTGGTTGTTTATTTGCTTTCCTGTTGTAACGATGACTTCTGACAGACAGTCCTGCCTTTTTTCACCCATACTATTCTGAATAACCTTTTATTAAAATAACTAAGTAGCATTTAGTATAATATTTTCATTTATTCTGTTGTTTCTCTCTTATCTCTTCCCAGCTAAGCCATATTGACTGGTCAGATTCCACCCAAAGCAAACATCCCATGTGTAAAAAGGACCCAAGTTTAAAACAATAAAACAACAGCATCTTTAATACTGGTAATCAGTACAACTCCTGCAAAACAGCTACTATTATGTTGAATCAATTAGTACAAATCAACAGGCAGACAGCTTTTGGGTATCTTGTAATAGTCTAATATGTGGATGGTAAAGGCAAAAGCCACACTTTTGTGTGTGACATCTATTCCTGGAAAAGTTACAATTCATTCTGGCCATAACCTCCACCTGCTATCCTAGCAGGAGCTGTGAATCCAAGATAACTGCCAGACTGTATATCTATTTCTTTCATGATATCCCATCAAGAAAAGAGATGGCACATATATAGAACCAGAAGGCTTCTATATCAACAGGAACTCCATCTAAAAAGAGATTTAGCCTGTTTAACCTCATCTACTGCTGTACAGCCTACAGACATTGGGTCAAGACTGCCACTGCTTATTCTGAAGTACAGATGTAAAGCCTTTTATGTTGTTTTAGAGATATTGTTTCTTTTAAGTTAGCCAGAATCATGAGGCCTCTGGCTAGCATATATATATATATATATATATATATATATATATATATATATATATATGTATGTATGTATGTATGTATGTATGTATGTATGTATGTATGTATGTATGTATGTATGTATGTATGTATGTATGTATGTATATATATATATATATATATATATATATATATATATATATATATATATATATATATATATATATATATTCCAAATAAAAAATAAATAAAATTAAACAACACTCTCAATTAGATTGTAACATCTCTGTAAATATCCAGTTGTAATTTTATGAGTTAAATACTTTCCCAATTTGTCCTATGAAAAATTTAACCAAATTTATCTTCCAACCCCTGCCATCACTGTGGAATGGTCCCCTCAAGAAGTTCACTTGTCACTGATTTTTAGTGATATTTATCAGTGCTATGAGGTTCATTATTTTTTAATAATATTTTTATTGCTTAATATTTAAATATCATTATATATCCGGGACATAAGAAATGAAATTTAAACCAAATTAAATAATGATATAAACTATATGAATGCATAATAAAGATTTTGGAAGGCAGCCAAATATTTTTATCAAGCTATATAAATCTGCATTTTTGGTTTTGAGGGGAAAAAACTATGAATAATAGTGCTTTGTGGGGCTATTTATTTTCTTTCTTTTTTAGAGGGAACAATAAAGCTTAAAGTTTATTAATAATTTATTTTTTAAAATCTTACTAATTAACTAATAGCATAGTCTCTAATGCATTTTATTCTCCTTTATTTATCTCCTTTATTTAAACATTATTTATTTCACAGGACCCTTAATTCCATATATATAATCATGTCTATCTTTTTAGGTGAGGCTTTGATCATAAGCTAACAAGGGACTGAATAGTTAATATTATTAAGGGATAAGGACTAATTGCCATACACCAACTTGCACTGGACTACATTTTCTTCCATTTCTGAAATGTCCTATTACTATTAGTACCTGCAGATCTCTACTTTGAATCAGAACTCGTTTCTACACAATTATCATTTCAAGCTTGCATTGATTGCTTTGGAGAAGCATAATGAGTGAAAAAGAAACACTGCACATCATGCAGAATATTGGATTGGTTGGTGTAATAGACACAGTCACCATTTTATCCCGCTCTTTGAAAAGTTAATTTTCTCTTTCATCAAATAACCAGAGGACTTCTAACAGCGTATAAGGTTTAAGAGGGATTTGCATTAAAGAATGTAGTCAAGTGCCTTATCTGCTTTTGGAACTAAAGTGACACATGAATGTTCTTTTACTATTAAAACCCTAGGCAAAGACTAACTCTCTTGCTGAAAATTGCCTTAGGCTGGTTTTAAATGTCCGGAATAGCACTATGCCTCATGCATCAAACTCTTTTACAGGTCAGTACTGAGTAATTGCAGCTATTTGAGACACGAAACTGTAACAAAATCAATTCTGTGGATATCAGCAAGATTAAATATACCACTACGTCAATATAAAATAAGAAGTAAACCATGGTGTTTTGCTACACGAAACCACAAAACTGTGCTCCACACGCTTGAGAAACAAAATTATACAAATAGCAAAACAAATAGTAATTTACAATATTTACCCAGCAAAAATACATTTAAGTTTGCTTAAAGGACACAAACACACACGCACACACATACGCACATGCACACACACATGCACATGCGCACACACACACATATTTAAATGTCTTAAGATACAAGGTGGTATAATAGATAAGATGTTGACTGGACCTAGAAGGAGACCCATGTTTAAATCCACCTTTAACCATGGAAATAACTGGGTGACTTTGGGCTACACTGAATAATTCCTGCACAGAAAACAGAGTTGAAAATATCACTGGAAACAACAGTGTCTGGTGATTTGCAATGAAAACCATTCACACCTCCTCTTCCTTGCAGTGTGCCTGAAGCAAAACATAGTATATTTGCAATGACTCCTAGAAACACCTAGAGCTCTATATTTAATGAATGAAACACGAGTCTTAATTTGTACTGCCACATCTAGTTATTATTTTTTTAAAAAAATACACTTAATTTGATTAGTATGCATATTTTAAAGTGGATCATGTTCTAGTGAAAACAATAATTTGATCACCCTAAATTATTCAACATTCCTAGATGCAGTAATAAATAACATCTGTAGCAGCTTATTCTTATCTGCTGGCTAGAAATGAAATGGAAGCCAAGGGATTTTTTTCCTGAAGTTAATTGAAGCCCATGAGCTACACCTCAGTTTCAGGAGCCGAAAAGAACAGAACTGTGAAGATCTGTGGGGATTTTGAAGGTGCAATTAATAGGCTATTATAGCTTCAGAAATACACCTTGCCTAAAACAGAAGACACTTTTACTGATCCGCTGGAGGACAGCATTTCATCAAAATATGTCTAAAAAGAGGTTTATTTACAGAAGGAAATGGAGGAAGATTCCAAAGGGTTTCTCACCACAAATACATACAAAGGGTTGTATTATAACAGCTTTGGTTTGGACTGGCAGTTGTACCAGCATTTTCAGAGAGAGAGAAAATATGTACCAAGTGCTATATGGCTTTAGATAACATATTAATGTTATATTATATTCATTAGATAACATCATTCTGTATGGACACAAAGATGAGGTACATCTGTAAAAACTCAAGGCAGCCTTGGAAAGATTGATAGACAATGAATTTTGAACACATTGAAACAAATATGAGGTCTTTAATCCTAGTCTTTCAATACATGCTTCACAATGTAGCATTTAATGTGGTTATGTGACACATCCTGACAGAAAAAAACCTAATAGATTTTGTACATGTTAATTAACATAGAAAAATAATGCATAAATACACACACACGTGTGTGTGTGCAGGGGTGCATGCACTCACTCTCTCTCTCACACACACACACACAGTGTGACTGTGTTTACTTTTCTGGAAGATCAATCAATCATCAGCCACTATTGTTAATATTTGTTCCCCCCAAAAAAAGTTTCTGCTCAGCAACTACTAGAATCCAGTGTTGAACTGGACACAGATACAAAATACAATTCAAAAGTTCAAAGAATTGTACAGATATAGATGGACTGTCCAGTTTACTTCTACAGAGTAAAAAAATATTTGAAGGCCATATGAAATACATATTCCTGCGGTGCATTTTATCTACAGACATAAGAGTTTCCCATTCACTTCAAATGTTTTACAGAGAAACTAGAAAACAGCCACCACAGTAAAGCTAAAATATGTAGCAACAAACTCAATTTATGGAGCTTTATCAGCTTCATTGTGTAAACCAACTTATATTGAATTATGATAATATTACTCTGAAAATCACCATCCAAACTGAGAGCATGAATGCCAGAGAACTACATGATAGACATCTCACAGTGGTGAAGTTTACACACCCAAGATTGTAGTTTTGTTGGGTAACTGAAAATCAAACAGCTCACAATGATTACTCAGGTTACCAACACGTCCAAAAATACCATTTTGCCCATGGAAATGGCCTGTTTTGACATGGCAAATAATTCATATATATTTTGCAATGCAACATCTATAGCAAGAAAATATCCCTGTGAGGATATATAGGGGAGACATGATAGCAGTGTTCCAATATCTCAGGGGTTGCCACAAAGAAGAGGGAATCAAACTATTCTCCAAATCACCTGAGGGTAGAACAAGAAGCAATGGGTGGAATCTAAACAAGGAGAGAAGCAACTTAGAACTAAGGAGAAATTTCCTGACAGTTAGAACAATTAATCCGTGGAACAGCCTGCCTCCAGAAATTTTGAATGCTCCAACACTGGAAGTTTTTAAGAAGATGTTGGATAACCATTTGTCTGAAGTAGTGTAGAGTTTCCTGCCTAAGCAGGGGGTTGGACTAGAAGACCTCCAAGGTCCCTTCTAACTCTGTTGTTCTTATTATTATGATTCCTTCTTACAGTAGCATTGCTAATTTAATTGTAATCAGTATGTCAGCTACTTAAATGGAGATTGTGTCTTCCTCCTCTCCTGCTCTTTTTATTCACTCAAGCACAGATTTGAAGAGATAGATTGTATTCCACTCAGGATGTTTTGCCTAACCATCAAAGAGATCCTGGCCCCTTATCATCCAAATATTAGTCAAGAGAAACCCTATTTAATTTTCCAAGGACAACCAAGATGAAGTCATCTGCAGTAGCTCATGGGATTATATGCCACCTTCAGATATTATGATAAAATATACTGAAGAAAAAGTGCAAAATGCAGGAAAATGAAATGCTGTCAGATCGTGTTTCTGGTGTGGTAGCCTATTATAATAATATTTTTGATTTGGTGAAAGAAAAGAAAATATGTTTATAGTTTAATAAATATGTGTATAATTTAAGAATATTTTATGGTAATCTTGATGCCTTGTCATTAGGATAAACTAGCTCAAGCACATTACAAGGGCTGAAGATGAAATTGTCTTGAAGTCTCTTTAGAAGGCAAACAGGAAATAGATTATGCACAGAGTGAGGTTTGCTAACAGTTTGGAATGCTCCATTAAGGTTAAAACCTGTTGGATTAACACAATTATAAATGTTCTTCTAAAAGGTGAATGTGGAATGATGATAGTACCACCAAAATTTGTAGTGACCTTGTGTGATGTATGAATTAGGCCCCTTGTAGGAGGCATGAATTACACAGCTTGTAATGTCAGCTTAATTATGAGCCAAGTGACCACTTGGAAGTTCTTTTCAAATGTGAATGAATGAAATTCCAAGTATGCATGGTTAAAATTAATTAGACCAGCTGCTCACCACCTGCCTTTTAGTAGCATAGAATAATGCAGTGATTAATTCTGTTGCTGCTTTCAAAATTATTTACGGACTCTGAAAGACTGTGTTCTCCTTTTTTCTTTCCTGTAAAATAATCTTTATTTTTTTTTAAGGATGTAACCTCACAAGACTCATAGGAAGTAGCATTTGACAGGACATGAAAGTCTCATACAGACTAATTCCTGTTCAGTGTAAGCTGAAAAAAATCAGTTTGAACTTCTTCAGTATGGAGGCTGAAGGGACCACAACTTACTGTTCCAGGATATAAAGTTTCCATGCATAGTTGTGTTTATTAAGATATTAACTATTAATAATATCTAATCTATTATTAGATATTAAGTAAAGCTATAGCCTATTAAAATTACTTTCCAACCATTCTGATATAATTACAAAAGTTTTTTATATGAAACATACTATATGAAACATACTTTGAAAAGAATTCTTTGAAGCAGAGAAAAGGAGAGTATCATAACAGAAAAACAAAGAACAAATAGATGTATCAATCTTATCTGAAAGAAGAGCCGTTAGCCCTTCAGTTAAACACTCAGGAATAAAGAGTTCATAAACACCACATCTTATTGATAACAGAAATAATAGTAGTAGCACATAATATCAAACTTCACAATTATTGTTAAGAAAGACAAAAATGTTTGTGTAATGGTGTAGCAGTACCTTCAGACAACAGAATTGAAGACAAAGAATTGGAAAAAATACAAAGACCTGCAAATAGAACAACTGTGACAAAACAAAGCAAAGCTATACTAATAGCAATGGGTGCAATCCCAAGACATCTGGAACATCTGGAACATCTGGAACATCACTTGAACACCATTGACACTGCCAAATCACCATCAGTCAATTACAAAAGGCAGCTTTACTTGGTTTACATCCTGCAGTGATACTTCTAACACCATCAAACAACAACATCTGCCTATACCAGGTCCTTGGGAAGGATTCAATAAGTGAACACAAATGCCAAATGCCAAATGCAGTCTAAACAATTGGTTAAATGAGTGATTAACCATGAAAATAAATTACAGGAATATTCCTTCCAACTCCCATCAAATCAATATTTTTAAAATAATAAAGCATACTTCCATCACATATTATGTGATGGCAGTCATAAAAAACTTCCAAGATTCTGACTTCCGGCGGTGATGCTACACTGTGGTGGCTGGAACGAGATATATATCCCCACAGATATTATATTTATATATATATATATATATATATATATATATATATATATATATATATATATATATATATGTATGTATGTATGTATGTATGTATGTATGTATGTATGTATGTATGTATGTATGTATGTATGTATGTATATGTATATGTATATATAATTTATATTTTTAATTCCTTTTCCCTACTAAATACAACTCTTTGGTCTGTGATTAATTAGTTTTGAGATTCATACTCATTAGTACTTGCTGAAAATAATTCAACTTCTCTGGAAACAACATGCCACTCACATAATCACATACATGTATATACACATACATTTTGCCCATCAACAGTCCTTCTTCAAACTATGTTGAACATTGAAGGGAAAATGTCCATAGCTCTGTTTTCGAGATCACTCTAGTACTATTCTTGTGCTCTTGGATTAGCACATCTTCTCTGACCCCTCTTCTGGATTCAAGTTTTGATCCTGCATCCTTATATGGCCACACAACCAATGAAACAATTTATAGACTACAAGTACTGGTGTCATAACTAAACCCTCTAACAATGGTTACATTTTCTCTGTTGTTTTCATAATGGAAAGGTATATCAAACGGAATGCTCAACAGCACCCCAAAGCAATATAACAAAATATGTACTAACATGGACCTAAGGACAGCTTTAACCTAGGTCACAAACTGCATTTCTGTTTAATTGAATGGATATAGTACCTGCATGGTTTGGCACACTTTAGACTGTATCTCACAAACAAAACCAAATCCTATTTTTAGCTCAAACATGATTTTACATGCTGTAAAATAGAATCTTTAACCTAAAGACTATTTTACAGCATCTAAAATTGGATCTTTAATCTAAAGACTATTTTGCAAGCCAACATAAAATTACTTGCATCCCTGAGTTAGGTTATATATGTGATGCATTGACATATTCAGAACAAGACTGTGAATGCAAAATATGTTTATTCAAGCAGCATCAAAACAAGAGGTGACCTTACTGTTATGCAGAATGAAGCTATTCCCATTAAGTAACAGAGGCAAATAGGCTGAAAAAGGAAGGAACCATCTATTTATTTTTTCCCTTGAAGACTGCTTATTCTCTATTCTGTAGAAGATAATTCTATATGTTTACACTTTATGTTAATGTGCGAGAATATAGATCTCACACTGAGACGAGGGAAGGGATCAATAAAACATTAAAGGAGGAAATTCACTATGTGAGAATAAAGTAATCCAGGAATCCCTGAAGCATCTCTTTCTTCACCTGGTTGAGCTTGATGGGCTGACATCTAGCTTTTTTAAAAAGTAACATCTTATCTCCTATATGATATTGTTCCAATGCAAATACTGAAATAGGTTTAGTTTAATCCAGTTCACTTTAATCAGATTGCGAACATGGAATATGGAGAATCATTTTCTCATTCTTCTTCATTTCATATAACAAACTCTCTTGGACTATTCTGGTAATTTTAGAGCTTCACTACTGTCTCAACAGAAAGACATCAAAACCCTAGTTTTGTGGAGTCCTCTAGATGGTATCATCATCATTGTCATCATCATCAATCACCATCATCCTACAATATGGTGATAGATCTACCTGAGCAAGGCATTTCCTTGGCTCCTAATGATGTATACCTTGACTACCAGTGATGCATTACATTGGCTCCAAGTAGTCATTACCTTGAGTCCCAGTGAAGCAATAGTTGGGCTCCAAGAAGGCATTATGAGCCGAGGTGGCCAGCAGTTAGAGTGCAGACTGCAGACTGTGATCAGCAGTTCAGCTGTTCAAATCTCACCGGCTCAAGGTTGACTCAGCCTTCCATCCTTCTGAGGTAGGTAAAATGAGGACCCAGATTGTTGGGGGCAATATAAATATACATTGCTTACTGGTGTAAACCGCTTAGCCTTAGAGAGTGCTTGCACTATGAGGTGGTATATAAATCTCACTAATAAATAATAAATAAATAAATAAATTACATTGATGTGATTCTGGGGCTTACACACTCTGAGGGGGATCAGAGCTATGCCAGGAGTTCAATCCTACTGGATGTGCTGTCCCACTCACCCACACATCTGTGTTGGTTTAGAGAGAGCTTTATTTTGTCTACACACACACACACACACACACACACACACACACACACCAGCAGTTCTATTTCAGGTGTCAGCTCTCTCACAGCTGCTAGATTAGAACAGCAATTTGGCTTGAGACCAAGTAGATAACAAAGATATGAAAATATGGCAAACTCAAAACAGTGTCGGAAATACAGGCTTTGCCTGGGTACTTTCAAAAGAGAAGCCAAAATCCAGTCTGAGGTTTGGAGCCTCCCATTAGGTTTGTCAGCCAGTCCATTGGCCAGAGTTTCAGGGTTTACAAGTAGAATTCACAGGAACAGTCCAGGACAGGAGTTCAGAAGGCTGTTTCCAAGCGAAGCCAGACCCGAACAAGCCCCAGACTAAACTTTCAGGCAATGGCCAATTAGTCCATCAAACAGATAACCAGCTGCTCAAACAGGGTACAAAACACAAACTCAGAGTCTCCTGGCAACTTAAACAAAATCCACTGAAGCATCCCACAAACAAACGTCAGGCCACAACCCACACACATCGCTTCCAGCAGCGCCTCCCTCTGCCTGCCATGCTAAATAGCTGCTGATGCAGCCCATCAAGAGGGCAAAGCCTTTTCCCCAGCAGTCTGACAGACCTCCACCTCTCTGCCCTGCATATGCCAGCATTCACTATGACAGGCAGCTCCTCCCTTTCCTCCCCCACTGGCCTGCAAGCTCTCCCCAGCCAAGACCTGTCCTGCTGGCAGTTCAGGGTCAGTAATTCCTGATGTGTCAGGAACGACCTCATTCTCTTTCAAGGCCTCTGAAGAAGAAGTGGAGGAGTCGTTGTCTACAGGAGACATCACACTGGACTGGACTCATCAGAGGAACCAGACCAAGAGTGTCATTCTCACAAAAATGTTGATGAAATACAATGTATATACTGGATGGTCATAGTTTGGATTTCTTGACATCTGGTGACAAATAAGCTAAGCAACTTGAGTCAGTAGCTGGAAGAAAAGTTGCTTACCCTTCACAAATATAAGAATTGAAAACAAAGAAATAACGATCTAGGCAGAGATTTGTCCTCTAAACTTGCTGCTTGGCTCCTGGATGTTTCATTACCCATTTATATTATGGGAAAAGAGACATTTTAACTTCTTAAAAATATCAACAGCACCATTTGTAGGATCCATACCTTTTCTCTTCTTTCTGTCAACACTACTTCCTAAATCTCCTTTTTGGACAGAAGAATACACAGATATTGTTTGTTGTTTACCTTGCTCCATTAACAATCATATAAGTATACCAACAAATCAAAACCTAAAGCTCAGATCTCAGCTTAAAAAGACACTATGCCAAGTTTAGTCTAGAGTTAAAAAGTTTCTGGGCAACAATCTAAAATAAATAAAATATTCAATTATCTTTATACATCTCCAGCATTTCCATCTACATTTTTGGTAAAGAAGATAGATAATTTCTTGAGATTTTTTTATAAGGCTTTTGGAATCAACTACCCACTGCCTCTTATTTCAGACCTTCTGGATCTCCTTCAGAAGGCATATTTTGAGTAAATTTGCCTTGGAGATTCTTACAATTTAATTTGAATCAATCAGGACCATGAATGTTTACTAGTTTTTGATCTCCACACAGGGGTGGGTTTCACTTACCTTCGCCATCGGTTCGGGACATGATGTTTCACCCACTCACACTCACTTCGCTTGCTCGCGCGCCTGTCCCCTCGCACAATTTCACTTCTGCGCATGCTCAGAAGGTAGATTCAGCCCGAAACACAGCTGAGGAGCTCATAAGCTGTGCTTCAGGTGAAGAAATAAAGTTCAGTATTAACCCAGGGGCGGGCGGGCGGGCTTTTTTCACAGCACAATACACTGTGAAGCCATCCCACAGTCAGAAAAATCGGCCGAAAATAATAATAATAATAAAAGATGGCAGTGAGCACAGACTGACATAGACAAAACCGGATCCGTGATGCCAAAATTATGTCACCAGTGGGTCGCTAACAGTTCAGGTGATCTGGTCCGAACCAGGAGGAACCCACCCCTGTCTCCACATTATTATAAATTTAAATATTGCACAGATGCTGTTTGATTAGTTACACTCTGGTCTTCTCTAGATACATACATGAACATATTTTCTAATATTTTAGACAGATTTATACTGTATACCTGAATGACATCTTATTTTTGTTTTTAGATGATGCATCCTTACATTTGACTCACATAAGAAATGTCCTAGAGTGCTTTCACAAACAAGCTTTTTGCTAAGTTGAAAAAAAATGTATTTGATCTTTCCCAATTGTGCTATTTAAATTATTGGATCTCTTAAGGACTGTAGATGGATCCACCTAAGGTGCAATAATTCTCACATATCTACAAATGTGAAATATGTTTAACTTTGGAGGAATTATATCCATTTTTATAGAAGAGTAACCATTATTTTGCAGAATGCTCGGGGCTGCTTACTTAAAAGTCTGACCAATGGCACACATTTAAATAGTTTATTCAAAAGCAAGGCAGAGCCATTTTCATGTCAGTTACTACTCAGAGATTTGAATTCCAGTCATGCCTTTGTTGTACAAAGTAATGCCTTGAACTCTGCTTCCTGGGCTGTTCTTTAGGCTTCAGCAACAGGAGGGTAGGAGCTCTTACATTGTGCTTTTTCTGGTTGACAGGTACTATGGTGTTTTCAATAAAAAAATTTACTGTTCATAAAAGCAGTGTTTCAACAATGGAGTTTTTTTTATTGGAAGATACAACATACTGTTTCCATGTACATACATTAAATGAAAAACGAGTTGAAACATCAGACATAAATCTGATCAAGTGGAAACATTTTTTCTCCAATATCATTGTCTATATCACCTATATTCCTAGTTCACAAAATAAGCTGCCAGCTGCACTCTCAGGGCCAACCATTGTCTTGAAGCAAAACAATTATACCCTTCTCCGTCAAAGGGACACTCCAAAGAAGATAAGCACTGGGAGGCAAACAGTAGATCTGTTGTATTAGATTTACTTGCAATAAAAACAAGACTTGCAACAACAACAGAGCACAGATCGATGACTTCCACAGAGACCTACAGACTGATTCCGCTTTTTCTGTGACTGAGGGACATTTGTTTTACAGGCAGAGGTATTATAACTGTGCCATAACAATACAACTGATAGAGAGAGAAAAGTTCAAAATGTTGCATCTTATGCTCTGAGAGTTTTGGTGGGGAAAGGTGAGAATGGATGTCAGAGATTATATGTTATTCTGTTATATCTGCTTCTGGGCTAAGACTGTCGCTATGAAGCTGGATGCTTTTCTCCACTGACCTCCCTTCTATTCCTGGACCATAAAATAAATTTTTACAATGCTTTATTACTGAACTTCCACCTGTACAGCCATTTTGAAAAAAAAGTTGATTTGTTTACTAATACACTTAATTTTATCCCTTACAAAAGACTACAATTGGTTCAGAAGACTACACAAATTTTAATGGGTAACTTTTGTTTGGTACAGCGACTTAGTCAATCAACTCAGATCACAGCTCTCAGTTTGCATCCAAGTTTTGGAAGTCCATTTTACATTTATTGAATAATAAAAATATAGAGATTATTAATGCATTACTTGAAGAGTGTGTCTTTTATCAGTAGAAAAATTAGACAGATGTATTGGTCTTGCAGGACTTGAACCCATGGTCTCCCACTTTCTAACCTGGGATCTTAACCACTAGATCAAACTGGATCCCTATTAGATACGGCTAATGTGATGTACAAATGTGTAAGACAGCACCAAAATTGTAGTGGAGGATGTATTCTGGATTTCCATGAAGTTTTTCTTTCCCTACCCATCAAAAAAGCTGGACACAAAGTTTGTAGGATCTTTTGCTGTTACACAACAGATTAGCCCAGGCATCTTTTGCCTGTATTTGCCTACTCTAGTGAAGATTCATCTGGTACTTCAATGGCTATTTCCATGTTCAAGAGAAGCAACCTTTTTCCTTGTATTCTGCACCTGTTCTACTCCCTTCCACATCCAGTTGAATCAGGAGATGTAATATGAGGTAGAATGGATTCTAGATGCAGGAGGGACTGCTTAGAATCCATTGGAAAGGCTATCCTGAATGGAAGCAAATATGTCCACATACTACAACACATCAAGGTATATCTGAAATTAAGCACAAACCCATTCCTTTTGAACTGCCTTTAGAATCACCACATTTTGACATCTGTATTGAAGAAGATTCTTTCATTCCAATTACCTTCGACTCTCTGGTTGATATTGCCATAAAAAAGAAGTCACGTTTCCATGTCATCTAGATTTGCTGCATCAGACTTGCCTAACATTGCCATTGAGAAACTGCTAGGTGCATCTTCACACGAAGAAAGGAAAGTGATTATGCATTTATTACTGTTTTCCTGGGACAATTTCCTATATAGGAACTCATTCTGATGGGGAAAGAGTATGAAATTAATAGAGCTGGCCTTGGAAAGGGAAAAAAGAGCAATGAAATGTTAATAAGGAGGGAAAATGACAAATCAGCACTGAGAAGTGAGAAGTATGAGAAAAGGATGTTAAGGTAAACTCACCTAGATTTTACCTGGTATAATATGGGCAGAGATAAATTCTGACAAGTTTTCAAGATTGAAATCTTTGAAGGGCTGACATCTCTATCTTAACTCATGTATTAAAGTACCACATTTTTCGGAGTATAAGACGCACCGAAGTATAAGACGCACCTTAGTTTTGGGGGAGGAAAACAAGGAAAAAAGGCCTCTGCCTCCAAGCAATTTGCGAAACACCAAACAGCACAGATGATATACACTGTTTGCTGTGTATTTCTGTGCATGTGTGCCTGACCCATAGAAATAGCAAAGAATTGAAGAAATGTACATTATGCCAGAAAGTTTTCTTAAATGTAGTCACACTAACTGCTCCTGATTATTTAAATAGATCTACTCCAAGGTAACTAAACTCTAATACTAAACAGGACACTGTTACATTTCAGACTATACTTATATAGAGCTGTTAAAATTAATAAAAACTTCTGAAAGTATACATTATTCTCTATTATTTAAAAGAAGATACATTAGCACTGGGCCTCTTCAGAGCAAGCATTTATTTTAAAAAGCTTCTTTATTTTGTTAAGTTGTCTAGATTTACAGAGATCTCCAACCTTGGCAACTTTAAGACTTGTGGACTTCAACTCCCAGAATCCCACAGCCAGCAAAGCTAACAAAGCTGGCTGTGGAATTCTGGGAGTCGAAGTCCACAAATCTTTAAATTGCCAAAGTTGGAGACCCCTGGCTCTAGAACAGGGGTCGGGAACCTTTTTGACTAAGAGAGCCATGAAAGCAAAAAATTTGGAAATTTATTTCAGTGAGAGCCATATAATATATTTTAAAAGTGAATTCAACTAAATGTCAGTATAATAAGCCTCTGAATTTATTCTTTTAAATGATGAGAGGTGTGGTCACAGCCTCAGCTCTGCCCTTTTGTGTATGTATGTGATGCTAATTAAATACAGTAGCCAGCATTTTGCAAATTATGATTTCCCCTAAGGATATTGTTGTAGAGAATCATAAAAGGAAGATTAAAAAAATAAAACTGTCCATTATGCTATCCTGTTCTATTTCTGGAACTTGCTGCGGACATTTCAACAATCTTGGAGGGGACAGAAAGTTGCATAGATCAACCTTTTACCCTGAAACAACAGCTTTTCAAGGTTGAGTAGAAGGGATAATGGATAATGAAGGTGAGTGATCCCAGTTGAGGTCTTCATATGTAGATGGGGAGGATTTGTGGGTTGGGTGCAGCTTATAGGCATGGAATTCACTATCCTAGCGTCAAAAAATATAACTGCAATCTAAAATAAAAAAATCTTTACCTTTTATGAAGTTATGGTGCTTCAGAGATGCATCCTTTTCAGGCAAACTGGTTCACAACTATAACATTAATCCAGTGGTGAAATCCTCCCGGTTCGCCCTGGCCCGTCCTTCGGCGTATAGCCGATGGAACTGGCGGCGGTTGCGGCGCGGAGCTTCTCCCGCCCGCTTTCCCGTCCCGGCTGAACGCCGCCATTTGGGTTATTTTTCCCTGCGCGCGCATGCACAGAGGGAAAAATAACCCAAATGATTGTGGTCAGCCGGGACGGGAAAGCGGTGATTGTGTTCAGCCGGGACGGGAAAGCGGGCAGGAGAAGCTCCGCGCTGCAACCGCCGCCAGTTCCATTGGCTATACGCCGAAGGACTGGCCCGGGCGAACCGGGAGGATTTCACCCCTGCTGCGAGCCATATGCAATCATCAAAAGAGCCACATCTGGCTCGCGAGCCATAGGTTCCCGACCCCTGCTCTAGAACAATAAAGCAGTCTTTAAAAAAAATAAGTTAAATAATTTGAACATTCTACAGACATTTATAGTTATTCACTTACCCCCTTCCATCCAGTTCAGCAGAAAATAAAAATCTGTGTGTCTCTTCCAGCTATTTGCCTCTTTGCAATTAGTTTCACTTTCATTTTCCCACGTGGCAAATCAGTTGTACGTCGGAAAGCTGCTAGTGACTTGCTTGGCTTTACAGGCTCTTTCCTATTTGCTGCAAACAGGTAAATTGCTGGAAGACAGAGGCCAAAGGGTGGGGTGGGGGGGTTACATTCGGTGTATAAGACGCACCCAAAATTTTACCCTCTTTTGGGGGGGTAAAAAGGTGCGTCTTATACTCTGAAAAATACGGTAAGTCTCTTGTCTCAGACAAATAGTGTCTGAGCAATTTTTCAATATGGGTTATAGAAGACCATCTTTTCCTTAATTTAATATAGCAAACTATCTTGAGCCAATTCCAATCAAACTTCTTTTAAAATTGAAAATAAGCATCAATTTCCTTGATACACGTGAGCCTGAGGAACATGGTGCTACTTGTTTTAATCCTTTCTTTTTTATATTTTTGGGGAAAAAACAAGTTCCTCCATACCATATTGCAAATAAAAAGGTCTCCACAGTTGCCAAAAATATCACACTTTAACCTGATTTTTCTACAGCTGCATTTAAAAAAATGGCTTTGTGAAAACCAGCTTGACAAATCTGAAAACACTGAATTAGTGGTGGTGTCTGGAACATGTACGGATGTTAATATATTTGGCCTCTAAAAAGAACAGATAATTTATAAAACACCATCTGAACAAGGTTGGTAAAATTATGAGCTAAAAGCTTGTGGGTTGCACTTTAAATGTGACACATTTTTAGCTAAATAAGAATTATTGACATATTATATGGTGCAATGTTATTCTTGTACTTCATCAGAGTAACACATTTATTTATTTTTCCCTTAACCAGATACAGTTAAAAGTGCCAGTTATTAAATATGTTCATTCTATCATAAAGCTTAATGATTAAAAAAACAGCCATATTCTATTAACAGTATAGCTGAGCCGCAAGGGGAAACCAATCTGTGGCAAGACATCGAATTGGTTTCAATGAAATAGCTAAGGAATCAGCGCCAAAGAATACTGCTGCTGCATTGTGTTTGCATTTCTGTGATGGGATTTACATAACTCAACATGACATTATATTGGCTAAAACACAAATCTAGTCCTTAATCCAACAAGATGCAAACTGCTCACTGTATTGTGTCACCAAGACATTGTTTGCCAGCCTTCTGTATCTTGCCTAGCCAAATACAATATGTATGCATATTTATCCATTTAATACTAACTGCAGGTTTCCCAGGTTCTATAAAGCTGCAAAGATACAGTATTCAGATATGATATCCTACCTTCGGAGCATGGGATTTATTTATTTATTTGCTCCATATTGATATGGAGATATTTACAGTAGAAACAGCATATACATGAAAAAGATTTTCCTGCAGTTCTTGAATATAAAATGCTTCTTTCCATCCTTGCTTTCAATTTAAATTCCCTTTTTCCTCCTCTCTTCGTTTCATTTGTGTTTCCTGTTACTTAATCAGTTTTATTTTGAAGAACAGTCCAAAAAAGACATCTGAATATCCATGATAATATGTGCAATTCTGGATTTAAATATAAATGGCAAACACCATGACCAAATTTCCTCTTTTATTTAAATATTCAGCATTATTGCAAGCCTTGATTGATACCATGACACAAAAGTATTTTGGGGGATGCAATTCTTTCTTCAACAGTAGTATTATTGGGAGATAGTTTCCTTATGCCTGCCTCTAGAAACCTTTCAGATAGATAGAATAAAATAAATATATTCTTTCTGCCTAATCCTTCTGCTATATAATTATTTTATTCTGCCACTAAAGAGCAGGATAGCATTATGAACTCTACTGCAATCTGTTCAACATTTAGTATTTCAAGTACTGTAGGTTATGAGCATTTCCATAGTATCCAACTCTATATATGCCAACTTTATGCATCAAAAGTAAGACCCGCAATCCATCCCCCATCATCCAACCCTCCATCATCCAAAACTAGGTACGCACGCCCCTTACTTCGTCAATACCAACCACTACTAACCTTAAATATATGTTCAAGAGATGATAATGAAACTGTTATCTTCTGCTTTGTAGACACTGAGCATATTGGTTTATGACACAGAGTTTAGAATTATATTATGACTACTTTTATATCTTAATTTTATACTTTGATGGTTATCCAGTTATAGAATATTATAGTATTTCATTTGAGCATTTTTCAGTGTTGAGTTGAAGCATAGGTCTTTTTTAAAAACAAAAAACAAAAATGGGACTACCATTTAAAAGAAATAGGAAGTTTCAATTGGAGTTGCATCAAGAACGCTAAAGTGGGATGAAAGATCTTTTTTTCAAATTATGTATTGGTTGTCAAGGCATTCTTAGACCCATCTAAGATATTGGCATTAACTGTTAAAATTCTAAGAGCTTAGGGTTTGTTGCTTGTAGAACATTTATCATATCTGTTGGAGTTGAAAGCTAGAAACAAATAAATGTAAATAGAAAGGATATAGAAGGTATAGTAGAAATAGAGTACATTACTATTATGATGTATAAAAATTGATTTATGAATTATATGTATAAAAGAAAATGTGAAATTGAAGAGGAAAAATTACACAAGTAAAAATGTTTTAACGACATGAAAATGTTGAAATGAAGGAAATTGTATAAATTTCTGTCTTTTGTTTTTAAAAAAATGTGTTTAATAAAAATTATTTAATTTTTTTTTAAAAAAGAACATTTATCATATCAATATCCTTCATGATTTTTAACTCTGGATGAGTGGCTTTTCTGAAAATCTCTCTGCTTCCAGAGGCTATAGCCATGCTACATTCTTTAGTTGTTCCAGTCCTGTACTCATGACTTTCAAAGAAGTTAAGAAAGTTATTTCCAGTGTTAGACTCTTTGACAACAGTTTTCAGGGAATTCAGGTCTGTCTGTCTGTCCATCCGTCCATCCATTTATACCAGGGATGGGCAAACTATGGCTCTTTGAGGACCTGTGGACTTGAACTTCCAGAATTCCTGAGCCAGTCATGCATGCATGGCTGGCTCAGGAATTTTGGGAGTTGAAGTCCACAGGTCCTCAATGAACCATAGTTTGCCCACACCTGATCGATACACATCCTCAGATACATATAAAATTTATATAGAGAAATAAACATATAGACAGGCACAATCACCCTTAAAACAAATTGTTTTCTGGTAACCCTGTTACACTTCAATATATTCAAGAGAGCCCTTTAATAACAGTTTTGAAATTACTGAGTGACTACCATCTTTGCCTAACATTTATTTGTGAGTTCTTTATATATATACTGCCTCACAGTGCAAGCACTCTCTAAGCGGTTTATACCAGTAAGCAATGTATATTTATATTGCCCCCAACAATCTGGGTCCTCATTTTACCTACCTCGGAAGGATGGCAGGCTGAGTCAACCTTGAGCCGGTGAGATTTGAACCGCTGACCTGCGGATCACAGTCAACTAAAGTGGCCTGCAGCACTGCCTCTAACCGCTGCACCACCTCGGCTCGGCTCGGTTTGACATTGTAGGCCAAGAGAAAATGAATGGCTCAGTCACAATTGGCTTTTTTGCCTAAAGATGGGACTAGAACTCACTGTCTCCTGGCCACTGGCCCAAAGTCACCCAGCCAGCTTTCATGCCTAAAGCGGGGCTAGCATTCATAATCTCCTGATTTCTAGCCTGGTGGCTAGAACTGGCTCTCTAAGTATAGGCTTTAGCATGCCACAATTTTTCAATGAATGGGAAGGAAGAATGAAAAACGTGATGAATGGTCTCAAGAAATCCTGAGGTATGTAAAACAAGGAATCCCACTTTTCTTATAAATTTTTGAGAGAATTACATAGAAAAATAATACACCTTGTAGATTAGCTGAGAATAGTAATCAGATACTGTAGAATATTACTGTAGAATACAGTAATTCATGTAGCATATTACTGATTCAAAAGCATTATTTTTTATTTATCCTTTCTCCCACACCTCCAAGTTAGCTAGTTTCCACCCCCTAACCTGCCCCGGGTTGTTTGTGCTATTGTTTTTAACTTTATCTATGGGTAAATTTTAATAATGTTTATTAAATTTGTTTTTGCCTATGGTTGCTGGCCTGTTTTGATAAGGGTAGAACAAGACAATGTGTTTATGTCTACACTGTAAGACAGAATAAGAGAAGGTACTCTTTCATTGTCTCAAGGGGGCTTTTTCAAAAGGCAACTGACTTTTTTTTTTTTGAGGAAAAAGAGGAAGACCTTTTGCTTCCCATCCAAGAAGCTTCATCAGTTGCGATGGTGGGAGTATGAAAGTATACGTATCTATCCTTCTATTTCTCCACCATCGCAACTGTTGAAGCCTCTTGGATGGGAAGCAAAAAGTCTTCTTCCACAAAACAAAACAAAACAAAACAAAACAAAACAAAACAAAACAAAACAAAACAAAACAAAACAAAACAAAACAAAACAAAACAAAACAAAACAAAACAAAACAAAACAAAACAAAACAAAACACAAACACAAACACAAACACAAACACAAACAACCAGTCCAGTTGTCTTTTGAAAAAGCACCTTTGAGACAAGTATGACTTGGATGACTGAGAATCTCCAGAGACATTCTCTTTCATTACTGCCAAAATTGATCTTTGCTTTTTTTTTGTCTTTAGAAGAGCCACAAGTTGTATTTCTTTCAGCAACCCATCAATTCTAAATTATAATTGTCTTAATACTGATTTTTATTTCTGGATTTTACATATTTGTGCCTTATATTTTACGTTTGGGGTATCATACTAAAAAAATAGGTTATCATTTACAGTCAGTTTGGATTCCACAATTTAATGTAGATCTCTGTTATACAGAAAATAGCCAGTAAATGTTTATGTTATCAGCAGAAGTATTTTAGTGCAGCCATAAACATTGAAGTTATTATTCCTATTCAGATAGGCAAACAGAGTCCTGGGTTCAACTTCTATAATATATCCCAGTTTCAGTTTATCCCCCATTAAAATTATACTAAGTAGTATACTGCAGTTCTTGATAAATCTGAAAAATTTTATCTGTAAGAAAAAAAGGAGCTGAACCAAAGTACTCCAAACCTTAGTTTTGGAACAGTTTTAGGTGAAGCAGGTATGATTTTGTTTCAAACTATTTAAAACTCTATAATATAGTGCTGTGTCATAAAGTAAAATTAAAACCTCATAAGCCACCACAACATCTGTCACCAAACAATATTCCACTACTATATGTTTACAATATTTTAGCATACCTTTCCTTCAAAACACCATCTGGTGTAATCTGTAAAAACAAATGTGTAGTAAATGTGGTAGTGTTTTTGAATGATCAGCAAATTTATTTTAGAAAAAATATATATAGTAGATTCCTATCTATAGATTATGACATTTTGCCTGCTGCCTTGCTCAAAGTATAAAAACAAAGCACAATATTCTGGAATGCTCTTATTCCTAGCTGCATTATGGTTCCTAGCTGCAGTAAGAGATGTAAAAACATCTTGAGGTCTTCATGCTAAACTTCCAAAGTTTTTTCAAAACACTTGGCTGTATCCATACAGTATGTTGTATCTCAACCTGAATTTTTTTTTTTAGGCAAATTTGTTCATACTATTGTTGGCCTTTACCTTTTAGACTTGATCTTAGATAAATTACTTTTGGTTCTGTCTCCAACTTGAATTATTTCAATATAGTATTATCCTGTGTGTGTGTGTGTGCGTGTGTGCGTGTGTGTGCGTGTGTGTGCGTGTGTGCATGCGTGTGCATGTGCGTGCATGCGTGCGCATTTACCATCTTATTTAGGAAAAACCAAATATTTATTTACAATGCATATATCTATGAAAGAAAGAATTGGATAGAAATGAGCTCCTAAACTTTTCATATGTTTATATTTGCTGCTTAAACAGACTCCTGTTGGTTCACATAAAATATAATTCCTGTACTGATTTTGAAGTATAGGAATTATATTATTTATTTATTATTTAAAATTATATCTACTCCTAGCTTATCAATGATAATCCTAGCAGACCTTAAATAAAACCAGAATAAATATAACCAAGTGAACCACAACAACATTGTAACACTCAACTGAGTATCATAATACTAATTCCACATTTACATTTGCTGGGGCGAGTTCTTTCCCAGCTTAAAGCCTAGGCCTTCACTACACTCTGCAAGTCTAATAGGGTGAATGCTTTTGACTCTCAGGGGAAAGCTGTTCCAAAAGGTCAGAGAAGATGTGTTTCCTAGGTCATACCAGATAACAAAATTTAAGAAAAAAACCCCTAAAACTTGTTCAACTTAAATAATTTCGTAAGAAGGACAGATGGACACACAATATTGCAGATCACTCTTGCATCTGACATAGCAACAATATAACATGGAAAAATGTGAAGCACCCAGAACCATACAAAAGCACGAAGCATCCAGAACTGAATGAGCTGCTGCATACTGCACCAGTTCTAACTTCCAAGTGGTATTCAAGGGCAGCCCCGTGTAAAGCACATTGCAGTAATCCAACCAAAAAGTAAAAAAAAAAAATGAATGAGAATGGTCTCTCCATCCAGAAACAGGCACAATTTGCCCAGAAGCTAAACCTATTCGAAGACCCTCTTAACCAGGGCTGTTGCCTGCTCCTTGAACATGAGCCATGATTCCAGAAGGACCCACAAATTCTGCTGTAAGTCTATTTGGGATAGTGGTACTTCATTGAGTGCCACGTCAAGGATGGCAAATCACCAGATCCCACAAACACGAAATTCAATACCATCTATCTTGCAGAGTTGAATTTTCAGTCAGGAGCACTTGACTGAAAGACTCTATATTCAACAAGTTTTAGATAGAGCTAACTTCAGAAGAAATACTTCCTTAATTGGTAGGGGAAAGTCATGTAACAGCTAACCTTATATCAACCCTGAAGCTGGCCTGGCCGAAGCCATCTTGGAGCGTCAGTGCTGCCACACTGGAGCTGAGGGATAGGGAAGAGGGGATTAGAGATAGCTGGGGATGTGTAGTCAAAATAAAATACTTTCTCTTGGGAACCAAGAACGTTCTCACACCTGGCCGGAAGGAGGAGGAGTGATGCCACCAGACAGTGTCTTGATTGTACAATGTCACTGATTGTTTGAGGTTGAGGGAAAACCTTTCACTTTTAATTAGGTGAAAACTGAGAGACCATTCATAGTCGGTTTTCACCAGATCTGTGCCAATATGATATTTCCAATAAAACTATTCTTTGAGGACTCATCTGCATTGGAGTTTTGCTTGATGTGGAACTATTACTTGGAACCCTTACACCTTAAATATTTCTTCCTATAATCATCATGATCATCATCGGGAACTGGAGGCTAAAACATATAAAGAACAGTTGCTGGCATTGGGTATGTCTAGCTTAATTAAAAGAAGGACTAGGGGTGACATGATAGCAGTGCTTCGATATCTCAGGGATTGCCACAAAGAAAAGGGAGTCAAGCACCTGAAGGAAGGACAAGAAGCAATGGATGGAAATTAATCAAACAGAGAAGCAACCTAGAACTAACCAGTGGAAGAGCTTGCCTCTAGAAGTTGTGAATTCTTCAACACTGGAAGTTTTTAAGAAGAGACCGGACAAAAATTTGTCTGAAATGGTATAGGGTTTCCTGCCTGAGCAGGGGGCTGGACTAGAAGACCTCCAAGGTCCCTTGCAACTCTGTTATTCTATTCTATCATCATCATCATCATCATCATCATCATCATCATCATCATCATCATCATCATCATCATGATTTTATTGTCTATCCACTGCAGGATGAAGGCCTCTTCCACATGTTTCTAACCAATACGGTCCTGAGCTTTATTTTGTCAATTGAGCCCACAATACTTGATCCAACCTGGATAAAGGAGTGGAGAAAGAGGGGACAATAATGTTCTTCATAATGCTGCAATGCTTATTCTTTCTTAAATTCTTGTTGCAATGTCATGATGCACACATTTCATCATTTTAAGGTTTATGTCTAGATTGTATGCCCATATTTATTTCTTATTAGTCTATCAGGGGCGGGTTCCTAATTTTTTTACTACCACTCTGTGGCTGTGGCTTATTTTGTGGGTGTGGCTTGCCAGCCATGTGATCGGGTGGGCGTGGGCCTCAGGAGCTTGGCAGCGGTCGGAGATGGGAGGGGGCATTGCCCACCCGCAACGCAGCCCCCCGCAGCAGGAGCAGCAAGTGGTTCTTCTAGGAGGCTCCGTCCGGCCTGAATGCTTCTCCCCATTCGATGACCCTAGGCTCCTGCCGCCCATTCCTCCTCCCCTCAACAGCTCGAGAAGCCTCAAACGTGTGAAAATGCCTGGGATCATCACCCCGCGTTCGTGGCTTCTCGGACTGCTGAAGGGAGGGGAATGGAGATAGCTCCTGCCACCCGTTCTTTCAGCATCTCACGTGCTCCCTCAGCCATCCTCCCCTGCTTGGACTCACTGTGGGGTAAGAAGACAGCGCATGCGCAGTGCCGGAAACTCGGCTTAAAAAATGTAAATTTTTTTTTTAAAAAAATGGCGGCACCCAGGCACCGGCAACCGACCACACCGGTACTGTGACATCACCAGCGGGCCGCTACCGGTGCTATAGAGTGGACCACACCGGTAGGAACCCACCACTGTCTATGATGAAGACAAAAGTTTGTAACAGGCAAATTATTAAATCATCCCCAAATGGACAAATTAAATTATAAGTGTTTTAGGGAAATACAGTGTAAGTAAGCTTACATTAATGTACCACAGTATCTACCAGAGTTGATACAGATGAATAGTGATAAAGCTTTTCAGTCTCCTACCTATGTCATTATTTTTCAGTTGAATCCTCCCCCAACCTTAAAACAGTGCTTTTCAGTAGCTTCAAACATAAGGCAATATTAGGGAAGAAAGCACATAAAGATGGACGACTTAACAAAAAGAACATCTCTTTGCATTGAGAAAAATTGCTTAAGCACTTTTAAGGAAATTATTAAAGCAATTCATAAATTAAAATGCATATATTTAAAGAATGTATATGAAACAGTACACCATTTTTGTGTAGGTTCCTTTTAAAATTATAACTGGATATCAAAATGGAAGAAACAAAATTAAAGCAAAAGAAACAAAACAAAATGAAAGGTAAAAAATTAAATAAAATTAAAATTGGTAGCTCTGTTCATCTTTTACAAACATCTTGACAAGTATTCAGAATTTCAAATGCTTCTTAAAGCATCCTCTTGAACACTATTATGCTAATTCACAGCTTGCCTGAAATATAAAAGATTAGGAACTTTGATTTTGCTTTAAACCAGAAAATATATTACCGAGTGAATATCAATATTTTCTAAGCTATATAAAGAAATAAGAAGTTAAGGAGCAGTTTCTAAGCTTTATATTTAAAATAAACATGCTGAAGTTTTGGTGAGCCTGTTAATCTTGGCAAGTTTATAATGATGAATTAGTTATTTTAAAGAATAAATGAAAATTCCCATTCATAGAAGCTGTATAAAAAAAATACTTTAATGGGTATTTGGTTCATAGCTATTATAGACTGCAACACCATTCACTGGCAATTTAAATAACTTTTATCCAACAGAGCCAAACACTAATTGGGTGAATTGAGAAAACTCAATTCATAGAGTGTTTTCATCATAAAAAGTGAGGGTAAAGATAGGGCCTTTTTGTGCTAACATCCTAAAAAAATCCAAATGTGAACAGCTGCTAGAGAAAAATAGATTTTTGATGTTACATTATAGGAAGAAAATGAATTTTTCAATCTGTGCTATAACAGAACAAAAAGCAGAATGCATTTGATTGTAGGAAAAATATTTATTCTGGAGTGCTTAGAGTTATACTACCACATTAATTACATTTTTGTTAATATCACTTTATATATGCAACTTTTGAACAGTTCCTAAGAATTGCTTCTGTCATAATAAAATAATTAAATGATTTTCTAATGCATAATAGCTAGAATAAAATATAATAGAAGAGTTTTATATACACAGATTGGCAAGGTAATGTCATTCAACATGACAGAGTAACAGATCAAAGTTACTTTGGTCATTTTTTTAACCAAATGAACATGGAAATGTATCTGGAAATGGTAGATACAATAGCTCACAAATTTATCGGCAAAGATAAGGAAAACATAAACCAGGTATCAAATCAACCACTTATAAGGCTAGAAAACAGTGAAATCAAGCC
Source organism: Diadophis punctatus similis (assembly GCA_023053685.1). Classification (NCBI taxonomy): domain Eukaryota; kingdom Metazoa; phylum Chordata; class Lepidosauria; order Squamata; family Dipsadidae; genus Diadophis; species Diadophis punctatus. The sequence goes on from JALIGW010000006.1 coordinate 42,913,008, forward strand.
TACAAAGTAAGTGAGTATAAATACATACCTACAGTCTCTCTCTCTCTCTCTCTCTCTCTCTCTCTCTCTCTCTCTCTCTCTCTCTCTCTCTCTCTCTCTCCCTCCCTCCCTCCCTCCCTCCCTCCCTCTCAACAAAAAATAAGAATGAAAGAATATAAAAGTAACAGGATTAAAATCCAATAATAATAGAATAAAATTACATGAACTACCAGTAACTAAACAATCTTCAGAATCTTCAACTACAAAAACAACAAAAGACAAATGTAGAGCCATAAAACTGGACAACCTGGGAGAATATACTTGGGTTCTTATCAGATAAGTAGATTGAAAAATAAAAGTAGTGCTTTCTGCTTGGAAATGTCTCCAGAATGGAGTGAATGATAGCCATTCTAGAGACCCTGTAAAAGGAAGAACATAGAATCAGATGGCTTAATGATTCTATTGAACTATCACCACATAGACATAGGTGCTGGTGCACTGGAACATTCTTATAGCATCCAAAGAGGTGGTGGGTCTGATGAGCACTGTATGTCTAGGCTGGTTAAGGTAAAAATTCAATTAAATTTCAATATGGTAATATACTATAAATAGGTTGGTGTAAATACTGTAAAATCAGATTTTAAAAAGGTTCAAGCCTTTTGATGGCTATGAAATGTAGTAAAAAGCTCTACTACTTCTTATTTTTGAGAAGATATTCTATCTCCTAGTACAGAATAACAGAGATAGAAAGTCCCAAGGCAGCATTCTCATGCCAC